>JAUPFV010000002.1:172698747-173298747 GCA_036936605.1 Limnanthes douglasii subsp. nivea
GTTCCGCGTCCACCAGTGTTTTCTGGTTATAGATCTCCGTAGGTTTTGCATCTATCAATATTTTTGTGCATTGATATTTACCTAGAGATTCACATCTATCAGTGTGTACTGCTTAACATTTGACAATAGAAGGAGGGTTTCACATCTAGCAAATTTTGTGGTTATAGATCTCCTTAGATTTCGCATCAAGCAAATTTTTTGGTTATAGATTCATTAGGTTTCGCATCTAGCAAATTTTTTTGGTTATAGATCTCCTCAGATTTCACATCTATCAATTTTTTTGGTTCCAGATCTCTTTAAGTTTCGCATCTACCAGGGTTTATGTGCATTGATATTTACATAGATTTCGCATCTATAACTTATCTAACTTCCCACAATTTTTGCATCTATCACATCTAATATATTTTTCTCATTTATTGTTTTTACAAGTAAAATGGCACCAAAAATATGTTTCTACAGGTCCAGCCTCTTTGCACTTTTAAAACAAACGGAAGAGACAAAAGTGAGGCCTAAACATATAGAAGCAACAAAGAATACACTATTTTACTCATTTTTAAAAACAGTCTATGATCTTCGAACAAAGAAGACTGCATACAAAAGGCACTAGGATGTAATTGCGCAGATAGCAATGACATATGATGATGAACAATAAGCATTTAAATTGGAGGAAATTTTTTTACAACTTACAAACCATGACATAAAGATCATATTTGGTTTTAAAACATGGAAATGAAAATATGCCACTTCAAGCCAAGATTTTTGAACCTAATTTTTCAGAATTAGCAGACGAAGAAAACATCAAGAAAAGTTGATTAAAAGCCGAGCAAGACCAATCACTAACAAACTGTAAAGGTTCGTAATTCCATCTTTCTTACATTTTTTTGACTGTTTTAATATTTGCATAGGTTTCTCATCTATTACTTCTGCTTTTACTTTAAAATTTTCATAACGTTACATATTTATCTCTTTAATCTGCTTCACATTAAACTAGTTTTCGCATCTATCAAGTTAGGCATGTTTCAAATTATAACACGTTCCATATCTACGTAGATTAATACAAGTTTTGCATCTAGGTTTTTACCATTTACATAGGTTCTGCATCTATCGTTTTAACTTCCCTTTCACATTTCAATAGGTTTCGCATCTATATGAATGTAATTACTAGGGTTTCACATCTATCCCTTTTAAAAAATGATTTTGCTTGTTGATAGGATGCAATAAAGAAAGCGGTAAAAACATCTGGACAAGAGGCAATATAAGATGTTGTCATACTCTTTATATTGTTAGCCTGTTCTACCTTGTTTTTCTCTACATCTAGAGATATACTATAATTGTGTTGAAACAATCTAGGAAAAGTTGATAAATTCAATAATAGCTTGTCATGAAACTAAACTTGGAAGAGTGGTTGGTTGTGTTGCCCTTTTACTGGTTAGTATTGTTCTTTGTTCTATTATATATATATTATTTAGTCAATAAATGATATCTAAAGTATTGTTAATATATATCCATTCATCATGGAACATACAACTTTATGTGAAGATATTGAAATTGAAGACAAGACACCTAGATGCTTCAAATGGCTGGGTATTGAACGCAAAACAGATTTAGATTTGGTTGAAGCCATAAAAAACATAACAAATGAATAGGTATATTGATATGTTTTTCATTTGTGTTTCAAATTTTACATATATATATATATACATATATCTTTTTAATATAAAATTTTAATAATTGTATAGAATCTTGAAGAAGAATTGAAGCTAACAGAACAAAAAAAAGAACAATTTGGAGGAGATTTCCAAATACAAAAAGAAAAATAATGATGCTCCTCGAGAAAATGATATTGTTCCACCAATAAATTCTGAACAAGTAAACCTCAACGAAGATGAAGATGCTTTGTATTAGGATATGTTCCAAAAACTAGCTGCAACAAGTTCTACTGATAGCGAAAAAACACTCGACCAATACATAGTTCAACCATGTAAAAAAGTTCCAAGAACTAAAAATACTGCAACATGACGAAGAAAAGCAGTACTGAAGATGAAAGAGAATACTTTACCAGTATAAATTCTTTCTCGGAACAAACAAAAGACAGTACATACAGCTCATGCGCCTATTGCAAGAAAGGTGAATACAACATCACAAATTCTTAGGAATCTCAAGAAACCTGAAAAGATAATAGAAAAGAGATCTAAAATCAATATTTCAAACAGATTATACCATCTCAAGACAGAAAACAAAAGGTTGAAAAAATTACTAGCAAGAGAAAAGGTAAAAATCTCCTTATTTATCATATTTACTATACATTCT
Source organism: Limnanthes douglasii subsp. nivea (assembly GCA_036936605.1). NCBI lineage: Eukaryota > Viridiplantae > Streptophyta > Magnoliopsida > Brassicales > Limnanthaceae > Limnanthes > Limnanthes douglasii. The sequence goes on from JAUPFV010000002.1 coordinate 172,701,058, forward strand.
GCATCTAGCATCAATAATATCCTAAGATGTTTTGCATCTAGCGTCATGATAACTAAAGGTTTCACATCTACTTTATAATTAATGTGTCTCATCTATCATTATGTTTAGGCTCCACATCTATCATTTTTGTTTTACGTTCCGTATTCATGATTTCCGTGTAGGTTCCGCATCTATCATTTTTGTTTACGTTCCGCATCTATCCTTTCTATTTATGATCTGCATATATTGTTTCTATTACGTTCCACATCTATAATCTTGGTTTGAATTGAAGGTTTTGCATATAGTATTATGAATGTTAAGGTTCTGCATCTACCATTCATCTTCTGATATCAAAAGTTTCGCATCTATCTTTGACATTGCTTATTATTTTGCAGAAAATTAACACAAATTACCTACCCCAATCATAGCCCCACACCCAGACCCAGCCCTTACAATAACACAGCCCTAGATGCAGCCAAAACACAAACTGACCCAGTCTCTAGCCATAACTTTGACTTAACAACATTTGAAAAAGTAGAAAAACTGAAATGGAACGTCGAAGATTTCAACAACAAATTGATGAACTAAAAAAAGAAATTCGAAGAACAGGAGAAAACCATTACACAGATGAAAGCTGATGCAGAGATGGACATTGAGGTTGACCCACAAAATACACTTAAACTGTCTATGTTGAAGCCAAACATATACGCAAATAAATAGCAACCAAAACTTTATTACAGACTAAAGAGATTGAATGATCAAGGCTACCAATCACCAAATAAAATAAGAAAAACACATAATATTGTAGTCGAAAACCTTGTTGTTTATGATGAAAACCAAGACAAAACACTAAATATTATTGTGGAAGACAAGGTTCCACCTCCACAACAAGAAAAAAGTGAAGATGATTTGGAAAAACAAGATCGTAATGTTGTTGTTGCTGTTGAAGATGACCATATTGGTCAAGTTGAGTTTCATGTTGCTGATCCTACATCTGTGGATGTTTTTCCTGTTGAAAACGAGAATGTTGGGGTACAAAAGCAAGTTGATTCCACTGTTAATAGTGATCCCCCTATTAATGTTGATATTGTTACTTCTGAACTTAGTGTTGCTGTAGAAAATGAGAATTTTACTCCTATTGAAGTTGGGGTGGAAAAGAAAGTTGATACCACTGTTAATAGTGATGTTGGATCTAAAAAGAAAGACGATCCCTTAGTTGAAACTCCTACTGAAGTTGGGTTTGAAAACAAAGATGATCCTTAAGTTTATATTAATGTTACAGAAGGATAAAATCCCAATACTGTTATGGAAGAACATGATAAAAATACTAATGTTGTTGTTCCTATTGCCAAAGAATCAGTTGTTGAACTATCTGTAGGGACAAGCAGTGTAGCTGAAGCATTTAAAGGGAACAAGAGTGTTGCTGAAGTATTTGGTGTGACAAAGGATGTTCCTGAAGAATCTAAAGTGACCAACAAAGATGTTGTGGACAAAGAGGTGATATGGATAACCCAGAATTACGAAAAGATGTTTTGAAAAACTTTTGTACTTAAAGATATATACTATTGTGTATTATCTTCTTTTTTGGCTTAAATACTATAATATTATTTGTATTTATATGTTTATCTGCATCTGGTGTTTAACTGAATACTGGTTTTGTATTTAAAGATACATGTTTCGCATTTATCTTCCTTATGTATTATATCTACTTATGTTTCACATCTTATGTCCAGATTTTTGTTTTGTTAAGGAAAAGGCATCAGAATTTCAAGAAATCTAAACACCATAAGTCAATGACTTAGACCCATCAATTGAGAAAGAAATTATAAGAATTGTAAATGATATACAAAAAAAGTAAGTGATTGAACGTTTTTTCCACCTATCATATTTTTACCTGTTTCGCATCTAGCATAATTTCTCTGCTTTCTCATTTCCCATAATTACAAAAAGGTTCCGCATATATTTTTATTTCTATTGGTTTCGCATCTACTTTATATCCATAGGTTTCGCATCTAGTTTATTTTTCACTGGTTTCTCATATATGAAAGTTACATAGGTTTCACATCTATCTGAATAACAAAGGTTTATCATCTATCAATATTACGTACATTTCACATCTATCTTAGTTTCCCTTCTTTCCTATCTATTATATTTCTGAATGTTTTGCATCTATCTTGGTTTCCCATGTTTCCCATCCATTATATTTTTGAACGTTTCGCATCTATCTCCTCTTGCAGTTTCAATTGTTTCCCATTTTTGCAGAAAGATTTGGATACAAGGTCCTTCATTTGAACTAATTTTAGATGCTACCAACATCAAGTCTCTAAAGAACTACCTAACAAGGAAATTACCAGAAAAGAATGGCCATTTACAAACAAAATAACAACTGCAATTGACATACAGGAATACTAAAAATTAGAACTGATTCAAATAGGAGAAAACAACTCGGATCCAACAGTATGGTCATGTCTAGATGTACCAATATCTAATATTTTTGTTATACTTTGATGGATATAGCAGATGAAGATGAAATCGACTCTACGGTAAAAGTTAAATTTAGATTTATTTTGTTTCCATTGCTTCCCAATACATATGTTAACAAACTGATGGTTTCTATTTTTGACAACACAAGTAATTGACGGTTATATGTATATCAACCTTAAACAACACAATTTTCAAATACCAGTTGCTAGTAGTCCACGAGAATTTATGCCAGTATCATAGTTATCTGGAAGCGTAATGGTAAGAACAATATACTTTTACAACATGTGTTAATTTATAAACATAAACGCTTCTAAATATTACTCCTCTAATGTAGCATCCGTTGAACCAAAATATGGATATAACATTATATGTTGACGATAAGTTACGAGGCATCACAGAAGGTTTAATCTTAGTTCCGCTTCTAACAAAAGCTAGACCTGGGAATGTAAACCATTGGACATTATTGATGATAGATGTTGAACATGAAAAATCAGTAAATCTAAACCTAAATGTCCAGATCCAACAAGAAAAACTGAAGAAATATTAGTAAGTGCCTCTCTTCTATAATAATTTCATAGAACATATATATATATATATCATTTGATTTATTTGTATGTTTATTAAATTACAGATTGCATACCTCCAACACAAAAATATTTTACAAGCAGAAAAACCAATAAAGATATATTGTCTAGTAAAAATTCCTAAACAAAGATAAAGACATATATCACTTGATTGCGGAGTAATGGTCTGCGATTACTTCAAATATTATATTTTTCATGAGAAACTTGACTTACATACAACTTCTGATATTGCACCGTTAGGAAGAGCAGAAACGTTTTACATGTTTCTTAATGACATGAACACTAACAAATATTGGGACGATGTTTTGTAATCTTTGTTTTACTTCTTTTTGTGATGTTTGTGAATATATCTCAATCACAAAACTCTCTAACAACTATGGTTCGCATTGATCTACGTGTAATTACTAGGGTTTTGCATTTATCAATGGATTCTCAAATCTATCAATGGGTTTCGCATCTATCATTTATTTTCTAATAAATGTTTCGCATCTATCAATTTTTTTTCTCTTAGAAAATATTTCTCATCTTCTAGTATAATTATTTTTCATCCACTTATCACTTACAGAAGTAATATGCTTTTGTAGTTAATATACTCAACCAATCTCATACATATAAATTTCAAAAGTAAAAAATCAAACTAGTACCTTTAGTTTGATTTGATATTTACTTAGATGATTTAAAAAGTATAGGAAACTCATCATTACATTGCATTAATTACAAAAGCTCACGAATATCAACCAAATATATTATTTCTGTCAAAGCTTCTAGTTTTTTCACCTTCTTAATATTTTTTTACCTATCAAAAATTTAAATACAACGTCCCGCATCTAGCATATCATATGTCCTTTTATTTCACATATTATTTCGCATCTACTAGAGAAATGTAAATAACACGTTTTACATCTATAATTTAATTTTTACACAGGGTTTCGCATCTATCATTTATTTTCTAATGAATGTTTAGTATCTACAATTTGTTTTTTCTCCTGGAAAATCTTTCCTATCTTCTGGTGTAATTATTTTTCATCCACTAATCACTTACAGAAGTAATATGTTTTTGTAGTTAATATACTCTACCAATCTCAGACATATAAATTTCAAAAATCAAAAATCAAACTAGTAGCTTTAGTTTGATTTGATATTTACTTACATGATTTGACAAGTGTAGGAAACTCATCATTACATTGGATTAATTACAAAAGCTCACGAATATACACCAAATATATTATTTCTGTCAAAGCTTCTAGTTTTTTCACCTTCTTAATATTTTTACCTATCAAAAATTTAAATACAACATCCTGTATCTAGCATATCATATGTCGTTTTATTTCACATATTATTTCGCATCTACTAGAGAAATGTAAATAACACGTTTCACATCTATAATTTAATTTTTACACAGGGTTTCGCATCTATCATTTATTTTCTAATGAATGTTTAGTATCTACAATTTGTTTTTTCTCGTGGAAACTCTTTCGTATCTTCTGGTGTAATTATTTTTCATCCACTAATCACTTACATAAGTAATATGTTTTTGTAGTTAATATACTCTACCAATCTCAGACATATAAATTTCAAAAATCAAAAATCAAACTAGTAGCTTTAGTTTGATTTGATATTTACTTACATGACTTGGCAACTCTTAGATACTCATTATTACATTCCATTAATTACAAATCTAAACAATATCAACCAATATATTATTTCTGTTAAATATTTAAACTTTTCAATTTCTTAAAACACTTTAGCTACTCTTATAAAATATCACTTCATTCTTTAAGTTCTCAAACACAAAAGTTCACTTCATTTTTACTGAAAATCTTTTAAACTTTTCACTTTTTAAAACGTTGCTTCGAAAAATGCCAAATTTTAACTATTATTCAGATGATGATCCCTATTATGGTGATATCAGTTCTCCAACTCGTTTGCCAGAGGCCATGGAAGAGTGGAAACATACCACTACAAACGAATTTTCTCACGACATATCTGATGACAGTTTCGGTTCTTTTTTTTAAGGAAAATATACCGAGATGCTTATTCTGAAGATGAAGATGAGCCAAATGAGGATCCTATTATTGTCGTCTTAAAGAGGAAGAGGAAACAGGACCAGATGGAAGAAGATGAAGACACTAAGGAAGAAGAAGAAGATAAAGATTCACAGGAAGAAGATTCGGAGGAAGATGACTCAAACGAAAACAACTCTGAAGACGACGAAGAATACTCTGACTGATGGTTAGGTGAAGGGTCTGCTTTTATTTTTTGTTGTTTTAACTAAGGGTAGGAATAATTTTATCTTTTTTGTTTTTTTATTACCAAAATCAAACAAGGAGACTAAGGGTCTGCTTTAATAGAGTTTGAGCATGGAGACTCTGTTTTTAAATTTGTTTAAGTTTGTATTAAGTTTACTGAACTTAGCTTGTATTGCACTTGTTTCATAATGAACTTAAACCTTTTATTTATTTTTTTATATTCATATTTTAACACATATATCAAAAAATGTATTTTATGAGCTCGTTTAGCAACTGCCAAAAGAATGTACTTAAATCCAACGTTTCACATCTATCACACTATAATATATTTGATTATTCAAGGTTGCGCATCTATAAAAAAATATTTACTATTTGATTATCCAAGGTTCCGCATCTATCAGATTAGTGTATTTGGTGTCACTTGTTTCATATCTATCATAAAATAATATAACTTATTGTCAAATGTTTTGCATTCATCATAAATAAAATAACTTGTCATCAAACTTTGGCATTCAGTTCAGTAAATTTTGTAGAACGAGTTTCGATTCTAGCAAAGCCCATTTTGTTGGTTATTACACGTTTCGCATCTATCAGGTAGATATATAACAAAAGGTTTCGCATCTAGCATCCATTGAAATGTTCCCAATCTATTGTCATTATGACAAAACAACTCAGAAAACTAAAAGTATAAAAAATTACATTTATCTTATAAAATGTCTACACATGTCCGTCTGTTATGAACGACAACAAGAATATGTTATCTTACGAATACTTAATTCTCCTCTAGATTGAATTCTTTTCTTCTTAGGTCGTCTAGCTCTCATTTTAAAACCTTTTGCCTCTGAAAGCCTCAGTCCTTCGCAATGCCCGGACTGGAGGAAGTAGATCTGGAGAAGTTGTTGAAGTAGATCATTGACCAAAAGTAGTAAATACAACTATACCATATGAATATGTTGCCTTATAAGAGCTTACAATTCAGCATGGCTCAACATATTTCATAGGATCTGCATCAATATAAAATATTGCAGCTACAACATGAGAACAATGGAAACACTCACGTTGCCACAAACCACGAGAACAACTATGTACACTAAGGTAAAAAACCATAACAGGATCACCAAACACTTCATGAAAAAGAGGAGTAGCCGAATGAATTATCCATGGACGACCTTCTTCCACATTAGCTTTAAACTTTTGATCAAATTCAGGACACAAATCGCTAGTCCAAACGTGCATCATCACCAAAACGTCTCGAAATTTGACTCATTTCCAAAACTCTAATGCTATCAATTAACTCCTGTATAGGCAAACCATAAAATTGTTTAACTTGATTGTTAAAAGATTCAAGTGGAGTAGATGCTATGAAAACATACTTCTTGCCTTTGAAAAAATCACAAGCATATTACTGACGAGATAAATATTGAAAAAAACTTTCAATCTTCTCACCTCCCTGCTTAAGTAATTCATCCATATATTGATTAAACAAATTCTGATTAGAAGCATATGCACATCTTTTAAACAGTTTAACCATAGTATCTTTAAATATTGCCTGTGTAGCCCTTAAACAATGCCTTAACTTATTCATAAGATGATAAAAACAGTATCCATTATGGCAATCTGGAAATATAGCAGATACAACAGTAACAATACCTAAATGACGATCACTAATAAATGTGATTGCACGATCCAAAAAATGAGGTTTCAACATCTCCAAAAACCATAACCAATTCTCAATATCTTCAGACGAAACAATACAAAATGCAACAGAGAAAATACCTGCAACAAATATATAGACCAAAACATAGTATAAATGACTCATTATAAGAGGTTTCACAACCATCACTTACTGATAAAAATACGTTTCGCATCTATCTCGTTAATCATATACTATAGGTGTTCGCATCTATCTCGTTAATCATACATTACACGTGTCAGATCTATCAAGTTATTTATTTAGAACGTTTCGCATCTATCTCTTTGTTATTCATCTTCAATCCTGTTTTTCGCAGATTGATATATAACATAGTTAAAGATAACATCTATTCCAATAAAAAAAAGATAAATAAAATTTACCATTGTTACCATCTTTGGTTATTCCAAACCGTAGTCATTTTTTAAAATGATTTCATGCTTGTAGCTGTAACATCAACTCTCCTCCTCAGACAATCACATATTTCATTTCCAATCAAATCAGATGACAAATGCCTTCCATTTTATTTCCTAAAATTAGTCCCACATGTATGAGTTTTCACATACTTCTTAAGAATAATAAAAAACATGTAGACCTCTCTTGTTTAGCATAAAGTCTCAAAGGACAGCCCTTTGAATCTTTTTTTCATGCAATAAGTAGTTACTTTTTATTTATTGTTATGCAAATATTTAAAAGAAAAACCTTTTTGTAAAGCCAACCGACTAACAGCTAATCTTAAACCTACTACTCCATCTTGAAACACCTACCCAACACCGCTAATTTCATTAACCCAACCAACAGTAGCAAGTTATTTGTGCTTGCGATTAAGAGCATTAACACCAGAAGTTTCACCAGTTTCTCGACAAACAATATCTTCTTTTGAAACTTCAAGTATACTTTCAGCAGTTTCTCTAATATTATCACTAACAACAACATCACCTTCGACTTTAATAGTAACACTAGAAACACCCAAATATTACTGTTTTGTATCTTTTGCAAACAACAACATTACTGTTTCGCATCTTCATAAATAAAAAAGATTAACATTTCACATCTACTAAAAGTTATGTTTCATCAATCATGCCAGAAAAAACCTACATGCTTTGCAACTATCACTAAGTTCATAACAAAACGTTTCGCATCTCCTTCGTAAAAACAGAGAACAATTACGCGCAGAGTAAAAACTTATAAAAACTAACACACAGACTCAAAATCAACGAAAAACTAATGCTAATGACACAAATATACTTCATTATCAACGTAAAATAACAGATGAATACTAAAAAAAACAGATCGACTAACCTAATATATAGAACTCTAAACTCGAGTAAACAAGTATTACTAAAACTCGAATTCTACACATATAGCAAAAAAATAACTCCGAAATCAAATTAAACACAATCAAAATCAACAAAAAATAATAAAAATACAAGAAATCGATTAAGAATGGAGAATTACTTATGATAATAGCGAACTGTTAAAGTCACATAAAAAAATATTAGGGAGAAAAAGACTCAAATATGAGTGTTAAGGATTTTATATAAGTGAGTATGGGTATAAAAGGTATTAATAGGTCTTAGATAGTAAATATTTCACAAAACGGGTCTTTTTTGGAGATATATGAAAATATGGGTCTTAAGTGGATAATACTTTGGGTATTGGGTCTTAAATGATACTTTACAATATAAAAGTATCCAAGAAAGACTTATTTTTGTGAAATATTTACTATTAAAGACCCATTAATACCCTAAATACCATACTCTATAATATAAAAGGCTTTTAAACCTATTCTTCACCTTTTCCCCAATTTTGTTTTTCTCTCTCTCTCTTGGTGAATAAAAAACTCTGTATTAGGCGATTCTTTCATTTTTTTACTAGATTTTTTGTTTTTCTTTTGTTTTCATATGATTTTGATTTGTGTTTTACTTGATTATGCAAAGATACTCAATGTTTTGTGTGTTTGAAAATCGAATTTGAGCTCGAAATCTCTGTTTTTTAAGATTTGTTTTCGTCGTGTTTCGAGTCGAATTTTTTCTTAGTTTTGAGTTTGAATTATAGTAATGTAGTTTATTTGTAGCATTACCGTTAAATAAACGCGTGCTTGCCAGCACAGTTTCTTAGGGAGTCTCTTCGCCTTCCCGCTGCTTTTTGTCGATTGGTATTCCCCGGTCATGTGATGTTGCCTATAAATACTTCACAAATTCTGATCTCTCTCAGAGGCATTCTAGAGAGAGAAAGTGATGTCCGAACTTTTCTAGAGAGGGAATGCTTGTTTTATGAAACCCAGACATCTGAAGCAGCCATCAACCAAGAAAAAGAAAAAACTCGTGTTTGGTTTTAAAGAGTGGGCGAGCATTGGTGACCGAGCTGAAGAGTACCGACGTGCTGGATTGATTTGGGGTTCTAACTCCAAACCGTTCACACCCGTTCCGCAGCCCCACGATCCCGTGCTAGCTACTCCGATCCCCGCCGAATCGTTCTTTTTGCCCGAACCACCCGACGCTCTATTCCCTGAGACCGCTCTATCTCCAAAAACCGTTATCATCCCCTCTAGCAGTAGTTCCCCTCGCTCTCCGGTAGTTCGATCGGAGAATCCGACCCCGTCGTCTGTCAACTCGTATGCCACTTCGCCTCCATTACCGCCCCGACGCATACTCAAGACCAAGTTCTTAACTATGGGGGTAATTATCTGGAAATGGCACTCCCTCCATACGAGGGTACCGAACTGGTACTAACACTGCAATAACGTTTTTAGGTCTTAATCAGCAGCGATTGACGCCTGAGGAGTTAGATCCCGAGCGGGCTCGTCGGGAACATGACGAGGCTAATCTGGCGCATATTGGAAGCAGTGCTGGTCCCACAAATTCTCGGGTTCGGCCGTCAGACCCATGCGCTGCCACTGCCCAAAGCTCTGATCAGTCGGAGGTGGATATTCTTCCCGGCGGAGGTTAGCATTGCTGCTGCTGGGAATGCTGCTAATCCTCCTGAGGATCCTCTTCCCGAGGAGGTAGAGGATGCAATAACCACTACCTACTTCCGATGACTTCCTTCGAGGGACGTTGTTTCTCTTTTCGAAGGCAAGTACCTCTACTTTCCAGCGGCTGAGCACAAAGAGCTGCTAATTCGCTGGGGGATTCCCGAGAGAATCATTGTTCGGTTTCCGGTCCCCGGGGAGACCCCTGTGCATGTCCGATCGCGGGAGATAGTGGTTTTTACCGAGCTTTTCAACTGGGGCCTTCGGTTCTCCCTTGATCCCGAAATCGCGCTATACTTCCGCACCCTCCAGATCTGCCCTTCTCAACTGACGCCCAACGCATGGTATACGTTGATGTCCTGCATAATGGCTTCGCGTCTGTCGGGTCGGGTTATGCCCATGGAAGACTATGCTAGGCAGCATTGGGGTCGGGCGATGCACCGGACCTTCAAAGGCACCAACATGATCATGAGCAACCTCTGGCGTTTCTCGTCAGAGGTGCTCACTATTGAGTAACTGCGACAGTCCCTGAGCATGGAGGATCTGATCGCGAAGACAGACGCACACGGGTCCCAGTTGTATCTCCCGAAACGTAACAAGGCGCCTAGCAAGCGCCCAAAATCGGACGTCGAGGTCAGGGAGAATAATACCAGGGCTGAAGAGGCAGGGGCAGTGGCTCGAGAGGAGGGAAATGTTGTTGAAGGTGGTGCGACCGATCAGACCCAGGTTCTGGTGGAGAAGAGAAAAGGTCGAGCCGATGCAGAGGAGGTCAAATTGAAGAGGCCAAAGAACTCCAAGAAGGAGAGTGGGGCCGTTGCTGGTGCGGACAGTGTCACCATGCCAAAGCTGTTTGATCAGTATGGTGGGGCTAAGGGCGATTCGATGGTTGATCCCATAGTGGTGATTCCGGATGACGCTAGCCCTCCCAAAGCTCCCACATATGTTGCGGCCTCCTCAAGTGGAACCAAGCTTCCGGCGCTGTCGGTACCTGGTAGTCCGCACTCATTTCCATTGCAGATTACCGATGGGTTGGCTCTGTCCTTGTACAACATGTTAGTCCCCTTGGCTTTGAAGGAATGTCGGGCATGGGAGTTGAACCGACAGTTGTCAGAGATGGAGGCGAAAGTCATCGGTCTGCAAGAGGAAGTGCAAGGTGCTAAAGCGGCTCAAGTCCTGGCAGAAAAAGAGCTAAAGGAGGCCGAGGCTGCTTTGGAACGGACTAAGAAAGCCGGGGAGGATCGTGCGCAGCCCTAGAACGGGAAATCACCAAGTTGAAGGCGGCCAACACACTTTTTGCTGGGAAATGCAAGAACTGGGCGGAGAAAGAGACAGGCGATGCTAAAGCCTCGTATGTGCTAGATTTTCACAACCGCTTCCCCGACCTCCCCCTCGGGTCGATGTGGTTGGACGTTCCCGAAGGTGATCGCCCTGTAGGAGTTTGCGTCGAAAATGATGAGTCAGATGATCCCGAGTCGGAGGGAGAGGAAGCTTGATTCTGGCATTTTTTTGTGCTGTTTTTTTAGTTATATTTTGTAAAACTTATGAATTGTTTGGGGGCTGCGGAGTCCCCTGTCTATTTTCTGCAAACAGAATTTCCCTTTAACCGTTTATTGTGTTCGTATTGTTTTTTTATTGTCAGAACCCAACGAAAGTTCGGTGGTTTAATGTAGGTCACTTCGGGAAGCGAAAACCCATTAAGGTCGGGAATTTTTTTAAAATATAGGTTAGTGTAAATACTAAAAAACCAATGAAGGTTCGGTAGGTTAATTGAAAATATTCCCTATAAGGTCGGTGCTATCCTTTTCAAACGACACCGGAGTTTGTTTCTCGGTGCTATCCTTTTTGTACTTTGGAGAGTCTGACCTGGGTCCTCGGTGGCGTCGGGAACGATTTTTCTGCGCGCGATGTAGGACCCTTTCCCGTCGTCGGTACTCCCTACCCGATGAATCATCTGAGGTGTAGTCAGCAGAAACGCCGCGGTGGCCCTCCGGATATCGCTGCGCTCTGGTATTTTTCCCTTCCTCGGGACGAGGCTCCCGATAATATGTGACAGGTCGGGCGTCGATGCGAGGTCCAACAGTTGGATTGCCCTCGCTGCGGTCCTCCAAGAGCGGTTCTTTGCCTTTTCCGTCCCGAACCCTTTTCTCGTCCAGCGCCCGCTCTCTTTCGGCGTTTAGCCTGGCGATGTCTTCTAGGAGCTGTCTTCGGGTCATGATAAGGGTCGATCGTTTGTCCCGACCCTGATCGTAGCGCCCCCGACCTGGGGCTTCTTCGCCTTCGGATACTGAAACGGCTCGGATTACTTCTCTCCCGACCCTCTCTTCCACAACCTCGTCATTCATCTTTTAAAGCGTGATTTTCAAAGAAAAAGATTCCTTTTTGGTATCACGGGTTCCCACAGACGGCGTCAATGATGAGAGAATAAATGACCAAGGAATATTTCGGATCTTGAACGTGATGTGACTAGAGAGAGAGTCTAGAGAGAGAAAGAACAAAGTGATTAGAATAATATTCAATGTCCCACCTACCAAGAAAGTGGGTCACCTTTTATAGTAAAGTAATGTGGCCCCATTAATATCCTTAGTGGGCTGGTTTTATTATTATCTTGGTCCCTTATTAAGCGCATTGTTTGCAATTTTGCCTCTAAAGGATAATAAATACAATTATAGCCATGCCAAGTATTTTTTACTCATAATCAACCCCTTATTATTTATTCCGACGAATTATTTCCTTATCAGAGTCAACATCATACTTATAATATTTAAAATTAATATTTTATATTAGTAAGTCTCATGCTCTGTATCTTATATGGAAATATAGCTTGATCTTCACGAGTGAGTATATGTATACATAAGTACGTAATTAATCATTTTCCGATTGGCAAACAAATGATAACGAAGATAGTGAGTAAAATTAAGAGGAAACTACACATAAATACCCAGTCAACTTTCAAACACCAAAATGGTATCCATTTTTAGACTAGTTGCCTAAAATATCTAAAGCCATATTTTGGACAATAATACCCTCTAGGGTATAAAATGGGTTTTTTGGTTGAAACCCACTTTTTTCACCTTCTAATCTGACTTTTGGGTTCCAATTCCCTCTACTTTCACATTTCTAATTTTGAGGAGAGAGAAACACGTAAAACGAGAGCACTGAAAACACGATTTTGAACTAAAACATGCTGGTATCAACCGTCCACGGTAACCGTTCCGACCACCGTAACTTGTGACCCGATAACGATCACAAAAACGGGTCTTTCTTGGAGATATATGAAAATATGGGTCTTAAGTGGATAATACTTTGGGTATTGGGTCTTAAATGGTACTTTACAATATAAAAGTATCCAAGAAAGACTCATTTTTGTGAAATATTTACTATTAAAGACCCATTAATACCCTAAATACCCTACTCTATAATATAAAAGGCTTTTAAAACTATTCTTCACCTTTTCCCCAATTTTGTTTCTCTCTCTCTCTCTCTTAGTGAATAAATAACTCTGTATTAGGCGATTCTTTCATTTTTTTACTAGGTTTTTTGTTTTTCTTTTGTTTTCATATGATTTTGATTTGTGTTTTTACTTGATTATGCAAATATACTCAATGTTTTGTGTGTTTGAAACTCGAATTTGAGCTCGAAATCTCTGTTTTTTAAGATTTGTTTTCGTAGTGTTTCGAGTCGAATTTTTTGTTTGTTTTGAGTTTGAATTATGGTAATGTAGTTTATTTGTAGCATTACCGTTAACGCAACGCGTGCTTGCCAACACAGTTTCTTAGGGAGTCTCTTCGCCTTCCCGCTGCTTTTTGTCGATTGGTATTCCCCGGTCATGTGATGTTGCCTATAAATACTTCACAAATTCTGATCTCTCTCAGAGGCATTCTAGAGAGAGAAAGTGATGTCCGAACTTTTCTAGAGAGGGAATGCTCGTTTTATGAAACCCAGACATCCGAAGCAGCCATCAACCAAGAAAAAGAAAAAACCCGTGTTCGGTTTTAAAGAGTGGGCGAGCATTGGTGACCGAGCTGAAGAGTACCGACGTGCTGGATTGATTTGGGGTTCTAACTCCAAACCGTTCACACCCGTTCCGCAGCCCCACGATCCCGTTCTAGCTACTCCGATCCCCGCCGAATCCTTCTTTTCGCCCGAACCACCCGACGCTATATCCCCTGAGACCGCTCTATCTCCAAAAACTGTTATCATCCCCTCTAGCAGTAGTTCCCCTCGCTCTCCGGTAGTTCGATCGGAGAATCCGACCCCGTCGTCTGTCAACTCGTACGCCACTTCGCCTCCATTACCGCCCCGACGCGTACTCAAGACCAAGTTCTTAACTATGGGGGAAAACAGCCCTCCAACATCTCCCTTAGGAGGTAATTATCTCGAAATGGTTCAGCTCACTCCCTCCATACGAGGGTACTGAACTGGTACTAATACTGCAATAACTTTTTTAGGTCTTAATCAGCAGCGATTGACGCCTGAGGAGTTAGACCCCGAGCGGGCTCGTCGGGAACATGACGAGGCTAATCTGGCGCATATTGGAAGCAGTGCTGGTCCCACAAATTCTCGGGTTCGGCCGTCAGACCCATGCGCTGCCGCTGCCCAAAGCTCTGATCAGTCGGAGGTGGATATTCTTCCCGGCGGAGGTTAGCATTGCTGCTGCTGGGAATGCTACTAATCCTCCTGAGGATCCTCTTCCCGAGGAGGTAGAGGATGCAATAACCACTACCTACTTCCGATGACTTTCTTCGAGGGACGTTGTTTCTCTTTTCGAAGGCAAGTACCTCTACTTTCCAGCGGCTGAGCACAAAGAGCTGCTAATTCGCTGGGGGATTCCCGAGAGAATCATTGTTCGGTTTCCGGTCCCCGGGGAGACCTCTGTGCATGTCCGATCGCGGGAGATAGTGGTGTTTACCGAGCTTTTCAACTGGGGCCTTCGGTTCTCCCTAGATCCCGAAATTGCGCTATACTTCCGCACCCTCCAGATCTGCCCTTCTCAACTGACGCCCAACGCATGGTATACCTTGATGTCCTGCATAATGGCTTCGTATTTGTCGGGTCGGGTTATGCCCATGGAAGAATACATCGCAATGTCTGGCTTGTCCAAATCTCCTAAGTCCCTGTTCTTTTATTCTTCCCTGGCAAACAAATGGAAGATAGTTAACGATTTTCTTGAGGGAAACAAGGGCTGGAAGCATCGCTTCGTATTTCTGAGCTGTTGTTGGGAAAACGACCTCCCTTACAGCAAGGAGAACCAGAGGCGGCTGCTCCGAACCTCGGTTCCCGATGGTAATCCCTTTTTTTTTTAAATGGACCGATCCCTTGTGCAGTGTCGAAGGAGTTCCTGCAGGGGCTGAACAAAGACTACTTGAAAGCCGGTGAAGTTACGTTCCAAGTGCTGAAAGACTATGCTAGGCAGCATTGGGGTCGGGCGATGCACCGGACCTTCAAAGACACCAACCTGATCATGAGCAACCTCTGGCGTTTCTCGTCAGAGGTGCTCACTATTGAGTAACTGCGACAGTCCCCGAGCATGGAGGATCTGATCGCGAAGACAGACGCGCACGGGTCACAGTTGTATCTCCCGAAACGTAACAAGGCACCTAGCAAGGGCCCAAAATCGGACGACAAGGTCAGGGAGAATAATACCGGGGCTGAAGAGGCAGGGGCAGTGGCTCGAGAGGAGGGAAATGTTGCTGAAGGTGGTGCAGCCGATCAGACACAGGCTCCGATGCAGAAGAGAAAAGGTCGAGCCGATGCAGAGGAGGTCAAATTGAAGAAGCCAAAGCACTCTAAGAAGGAGAGTGGGGCCGTTGCTGGTGCGGACAGTGTCACCATGCCAAAGCTGTTTGATCAGTATGGTGGGGCTAAGGGCGATTCGATGGTTGATCCCATAGTGGTGATTCCGAATGACGCTAGCCCTCCCAAAGCTCTCACATATGCTGCGGCCTCCTCAAGTGGAACCAAGCTTCCGGTGCTGTCGGTACCTGGTAGTCCGCACTCATTTCCATTGCAGATTACCGATGGGCTGGCTCTGTCCTTGTACAACATGTTAGTCCCCTTGGCTCTGAAGGAACGTCGGGCCGGGGAGTTGAACCGACAGTTGTCAGAGATGGAGGCGAAAGTCGTCGGTCTGCAAGAGGAAGTGCAAGGTGCTAAAGCGGCTTAGGTCCTGGCAGAAAAAGAGCTAAAGGAGGCCGAGGCTGCTTTGGAACGTACTAAGAAAGCCAGGGAGGATCGTGCGCAGCCCTAGAACGGGAAATCACCAACTTGGAGGCGGCCAACACACCTTTTGCTGGGAAATGCAAGAACTGGGCGGAGAAAGAGACAAGCGATGCTAAAGCCTCGTATGTGCTAGATTTTCACAACCGCTTCCCCGACCTCCCCCTCGGGTCGATGTGGTTGGACGTTCCCGTAGGTGATCGCCCTGTAGGAGTTTGCGTCGAAGATGATGAGTCAGATGTTCCCGAGTCGGACGGAGAGGAAGCTTGATTCTTGCATTTTTTTGTGCATTTTTTTAGTTATATTTTGTAAAACTTATGAATTTTTTGGGGGCTGCGGAGTCCCCTGTCTATTTTCTGCAAACAGAATTTCCCTTTAACCGTTTATTGTGTTCGTACTTTTTTTTATTGTCAGAACCCAACGAAAGTTCGGTGGTTTAATGTAGGTCACTTCGGGAAGCAAAAACCCATTAAGGTCGGGAAATTTTTTAAAATGTAGGTTAGTGTAAATACTAAAAAACCTATGAAGGTTGGGTAGGTAAATTGAAAATATTCCCCATAAGGTCGATGCTATCCTTTTCAAACGACACCGAAGTTTGTTATTCGGTGCTATCCTTTTTGTACTTTGGAGAGTCTGACCTGGGTCCTCGGTGGCGTCGGGAACGATTATTCTGCGTGCGCTGTAGGACCCTTTCCCGTCGTCGGTAATCCCTACCCGATGAATCATCTGAGGTGTAGTCAGCGGAAACGCTGCGGTGGCCCTCCGGGTATCGCTGCGCTCTGGTATTTTTCCCTTCCTCGGGACGAGGCTCCCGATAATATGTGACAGGTCGGGCGTCGATGCGAGGTCCAACAGTTGGATTGCACTCGCTGCGGTCCTCCAAGAGCGGTTCTTTGCCTTTTCCTTCCCGAACCCTTTTCTCGTCCAGTGCCCGCTCTCTTTCGGCGTTTAGCCTGGCGATGTCTTCTAGGAGCTGTCTTCGGGTCATGATAAGGGTCGATCGTTTGTCCCGACCCTGGTCGTAGCGCCCCCGACCTGGGGCTTCTTCGCGTTCGGATACCGAAACGGCTCAGATTACTTCTCTCCCGACCCTCTCTTCCACAGCCTCGTCATTCATCTTTTAAAGCGTGATTTTCAAGGAAAAAGATTCCTTTTTGGTATCACGGGTTCCCGCAGACGGCGTCAATGATGAGAGAATAAATGACCAAGGAATATTTCGGATCTTGTACCTGATGTGACTAGAGAGAGTCTAGAGAGAGAAAGTGCAAAGTGATTAGAATAATATTCAATGTCCCACCTACCAAGAAAGTGGGTCACCTTTTATAGTAAAGTAAGGTGGCCCCATTAATATCCTTAGTGGGCTGGTTTTATTATTATCTTGGTCCCTTATTAAGCGCATTGTTTGCAATTTTGCCTCTAAAGGATAATAAATACAATTATAGCCATGCCAAGTATTTTTTACTCATAATCAACCCCTTATTATTTATTCCGGCGAATTATTTCTTTATCAGAGTCAACATCATACTCATAATATTTTAAATTAATATTTTATATTAGTAAGTCTCATGCTCTGTTTCTTATATGCAAATATTTCTTGATCTTCACGAGTGAGTATATGTATACATAAGCAGGTAATTAATCATTTTCCGATTGGCAAAAAATGATAACGAAGATAGTGAGTAAAATTAAGAGGAAACTAAACATAAATACCCAGTCAACTTTCAAACACCAAAATGGTATCCATTTTTAGACTAGTTGCCTAAAATATCTAAAGCCATATTTTGGACAAGAATACCCTCTAGGGTATAAAATGGGTTTTTTGGTTGAAATCCACTTTTTTCACCTTCTAATCTGACTTTTGGGTTCCAATTCCCTCTACTTTCACATTTCTAATTTGTAGGAGAGAGAAACACGTAAAACGAGAGCGAACTGAAAACACGATTTTGAACTAAAACTTGCCGGCATCAACCGTCCACGGTAACCGTTCCGACCACCGTAACTTGTGACCCGATAACGATCATTCCATCTACTCGACCTTTTTCGACCATCTACGAGTTTCTACTCCGTCGAATAGGTACGTTCTAGTATTTCAAACCAGAGTACTGAATTTCGTCGAACAGGTACATTTTAGTTAGTAAGGGAACCGTAACTAGTGTGTCGTTTAGTCGTTTTATCGTCGGAGTACTAATTGTCATTCAGTTATGGGTATAGAAAGTTTCTCCCTTTTCCGGCGAGATTTTGTGGTTTGATACCGATCATTCAATCTACTCGACCTTCATCGACCATCCACTGCCTCCGTCTGCGTTGAACATGTACATTTTTGTCGTCGTCTTCCGTTCTGTCTGTCTGTGTGAATGTAACTAACAAGTGAGCATTAGACCAGATTGTATCGACATCACCGGAGTACTGACTGTCGATACAGTTATGTATTGGACAGTTTTCCTTTCTCCGACGAGATTTTGTCGTTTCGTTTACCATACGGAGTTAGTGTTAATCCATGATGTTGAAATTTAGTTGTAGTACGTAGTGTTACTCCATCGTAAGTAGTTAGACATGGCTCGATGGAACTGGTTAGTCGTTATTAGTGTTAATAGTGTCGTCCGACAACATCGATTGCACTGGTTAGAAGTTGTTTTGCCTGAAATTGCAATGTCTAGCATCACCTAGCAACGTACAGAGTTGAGGTAGTTTTTTGTGATTATGCAGAGATGTTGTATTGATCTAGCAATGTGGACAGTATTTTTGCTCGTATCTAGCAATGTCTGTGACTAGTTTACTGTCAGTACTGCACGTCTAGAAATGTCAGTAGAAGATGAAGTTGGTCGCGTCTAGCAATGTAGCAATCTCATATCCATGTATCTAGCAATGTGATATAGAATTACAGTCAAACATTTATTTCACTATATCTAGCAATGTCTCATGTTGTATCTAGCAATGCCAAAAGTCGTATCTAGCAATGAAGTAGTATCCTAAATCGCATTATAACAAAGCGTTCCTTCATTTTTCAGTTGACCTATTGTATGAAGAAAAAAATACATAACTACTGCGAAAGGTGGATACAAAATGAAGACAATGAGAGATATCCCAAACAGGAGAATGACAGCCTTGACGATGGGATTTTTGTTTGTAAGTACGCAAAAGATATCATTCAGAAATGGTATGTTCCTAAAGAATATGGAAAGGATATGCAAGCCAAAACAATATTTAAGCATTTCCTCAATGATTTAATCACAAACCGACGATGGTAGTGTTGAGAGAAATGTCTTTATGTAATTCATATGTTGGGACAAGGGTTGTGTGATTCATTTAAAATTGGATGCCAGAATAAGACGATTACTCGAAAATTTAGTAACAATTACAACGTATCTGATTGTGTTAAGGATATACAAAATGTTATGTAAATCATTTCTACCAATGTCATTTCTGCCAATTTTAGTATTACTATCAATTTTTATAGTATTTCTACCAATGTCATGTTTTTCTAAAAGGTTATAAGGAGATCCTGCAATTTTTATTGTATCAATAAATTCAACATAGCTAGCAATCCTATATTGTTGTATCTAGCAATGTCTTTATATCGTGTCTAGCAATGTTACACTGTTGTATCTATCAATCTCCTTATAACGTGTCTAGAAATGTCTATATAACATGTCTAGCAATGTTATGCGACTGTCTCTCTCAACCTCGTTACATCCCATCTACCACTGTTTTGATGCCGAATCTATCAAAATCGTTATACTGTATCTAGCAATGTTCGCATGTTGTATCTAGAAACCTTGTTACATCCCATCGAGCAATCTTTTGATGTTGTATCTATCGAAGTCATTATAATGTATCTAGCAATGTTCAGATGTTGTATCTAGCAATATCGTTATAAGGTATCTAACAATGATATGCGACTGTATCTATCAAACTCGTTACAACCCATCTACCAATGTTTTGATGATGATTCAGACGTCCATGTACTTCATGTTAGTGGAATGTTCATGTCAGGAAAATGTTGTATCTAGCAACTTCATATACACGTATCTAGCAATCTCATTGTAGACTTACAATCGCAGAGGTATTACACTGTATCCAGCAATGTGGCATCAAAAACTTAATTTCAATGCATCTATCAAAGTCGTTATACTGTATCTAGCAATGTTCAGATGCTGTATCTAGCAATATTGTTATAAGGTATCTAGCAATGTTGTGCGGCTGTATCTATCAACCTCGTTACAACCCATCTACCATTGTTTTGATACCGAATCTATCAAAGTAGTTATACTGTATCTAGTAATGTTCACATGTTGTATCTAGCAACCTCGTTACAACCCATCTAGCAATCTTTTGATGTTTTCGTTACAACCCATCTACCATTTTATGCTGGTTAGGACGTACATGTACATCATGTTTGTGGAATGTTCATGTCTGGAAAATGCTGTATCTAGAAACTTCATATACACGTATCTAGAAATCTCACTGTAGACTTACAATCGTAGAGGTATTACACTGTATCTAGCAATGTGGCATCAGAAACTTAATTTCAATGCATCTATCAAAGTCGTTATACTATATCTAGCAATATTCAGATGCTGTATCTAGGAATATTGTTATAAGGTATCTAGCAATGTTATGCGGCTGTATCTATCAACCTCGTTACAACCCATCTACCATTGTTTTGATGCTGAATCTATCAAAGTAGTTATACTGTATCTAGCAATGTTCACATGTTGTATCTAGCAACCTCGTTACAACCCATCTAGTAATCTTTTGATGTTTTCGTTACAACCCATCTACCACTTTTTTTTATGCTGATTAGGACGTCCATGTACATTATGTTAATGGAATGTTCATGTCTGGAAAATGCTGTATCTAGCAACTTCATATACATGTATCTAGCAATCTCATTGTAGACTTACAATCGCAGAGAAATTACACTCTATCTAGCAATGTGGCATCAGAAACTTAATTTCAATGCAACTACAAAATGATATAACATGTATCTAGCAATGTAATCATATCATATCTAGCAATGTAATCACAATATTGCATTGTTTTAAAAGTAGTTATGAAGATAATAACATATCTATAATAACTAAAGAACTGAAATCTTTTCCTACTGTGCTGTAAAAAAAACGGGAGCTTGAATTTTTCTTTACTTCCTTTACAAACTATGAATTAGACAGAAACAATTATCAACTTCGAAGCAGAAGTTTACAAAACAAGTTACACAGTCAAAAGGAACAAAGGACATCAAGTCCTGAAACTTCAAAGAATTTGGGAGAATTTGGGACCAAACCAGAAAGAAAAAAACAGAAGGTCAATGTACAAAGCAAAACAATTTCGTTATTCTCTCACAAGAAAAAACTCCCTAAAAATCATATTTCACCCGGGCTAAAGCAAATTTCGACTCCTTTGCCACCAATTGCTGCAGTCAAACATTGGAATCTGCAAGAATCCAACTTGACAATTACTTTTCCAATCACTGTGGGTGATAACACTGATTACACAATCAAGAGGACAAAAACATATGTACGATAATCTGGAATTGATACATATGGCTTAAAAAGGGGTTGTGGATTCATAGATGCCTGTAAATATGTTATTAGCATTATCCTCATTAAGCCAAACAATTTAAACCCGAATTCTTTATGTATTTATAGAAAATTTCATATTCATTCACCCCCATCCCATAAGTCAGAAACCGTCCGGTGTGCACCGTAAGTCTCGTTCTGAACTAAAGTTGCTGGTAGGGGAGTTGCTGGAGGTGGAGATGCGACTGGAGGAGGAGTCGCCGGAGGAGTTCAGGTCGATACTAGTGGTGGAGCGGATACCGGTGGAGGAGTGGCGGCGGGAGGTGGAGATATGGTGGTTAAGGACGGTGGAGATGCGGTTGGTGTTGGCGGAGTCGGAGGAACATGAGTGACTGTTGGAGCGACGGATGGAGCTTGACCACTGACTCCGGCGACGAGAACGAGTGGAGGCTGGTTAAGAGAGAGTGGAGGCTGATTCAAAATTCAAAATTGTTGATTGGGTTTGAAGGTGGAGAGAGAGAAGAAGAGGAGAGAGAAAAAAAAAGTAAGAGAAGACAGATCGAGAGGGGAGGCTGTTTTGAAATTCAAAATTCAAAATTGATGATTGGGTGAAAATACCCATTAATTCTCAGAATAAGGCTTATATACTAGGTTAAGGGTATTATGGTATTAAAAAATTAGGTCTTGTAAGGGAATTGTTTTATTGAGATGGGTATTAAGTGAGCATTAACCCATTTTTGGGTACTAAATAGTAATAGATTTGGCCAAAAAGTACTTAGTGTGTCATTTCCCTAAAATTAATGTGTTTTTATAATTGCTAATACTTTATCCAATTTTAAATAATATTTGAGAGTATATTTTTTATAATTATATATTAAACATAATAACTTTTTTTTGTGAATTTAAACATAATAATTGAGACGCACACATAATATCATGGGTTCGATGAAAAAAATATATTGTATCAAAATAAATAATAAGATTTAAACAAATACAAATGAATGGACGCACACACCATATATAGGTTTATAAGAAAAAAAAACTAAAAGTAAGTATTTGACTGATACTTATTAATCTCAACCGAATTTTCAGTACTTGTGTTTGTTTAATAAAACTATAAAATTGGACTATGCTGTGTGGATAACTAACTAAAGCAATAGCTTATTTTTTAGTTTTCAAAGTAATAATATTGTTTCCACTGGTTTGTAGATACTTTGTGATTAAACTCATAATCGAATATATGAAAAGTTTGCTGAATGGTAAATACGATTGATACTTTGATAGTAATTTTGAGTATTTTTTAGTATATCTTATTATTATTTTCACATTTTTATTAGAATAGTTAATTTTACAAGATAATGATTAGAGAAAGTTAAACCACACGGGTTGGGATCACATGACTCATGAATTTATCTTTAGTATTTATTTTTCACGTTAGAAGGTGAATTCAATAGAGAGTTTTTTATGTCAAACAAACAATTTTAAGTAATTATACATAATTCTGAAAAATCATACTCTGATACTATATTAGAGTACATATATGTCTAATACTTTATAAAAAACATATTGAGAGAAGATGGTTAATTACCTTTTAATGTTACAAATTAGGATTATCCAGCAGATGTGAGATAATTTTTGGTATCCACTATGTAGGTTGGAGTTACTAGACAATCCCCTTAACCATAGCGGGATAACTTTCAATGCCGGCCCTTTATGCCAAATGTTGGACTCCCTATGTATACATCCCTTACATGAAAGTCCTTGGTTAAACGAACATAGAAAACGCGGTTGTGATACCATGCTATAACACATAAGCATAACAGTTCCCCAAAAAACTCTTTATGAGATACATTATAAATTAAGATTACCACACAGATGTGAGATAACTTTCAATATCCATTCTTCATGTTGATGGACTCATTAAGAAGTTTCTTCTACACGCAAGGCTTGGGTCAACAAACAATCCTGAAAAAATCATATTGAGATATCATGTAGAGCCTATAACTTTGACACTTCCAAAGAAACGTATTGAAAGAAGATGATTGGTTATTTATCTTATATTAATTTGGAAACAAAAAATTTCTACAAACAATATTAATTTAATATGTGCATAATAGGATTACTTTATATGAAAAACTGTGCTAATAAAAATGGTAGATAAAATTGATTTTTTGTATATTAAAAGTCAATAAAATGAATTAAATAGTATGAAAAAATGTATCCAAATATCTTAAACTTCTACTTATTTAATTCAAAAACTTTTAACTCACATAAATTATCATTCGTTATCAATATTAGAGAAATTAAAGTCTTGAATTATTAGAGAAATTCATGAGTTATTGATATTAATGAAGTTTGTTTATAAAATTATTGTTAGGAAAATCACAAGTGTATAATTTACATTGTAGGTTTATGAGTATTTAAAGACTCAAGATATCTAACTTTCATAATTTAAAATATTGACTAAATATTAATTAAGAAAAATTAAATAAAATACAAACTAAATTGAGATCCAAAGATCAATAATTGGTGTTGCAAAATAAACTAAAATAAAATAAACAATTAATTAAAGGGAGAAATACCAATATAGACCTTTTTTAAAAACCTATTACCAATAAAAACCCAAAATAATTCACAAATTTCTTTCCAAAACTACCCTCGATATAAAGATTCGTTCTGAAACACCTGTAACCTCTCTCTCTCTCTCTCTCTCTCTCTCTCTCTCTCTCTCTCTCTCTCTCTCTCTCTCTCTCTCTCTCTCTCTCTCTCTCTCTCTCTCTCTCTCTCTCTCTCTCTCTCTCTCTCTCTCTCTCAGACTCCGGTCAGAGTATCAGAGTATCAACAACAACAACAGTTAAGCAGTAAGTTTTCTATTGTTTTTCTTCAAAAACATAGTTCAATTCCATCCATTTTAGAAACCTAAAGCTTTACTGAAACGATTACTATTTTACTTCACTTGTTTCTGGTTTATTTTTCAGTGAGAAACACTACTTACTCGTGTCTCGCTTTTGCGAGACACGAGACGCTTTAGAAATTACTTAATCAAAATACAATTTCGTATACAGAAAGCCTTACTAAACGTTACTGAAATTCATACCAGCTTTTGTGACATTTGTAGAGGTTTTGCAGCTACTATTTGGCTGTAATTGCAGGTTTTTTATATAGGTTCCGCGTCCACCAGTGTTTTCTGGTTATAGATCTCCGTAGGTTTTGCATCTATCAATGTTTTTGTGCATTGATATTTACCTAGAGATTCACATCTATCAGTGTGTACTGCTTAACATTTGACATAGGTTTCACATCTAGCAAATTTTGTGGTTATAGATCTCCTTAGATTTCGCATCAAGCAAATTTTTTGGTTATAGATTCATTAGGTTTCGCATCTAGCAAATTTTTTTGGTTATAGATCTCCTCAGATTTCACATCTATCAAATTTTTTGGTTCCAGATCTCTTTAAGTTTCGCATCTACCAGGGTTTATGTGCATTGATATTTACATAGATTTTGCATCTATCACTTATCTAACTTCCCAAATTTTTTCCATCTATCACATCTAATATATTTTTCTCATTTATTGTTTTTACAAGTAAAATGGCATCAAAAATATGTTTCTACAGGTCCAGCCTCTTTGCACTTTTAAAACAAACGGAAGAGACAAAAGTGAGGCCTAAACATATAGAAGCAACAAAGAATACACTATTTTACTCATTTTTAAAAACAGTCTATGATCTTCGAACAAAGAAGACTGCATACAAAAGGCACTAGGATGTAATTGCGCAGATAGCAATGACATATGATGATGAACAATAAGCATTTAAATTGGAGGAAATTTTTTTACAACTTAGAAACCATGACATAAAGATCATATTTGGTTTAAAACATGGAAATGAAAATATGCCACTTCAAGCCAAGAGTTTTGAACCTAAGTTTTCAGAATTAGCAGACGAAGAAAAATCAAGGATAATAAAGAAGTATTTTTCTAAGAAAACATCAAGAAAAGTTGATTAAAGCCGAACAAGAGCAATCACTAAAAAACTGTAAAGGTTCGTAATTCCATCTTTCTTACATTTTTTGACTGTTTTAATATTTGCATAGGTTTCTCATCTATTACTTCTGCTTTTACTTTAAAATTTTCATAACGTTACATATTTATCTCTTTAATCTGCTTCACGTTAAACTAGTTTTCGCATCTATCAAGTTAGGCATGTTTCAAATTATAATACGTTCCACATCTATGTAGATTAATACAGGTTTTGCATCTAGGTTTTTACCATTTACATAGGTTCTGCATCTATCGTTTTAACTTCCCTTTCACATTTCAATAGGTTTCGCATCTATATGAATGTAATTACTAGGGTTTCACATCTATCCCTTTTTAAAAAATGATTTTGCTTGTTGATAGGATGCAATAAAGAAAGCGGTAAAAATATCTGGACAAGAGGCAATATAAGATGTTGTTATACTCTTTATATTGTTAGCCTGTTCTACCTTGTTTTTCTCTACATCTAGAGATATACTATAATTGTGTTGAAACAATCTAGGAAAAGTTGATAATTCAATAATAGCTTGTCATGAAACTAAACTTGGAAGAGTGGTTGGTTGTGTTGCCCTTTTACTGGTTAGTATTGTTCTTTGTTCTATTATATATATATATATATATATATATATATATATATATATATATATATATATATATATATATATATATTATTTAGTCAATAAATGATATCTAAAGTATTATTAATATATATCCATTCATCATGGAACATACAACTTTATGTGAAGATATTGAAATTGAAGACAAGACACCTAGATGCTTCAAATGGCTGGGTATTGAACGCAAAACAGCTTTAGATTTGGTTGAAGCCATAAAAAACATAACAAATGAATAGGTATATTGATATGTTTTTCATTCGTGTTTCAAATTTTACATATATATATATATATATATATATCTTTTTAATATAAAATTTTAATAATTGTATAGATTCTTGAAGAAGAATTGAAGCTAACAGAAGAAAAAGAAGAACAATTTGGAGGAGATTTCCAAATACAAAAAGAAAATAATGATGCTCCTTGAGAAAATGATATTGTTCCACCAATAAATTCTGAACAAGTAAACCTCAACGAAGATGAAGATGCTTTGTATTAGGATATGTTCCAAAAACCAGCTGCAACAAGTTCTACTGATAGCGAAAAAACACTCGACCAATACATAGTTCAACCATGTAAAAAAGTTCCAAGAACTAAAAATACTGCAACATGACGAAGAAAAGCAGTACTGAAGATGAAAGAGAATACTTTACCAGTAGAAATTCTTTCTCGGAACAAACAAAAGACAGTACATACAGCTCATGCGCCTATTGCAAGAAAGGTGAATACAACATCACAAATTCTTAGGAATCTCAAGAAACCTGAAAAGATAATAGAAAAGCGATCTAAAATCAATATTTCAAACAGATTATACCATCTCAAGACAGAAAACAAAAGGTTGAAAAAATACTAGCAAGAGAAAAGGTAAAAATCTCCTTATTTATCATATTTACTATACATTCTGCATCTAGCATCAATAGTATCCTAAGATGTTTTCCATCTAGCGTCATGATAACTGAAGGTTTCACATCTACTTTATAATTAATGTGTCTCATCTATCATTATGTTTAGGTTCCACATCTATCATTTTTGTTTTACGTTCCGTATTCATGATTTCCGTGTAGGTTCCGCATCTATCATTTCTGTTTACGTTCCGCATCTATCCTTTCTATTTATGATCTGCATATATTGCTTCTATTACGTTCCACATCTATAATCTTGGTTTGAATTGAAGGTTTTGCATATAGTATTATGAATGTTAAGGTTCTGCATCTACCATTCATCTTCTGATATCAAAAGTTTCGCATCTATCTTTGACATTGCTTATTATTTTGCAGAAAATTAACACAAATTACCTACCCCAATCATAGCCCCACACCCAGACCCAGCCCTAGATGCAGCCAAAACACAAACTGACCCAGTCTCTAGCCATAACTTTGACTTTACAACATTTGAAAAAGTAGAAAAACTGAAATGGAACGTCGAAGATTTCAACAACAAATTGATGAACTGAAAAAAGAAATTCGAAGAACAGGAGAAAACCATTACACAGATGAAAGCTGATGCAGAGATGGAAACTGAGGTTGACCCACAAAATACACTTAAACTGTCTATGTTGAAGCCAAACATATACGCAAATAAATAGCAACCAAAACTTTATTCCAGACTAAAGAGATTGAATGATCAAGGCCACCAATCAGAAAATAAAATAAGAAAAACACATAATATTATAGTCGAAAACCTTGTTGTTTATGATGAAAACCAAGACAAAACACTAAATATTATTGTGGAAGACAAGGTTCCACCTCCACAACAAGAAAAAAGTGAAGATGATTTGGAAAAACAAGATCGTAATGTTGTTGTTGCTGTTGAAGATGACCATATTGGTCAAGTTGAGTTTCATGTTGCTGATCCTACATCTGTGGATGTTTTTCCTGTTGAAAACGAGAATGTTGGGGTAGAAAAGAAAGTTGATTCCACTGTTAATAGTGATCCCCCTATTAATGTTGATATAGTTACTTCTGAACTTAGTGTTGCTGTAGAAAATGAGAATTTTACTCCTATTGAAGTTGGGGTGGAAAAGAAAGTTGATACCACTGTTAATAGTGATGTTGGATCTAAAAAGAAAGACGATCCATTAGTTGAAACTCCTACTGAAGTTGGGTTTGAAAACAAAGATGATCCTTAAGTTTATATTAATGTTACAGAAGGATAAAATCCCAATACTGTTATGGAAGAGCATGATAAAAATACTAATGTTGTTGTTCCTATTGCTAAAGAATCAGATGTTGAACTATCTGAAGGGACAAGCAGTGTAGCTGAAGTATTTAAAGGGAACAAGAGTGTTGCTGAAGCATTTGGTGTGACAAAAGATGTTCCTGAAGAATCTAAAGTGACCAACAAAGATGTTGTGGATAAAGAGGTGATATGGATAACCCAGAATTACGGAAACATGTTTTGAAAAACTTTTGTACTTAAAGATATATACTATTGTGTATTATCTTCTTTTTTGGCTTAAATACTATAATATTATTTGTATTTATATGTATATCTGCATCTGGTGTTTAACTGAATACTGGTTTTGTATTTAAAGATACATGTTTCGCATTTATCTTCCTTATGTATTATATCTACTTATGTTTCGCATCTTATGTCCAGTTTTTTGTTTTGTTAAGGAAAAGGCATCAGAATTTCAAGAAATCTAAACACCATAAGTCAATGACTTAGACCCAGCAATTGAGAAAGAAATTATAAGAATTGTAAATGATATACAAAAAAAGTAAGTGATTGAACTTTCTTTCCACCTATCATATTTTTACCTGTTTCGCATCTAGCATAGTTTCTCTGCTTTCTCATTTCCCATAATTACAAAAAGGTTCCGCATATATTTTTATTTCCATTGGTTTCGCATCTACTTTATATCCATAGGTTTCACATCTAGTTTATTTTTCACTGGTTTCTCATATATGAAAGTTACATAGGTTTCACATCTATCTGAATAACAAAGGTTTATCATCTATCAATATTACGTACATTTCACATCTATATTAGTTTCCCTTCTTTCCTATCTATTATATTTCTGAATGTTTTGCATCTATCTTGGTTTCCCATCTTTCCCATCCATTATATTTTTGAACGTTTCGCATCTATCTCCTCTTGCAGTTTCAATTGTTTCCCATTTTTGCAGAAAGATTTGGATACAAGGTCCTTCATTTGAACTAATTTTAGATGCTACCAACATCAAGTCTCTAAAGAACTACCTAACAAGGAAATTACCAGAAAAGAATGGCCATTTACAAACAAAATAACAACTACAATTGACATACAGGAATACTAAAAATTAGAACTGATTCAAAAAGGAGAAAACAACTCGGATCCAACAGTATGGTCATGTCTAGATGTACCAATATCTAATATTTTTGTTATACTTTGATGGAGATAGCAGATGAAGATGAAATCGACTCTACGGTAAAAGTTAAATTTAGATTTATTTTGTTTCCATTGCTTCCCAATACATATGTTAACAAACTGATGGTTTCTATTTTTGACAACACAGGTAATTGACGGTTATATGTATATCAACCTTAAACAACACAATTTTCAAATACCAGTTGCTAGTAGTCCACGAGAATTTATGCCAGTATCATACTTATCTGGAAGCGTAATGGTAAGAACAATATACTTTTACAACATGTGTTAATTTATAAACATAAACACTTCTAAATATTACTCCTCTAATGTAGCATCCGTTGAACCAAAATATGGATATAACATTATATGTTGACGATAAGTTACGAGGCATCACAGAAGGTTTAATCTTAGTTCCGCTTCTAACAAAAGCTAGACCTGGGAATGTAAACCATTGGACATTATTGGTAATAGATGTTGAACATGAAAAATCAGTAAATCTAAACCTAAATGTCCAGATCCAACAAGAAAAACTGCAGAAATATTAGTAAGTGTCTCTCTTCTATAATAATTTCATAGAACATATATATATATATATCATTTGATTTATTTATATGTTTATTAAATTACAGATTGCATACCTCCAACACAAAAATATTTTACAAGCAGAAAAACCAATAAAGATATATTGTCTAGTAAAAATTCCTAAACAAAGATAAAGACATGTATCACTTGATTGCGGAGTAATGGTCTGCGATTACTTCAAAGATTATATTTTTTATGGGAAACTTGACTTACATACAACTTCTGATATTGCACCGTTAGGAAGAGCAGAAACATTTTACATGTTTCTTAATGACATGAACACTAACAAATATTGGGACGATGTTTTGTAATCTTTGTTTTACTTCTTTTTGTGATGTTTGTGAATATATCTCAATGACAAAACTCTCTAACAACTATGGTTCGCATTGATCTACGTGTAATTACTAGGGTTTTGCATCTATCAATGGATCTCAAATCTATCAATGGGTTTCACATCTATCATTTATTTTCTAATAAATGTTTCGCATCTATCAATTTGTTTTTTCTATTAGAAAATATTTCTCATCTTCTAGTATAATTATTTTTCATCCACTTATCACTTACAGAAGTAATATGCTTTTGTAGTTAATATACTCAACCAATCTCACACATATAAATTTCAAAAGTAAAAAATCAAACTAGTACCTTTAGTTTGATTTCATATTTACTTAGATGATTTGAAAAGTATAGGAAACTCATCATTACATTGCATTAATTACAAAAGCTCACGAATATCAACCAAATATATTATTTCTGTCAAAGCTTCTAGTTTTTTCACCTTCTTAATATTTTTTTACCTATCAAAAATTTAAATACAACGTCCCGCATCTAGCATATCATATGTCCTTTTATTTCACATATTATTTCGCATCTACTAGAGAAATGTAAATAACACGTTTCACATCTATAATTTAATTTTTACACAGGGTTTCGCATCTATTATTTATTTTCTAATGATTGTTTAGTATCTACAATTTGTTTTTTCTCCTGGAAACTCTTTCCTATCTTCTGGTGTAATTATTTTTCATCCACTAATCACTTACATAAGTAATATGTTTTTGTAGTTAATATACTCTACCAATCTCAAACATATAAATTTCAAAAATTAAAAATCAAACTAGTAGCTTTAGTTTGATTTGATATTTACTTACATGATTTGACAAGTGTAGGAAACTCATCATTACATTGCATTAATTACAAAAGCTCACGAATATCAACCAAATATATTATTTCTCTCCAAGCTTCTAGTTTTTTCACCTTCTTAATATTTTTACCTATCAAAAATTTAAATACAACATCCCGCATCTAGCATATCATATGTCCTTTTATTTCACATATTATTTCGCATCTACTAGAGAAATGTAAATAACACGTTTCACATCTATAATTTAATTTTTACACAGGGTTTCGCATCTATCATTTATTTTCTAATGAATGTTTAGTATCTACAATTTGTTTTTTCTCCTGGAAACTCTTTCCTATCTTCTGGTGTAATTATTTTTCATCCACTAATCACTTACATAAGTAATATGTTTTTGTAGTTAATATACTCTACCAATCTCAGACATATAAATTTCAAAAATCAAAAATCAAACTAGTAGCTTTAGTTTGATTTGATATTTACTTACATGATTTGACAAGTGTAGGAAACTCATCATTACATTCTATTAATTACAAAAGCTCACGAATATCAACCAAATATATTATTTCTGTTAAATATTTAAACTTTTCAATTTCTTAAAACACTTTAGCTACTCTTATAAAATATCACTTCATTCTTTAAGTTCTCAAACACAAAAGTTCACTTCATTCTTAGTGAAAATCTTCTAAACTTTTCACTTTTTAAAACGTTGCTTCGAAAAATGCCAAATTTTAACTATTCTTCAGATGATGATCCCTATTATGGTGATATCAGTTCTCCAACTCGTTTGCCAGAGGCCATGGAAGAGTGGAAACATACTACTACAAACGAATTTTCTCACGACATATCTGATGACAGTTTCGGTTCTTTTTTTTAAGGAAAATATACCGAGATGCTTATTCTGAAGATGAAGAGGAGCCAAATGAGGATCCTATTATTGTCGTCTTAAAGAGGAAGAGGAAACAGGACCAGATGGAAGAAGATGAAGACACTGAGGAAGAAGAAGAAGAAGATAAAGATTCACAGGAAGAAGATTCGGAGGAAGATGACTCAAACGAAAACAACTCTGAAGACGACGAAGAATACTCTGACTGATGGTTAGGTGAAGGGTCTGCTTTTATTTTTTGTTGTTTTAACTAAGGGTAGGAAGAATTTTATCTTTTTTGTTTTTTGATTACCAAAATCAAACAAGGAGACTAAGGGTCTGCTTTAATAGAGTTTGAGCATGGAGACTATGTTTTTAAATTTGTTTAAGTTTGTATTAAGTTTACTGAACTTAGCTTGTATTGCACTTGTTTCATAATGAACTTAAACCTTTTATTTATTTTTTTATATTCATATTTTAACACATATATCAAAAAATGTATTTTATGAGCTCGTTTAGCAACTGCCAAAAGAATGTACTTAAATCCAACGTTTCACATCTATCACACTATAATATATTTGATTATTCAAGGTTGCGCATCTATAAAAAAATATTTACTATTTGATTATCCAAGGTTCCGCATCTATCAGATTAGTGTATTTGGTGTCACTTGTTTCATATCTATCATAAAATAATATAACTTATTGTCAAATGTTTTGCATTCATCATAAATAAAATAACTTGTCATCAAACTTTTGGCATTCAGTTCAGTAAATTTTGTAGAACGAGTTTCGATTCTAGCAAAGCCCATTTTGTTGGTTATTACACGTTTCGCATCTATCAGGTAGATATATAACAAAAGGTTTCGCATCTAGCATCCATTGAAATGTTCCCAATCTATTGTCATTATGACAAAACAACTCAGAAAACTAAAAGTATAAAAAATTACATTTATCTTATAAAATGTCTACACATGTCCGTCTGTTATGAACGACAACAAGAACATGTTATCTTACGAATACTTAATTCTCCTCTAGATTGAATTCTTTTCTTCCTAGGTCGTCCAGCTCTCATTTTAAAACCTTTTGCCTCTGAAAGCCTCAGTCCTTCGCAATGCCCGGACTGGAGGAAGTAGATCTGGAGAAGTTGTTGAAGTAGATCCTTGACCAAAAGTAGTAAGTACAACTATACCATATGAATATGTTGCCTTATAAGAGCTTACAAAACAGCATGGCTCAACATATTTCATAGGATCTGCATCAATATAAAATATTGCAGCTACAACATGAGAACAAGGGAAACACTCACGTTGCCACAAACCACGAGAACAACTATGTACACTAAGGTAAAAAACCATAACAAGATCACCAAACACTTCATGCAAAAGAGGAGTAGCCGAATGAATTATCCATGGACAACCTTCTTCAACATTAGCTTTAAACTTTTGATCAAATTCAGGACACAAATCGCTAGTCCAAACGTGCATCATCACCAAAACGTCTCGAAATTTGACTCATTTCCAAAATTCTAATCCTATCAATTAACTCTTGTATAGGGAAACCATAAAATTGTTTAACTTGATTGTTAAAAGATTCAAGTGGAGTAGATGCTATAGAAACATACTTCTTGCCTTTGAAAAAATCACAAGCATATTACTTACGAGATAAATATTGAAAAAAAAACTTTCAATCTTCTCACCTCCCTGCTTAAGTAATTCATCCATATATTGATTAAACAAATTCTGATTAGAAGCATATGCACATCTTTTAAACAGTTTAACCATAGTATCTTTAAATATTGCCTGTGTAGCCCTTAAACAATGCCTTAACTTATTCATAAGATGATAAAAATAGTATCCATTATGGCAATCTGGAAATATAGCAGATACAACAGTAACAATACCTAAATGACGATCACTAATAAATGTGATTTCACTATCCAAAAAATGAGGTTTCAACATCTCCAAAAACCATAACCAATTCTCAATATCTTCAGACGAAACAATACAAAATGCAACAGAGAAAATACCTGCAACAAATATATAGACCAAAACATAGTATAAATGACTCATTATAAGAGGTTTCACAACTATCACTTACTGATAAAAATACGTTTCACATCTATCTCGTTAATCATATACTATAGGTGTTCGCATCTATCTCGTTAATCATACATTACACGTGTCAGATCTATCAAGTTATTTATTTAGAACGTTTCGCATCTATCTCTTTGTTATTCATCTTCAATCCTGTTTTTCGCAGATTGATATATAACATAGTTAAAGATAACATCTATTCCAATAAAAAAAAGATAAATAAAATTTACCATTGTTACCATCTTTGGTTATTCCAAACCGTAGTCATTTTTTAAAATGATTTCATGCTTGTAGCTGTAACATCAACTCTCCTCCTCACACAATCACATATTTCATTTCCAATCAAATCAGATGAAAAATGCCTTCCATTTTATTTCCTAAAATTAGTCCCACATGTATGAGTTTCCACATACTTCTTAATAATAATAAAAAACATGTAGACCTCTCTTGTTTAGCATAAAGTCTCAAAGGACAGCCCTTTGAATCTTTTTTGCATGCAATAAGTAGTTACTTTTTATTTATTGTTATGCAAATATTTAAAAGAAAAACCTTTTTGTAAAGCCAACCGACTAACAGCTAATCTTAAACCTACTACTCCATCTTGAAACACCTACCCAACACCGCTAATTTCATTAACCCAACCAACAGTAGCAAGTTATTTGTGCTTGCGATTAAGAACATTAACACCAGAAGTTTCACCAGTTTCTCCGCAAACAATATCTTCTTTTGAAACTTCAAGTATACTTTCAGCAGTTTCTCTAATATTATCACCAACAACAACATCACCTTCGACTTTAATAGTAACACTAGAAACACCCAAATATTATTGTTTCGTATCTTTTGCAAACAACAACATTACTGTTTCGCATCTTCATAAATAAAAAAGATTAACATTTCACATCTACTAAAAGTCATGTTTCATCAATCATGCCAGAAAAAACCTACATGCTTTGCAACTATCACTAAGTTCATAGCAAAACGTTTCGCATCTCTTTCGTAAAAACAGAGAACAATTACGCGCAGACTAAAAACTTATAAAAACTAACACACAGACTCAAAATCAACAAAAAACTAATGCTAATGACACAAATATACTTCATTATCAACGTAAAATAACAGATGAATACTAAAAACATAAAAAAAAAAACAGATCGACTAACCTAATATATAGAACTCTAAACTCGAGTAAACAAGTATTACTAAAACTCGAATTCTACACATATAGCAAAAAAATAACTCTGAAATCAAATTAAACACAATCAAAATCAACAAAAAATAATAAAAATACAAGAAATCGATTAAGAATGGAGAATTACCTATGATAATAGCGAACTGTTAAAGTCACGTAAAAAAATATTAGGGAGAAAAAGACTCAAATATGAGTGTTAAGGATTTTATATAAGTGAGTATGGGTATAAAAGGTATTAATAGGTCTTAGATAGTAAATATTTCACAAAAACGGGTCTTTCTTGGAGATATATGAAAATATGGGTCTTAAGTGGATAATACTTTGGGTATTGGGTCTTAAATGGTACTTTACAATATAAAAGTATCCAAGAAAGACTCATTTTTTGTGAAATATTTACTATTAAAGACCCATTAATACCCTAAATACCCTACTCTATAATATAAAAGGCTTTTAAACCTATTCTTCACCTTTTCCCCAATTTTGTTTCTCTCTCTCTTGGTGAATAAATAACTCTGTATTAGGCGATTCTTTCATTTTTTTACTAGATTTTTTGTTTTTCTTTTGTTTTCATATGATTTTGATTTGTGTTTTTACTTGATTATGCAAAGATACTCAATGTTTTGTGTGTTTGAAACTCGAATTTGAGCTCGAAATCTCTATTTTTTAAGATTTGTTTTCGTAGTGTTTCGAGTCGAATTTTTTGTTAGTTTTGAGTTTGAATTATGGTAATGTAGTTTATTTGTAGCATTATATTAGTGTTTCGTTGATTTTAGTATTTTATTTTGTGTTTTTGGGATTTTCAGGGGCGTAACAGGTTTTGATTTTTTAGTGAAGGAGATGTGAAACCTGTATGTTTTTTCACTGGTAGATGCAAAACATATTTTGTGATAGATGCAAAACATTTGGATCTGTACCTACTGATAGTTGCGAAACGTATAATCTTTCCAGAATAATAAATACAAAAAAGCATGTTCTTGATAGATGCGAAACGTTATTTGTTCAAAAAAAATTATTATTTTTTAATATATAACATATCATGAGTGGTACTAGTTTGTTCGTCTTAAAAAAACAAAACCAACGGTATTTTCGGATTTCTTTTTTCGAGTTACGATTTAAAAGATACAAACTTTTAAAGTTTTAAAATATTTAGGGTTTCACAAAGAACATGTGAAACCTTCTTCGTTATGATAGATGCGAAACCTATTTTGTTGTGCTAAATGCAAAACCTTCTTTATTTTGCTAGATGTGAAACCTTCTTTATTTTGATAGATGTGAAACCTGCTTTATTTTTATAGATGTGAAACCTTTTTTATTTTGATAGATGCGAAACCTTCTTTATTTTGCTAGATGAGAAACTTCTTTGTTTTGATATATGCAAAACCTTCTTTATTTTGATAGATGCAAAACTAGTCCCTAGATGCGAAATCATATAACTGAGAAACGTGTGTAAAATATAATTTTTTAAAAAAGTTCAAAACATATAATGAATGGTACTAGTTTTGTTCGTCTTAAAAAAACAAAACCAATGGTATTTTCGGACTCTTTTTCCGAGTTACGGTTTAAAAGATACATACCTTTAAAAAACAAAAACAAAGAAATAGAAGTTTGTTACATAGAAGTGTATTTAAGGTATAAAGTACCTTAATTTTTTTGGGTCTTTATCTGTAATATGTTTGTTAAATGGGTCTTTATTGGTAAGTCTCCCTAATAGAATATTATAGCTTATATTTTATTCTTCTAAAAATTAAATTATATTTGTTATCAAATAAAATAAAAGAATTATATTATTCTTTTAAATTAAATAATAAATGTACTATGATTTATCATTTAGGAAACTAAAATATTAAGATGGTGATCTTCAATTAATTTCTTATCTTTATTTATAAATATAATTTATGTCTTAGTTATCCTATATTGTTCTTTTTCTTCTTCTTTTAATTCTGAATATCTTGGTTCAAAGTGTTTGACTTGTAGTGGCATATGATGGTTCTCATGTTTTAAACCAAAGATTATCTTGACATCATTGTTTGTAAAGCGTAGAAATGTTTTCCTTAGTTTGAAAGCTGTTTTTCATAATCATACATCTTTATTATTTCTTCAGTCAAATCCCAATACTTTTTGTAACGCGTCTTCTTTTTCCTAAGATCATATGTTGCCTTCAAAATGCAATAAAATGGTGTATTTTCTTCTTATTCTATGTGTTTTGGTCTTACTTTTGTCTCTTGAATCTATTTTATCAATACAAAGATACCTGACCTATAGAAATAAGTTTTTGGAGCCATTTATCATGTAAAATCTATAAAATAAGAAAAATAGGTTAGCTATGATAGATGAGAAATCATTGGAAGTTTGATAAGTGATATGTTGGAACCTATGCAAATGTGAAACCACTGCAAAAGTGATAGATCTGCAACCTTTGCAAATGTTAACCCATGGAGTAATTTGATAGATGTGAAACCTATGTTAATGTCTAACCAAGATAAAGTGATGTGAACCCTGTACAAAACTGCAATCATGGAAAAATGATAATTGTTAAACCTATACAAATGTAACAAAATTTGGGAATGATATATGCTAAAAATAGGGTAACTATGATAGATGTTAAGTGATATATGTTAAACCTCACCAAGTGTGACAGATTCCAAGTGCTAGATGCTGAACCAGAACAATATAATATATGGGAAACAATAGTATGGTTTTTTTGGAGTAACAATAACAAGGATTTTGGTAGTAAGTCTGCAGAACTGGTATGCAGTTAGTATTAGTGTCTCGTGTCTCGCTAAGCAGTATAACTGACTGATGATCCGACGAAACTAACTAAAACCTTATATAAATGAAGAAATGAACAAGATTATCACATAAAACTAATATAAATCACACAATAGTGATATAAATTAAGAAGATTATCATTTAACTAACTAAAAAATCATGCCAATGAAACCTTAAATCAGTAAAATCGTATAGGTTTTTCGAAAAACAAGATGATCAGAGTTAGTGTTTTTAGTCGTGGATATCGTCCTGAAGTAGTTGAATCGTATATCGGAAAGTGAACGGAGATACAATCGTTCGATTTTGTGGTTATAATTATCGAACGTCGAGAGAAAATCGTCGAGGATGTTAAACTAAAGTAGAGAGGTAGGAGAAGAGGGAAATAAGTTTGACTTGTTTTAAAATATGTAAGTATAATAGGGTAAATTTGGAAGAAATTTAGTCCCATAATTTTGGCATTTATTAGTAATAAGTTTGGTTAGCGGACAATAGATAAATCTCCCTAATTAAAATATATAAAGGTATTTTAGGAATTTAAAAATAAATCATATAAAACTAATATATATAGAAATTACATTTTTAACTACAACTCATCCAAACTTATTCTACGATTTATAGTAGAAATTTTTAAGTTAAATGCAATAATCCTGATTTTAGGACTTGTATACTCTATATGGTAATTAACCTGGTCCACGCGATCTTTTACAAGATCAACGATGGTTACCTTTTTTTTATTTCCAGTAACCATATTTTACCTCTTAAGAGCATCCCAACGGCTATTCTAAAAATTTGGTAAATATACGCAGAAATTTGATACTCTAAAATTTTAGATTATCATATAATCGAAACCCTATTGTATAATTAAAGTAGTTTTTTATTTAAGCAGGTGGAAGAAAAAAGAGAGGAATAATTATAGATAGTGGGTAAGTGATAATCTATTAGGCTAGTTATATTTACTTGCTTTATTTTAGGTAGGTATATTTAGAGTGGCAGTTACCAACTATCTATATTTATTCATTTTCTCTCTCTTCTACATGCTTAAATAAAAAACTATCTTAAATATACAATAGCTGTTGGATTATATGATAATCTAAAATTTTATCATATGAAAATCCTAGCTATATTTACCAATTTTTTAGAGTAGCGGTGGGGGATGCTCTTAATAGATTATCTTTTGGAAAAAAAAATTGACAAATAATCTTCAAATTTTTATCTTGTCTCATATACCTACTCTATTGGAATGCTCATTGCCCATTTGGGGGGCATTTGAGTGTTGGAGGTGTGGTTTGACAGATGTCACTCTTCTTACCATGTTGGTTATTATCAGACGTGCGCGACTTATTGACCACCTAGACCCCCTACAATAGTATAAGGCGTATGTTTTTCTATTTGGCGATTCATGAGCGTCACTCTTCTTACACGTGTAGGTCATTATCAGATGCGCGCGATTTGATTGGCCACAGCTGTGCAACCTCGACACCCTACAACAACACCAGGCATAGGCTTTTTACGTTTGGTGATTCAATCACTTTCCTTGCCTCTTACTCTTTTATTCGTTTCAGTTAGCCCTTCTTTCTAACAACGATTGTTAAAAGGACCGGGGACCGCCCTGATAAGGTTGGAATCCTTGGGAAAAGGCAAGTTCCTTAAAATTGACTAATCAAGACCGACCCAAGGGCGGAATACTGATCGACTACAGGTGGAAGGTTGGTAAGTTTATTGATCAGATAACAAAGTCATACCCCTCGGTAAACCGACTTTACTATGCAAAGCTACCGACTGTTGGGCAAAAATATTCCCCTCGGTAAACTAGTTTGCTGGCATAATCCGAAGCCAAAACAAATCAAAAGTAAGAAATACAAGACGAGAATGTTGCCCACCGACAATGATAATAACTGAGAACTGGTCGCCCACAAGGAAGTGGTTACGATTTTCACATCCCCCACTGACAAACGTGCCTAGTAACAGCTCTAATATTGGTCGTGTATTGAATGTCATTAAGTACATTTACATAAGAAGTTATGTAAGTGGGGGAGTACAACATCAAGAAGGAAAACTCGTATAAATAGAACGAACTTTAATAATAAGAAGAACACTTGACTTCAATATATTTTTTCTTTCCAGATGTTTTGAGTTATCACTTTGTCATACGTTTGTGAAGATTTTCACTAGCACTGTAAGTAATTGTGGGGAAAATAATTATTGGCAGAGCAGGGTAATTGATTCTGATATGGGTTTCTCTCGACGTGAAGAGGCCGCTTGTACATCTGTTAACTTGGGAGGTAAGGATGATTGCCTCTCCATCCACGAAAAATGCAGTAATAGTTATTCCTATATTTTCATGGACTAGTATTAAAGATTAGAATAAACCGAGAAGTTTTGGACCTAGGGAGAGAAGGGGGCTGAAGCTTCCATGTGAGTTGCTGATGTTAGTGGAGTTGTTGTGGTAAGTTGTGATGGAAGAAATTTGGTGAGAGTAGTTATGGTACTGCAGGTTACTTTGGTTATGGTTTAAAAGTGAGTATATCGAGAGAGGGGGTTGATGAGTGTGGACTAGAGCAACATGTAGAATATACGGTCGGAACCCATGGTTGATATGGGTTGGGTTGTTGGATAATATATTGATACGTTGTGATATATAAAAGGCTGGATAATGGGCTTGTAGACATAGGCGCATATCCAAAAATGATATTTTGACTTGCATGCGAGGATTGAGGTTGGTGCACAGGATTTCAAAAAGTACATTGAGACTTAAATATGGGCCTTCTAACTGTTGATGCTCGGTCAGAGGCATCATGGGCTAAGAGAGACTATGTTGTACTTGGTGTAACTAAAAGTTTGAGTTCTGAATTATGAAGAAGTTAACCCTAGATATTTGCATGGCGATGAGGAACAGTTGGAGAGGCTGGATCGTGAAAACCAGTGGATGCATGGATGGAGCGGCGTATTTTGTGAAGGTTCACTAGTGGAGGTATTAGGTTTCAGAGGATTCGTGAACGAGGTGAGAGTAGATTTTGATTGGATCGGGGTGTTGACGAGGGTTGTTGACTTTAAGAGTTTGAGATTACTGCAGTCATGATGACATATGGTTTCACAATCAGCTTGGAAAAGATATCAGTCTCTGAATTTAAGAATAAATGCCTAATTGAGGGATAAACTCTTCCTCTTTTTAAGAGTCTTCATCATTAACCACTTGCATATCAGTATGCATCTTCATGTTGGATGCGGAGTAGGATGAAGGAGAAAGTTTCTCCATGACTCTTCCCGGCTCAGGGAGTAATATGTATCAGCTTTAGAGCTTATTATTACGTTGTTTATCATTCCGAGTTAGAACATCTTGATGTATATTTCTACTCAAAATTTTAATATACTTTATTATAAAATATTTATTTATGAATCATCATTGAATCAACAATTTAGTTTACAATTTTTTTGAATCCGATTTTATATTTATAAACAAAACTCTATTGTGAATTATAAAAGTTATGAAAAAAAAAATTAAATTCAACATACATATTTTTTTTTTATCTTATTTAGGTTAGACTTCTCGAATTTTTATGTTAAAAAATCTCGTATTTATATTACAAATTAACATCTATGAATAATGATTCATCTGATATAACGATAAAAAAAAATTTAACATGAGATTTGACTGAGATCCTTTATCAATTTTGATTTTATGGGTTTTGTTAGGTTTTTTACGAAACAATGAACCATCATTTCAACCAAATAAAATCCATTAAAATATAATTCAGACAAACACCCAAATATATAGTATATGTATTTTGAATTTAAATTCAAAATTTAAAATGTATTCTAAAACCACTATTTGTTGAGTTGTCACTCTTACCGACCATAAAGTCCGACATGTTTGGTTGTCAAAATAATCTAAAATTTTACGTTTGACTTAAGTTGTTTATTTCCGAATCCAATCATTTGTAATATTCGGAATAAACCTAATATTTATACAGTTATATCCATGATACATATTTTATCTATTAATTTCTCACTTCTTACAAGATTAGGACTAATATTAACAATTGTGAAATACTTTGATATAAACACGTGATTGTCTATCCAATATGAGAGATTCTAATAATCTTCCACTTGGATCATCATATGTTACTATATGATTTATTGATGAGGAGGTAGCCGACGAGTTCAGGCAAAGAAGATAAACGAAGATGTCCTAAATATGCGGCAAATGGTAAGTTATAACAAATGAGTTGGATGACTGAGCTGATTGTACAGGGTAAAAGATGAACGAGCTAATAAATGAGCGAGCAAACTCCAAATTTTTACGACCGAACGCGTTCAAACAACTAAATCTCAGCTCAGATTACGGCGTATCTCGAGCTAAACAACGAAGACAAGTAAGAGAGTTATTATTGAGCCCTACCCGGGTTAGTGCGTGTCCGCGCAGCTGTTTAAAAGAAAAAACCG
Organism: Limnanthes douglasii subsp. nivea; assembly: GCA_036936605.1. Taxonomy (NCBI): domain Eukaryota; kingdom Viridiplantae; phylum Streptophyta; class Magnoliopsida; order Brassicales; family Limnanthaceae; genus Limnanthes; species Limnanthes douglasii. The sequence continues at coordinate 172,743,840 of JAUPFV010000002.1, forward strand.
TTTCTAAATTGTCATTTATTAATGTTAGCGGTTTTAGTCAAACCATTTAGTAAATGCAACCATAATTAAAGGTGACGTGATGTAAATACGATAGTGGGCGCATTTAGTGGAGTAAATGTGTTTGTAACTGCCCATTATTAGGGAGACCTACAAGTGTGGAAGTTCTTTAAGATAAATGTAACTTCTTCTATTTTCTGACTAATCGAATTCTAGTACTTTGGCATAACTTTGTTATTTACTGTAACAAATTTGGCGCTCTATGTGGGAAAGCGTAATCAATCATTAACCATGGTTGTCATTAGGTCAGGAATCGAGAGATAGAACCAGGAATCGAGTGAGGCATCAATCTGTAGGAGGTTGGTTTTTGAATCCACGACCTAGGCAGAGTTACTTGTACCCTGTCCTTGTTACTACCCAAGAGGCCGACTTCGAAGCACCTGTCGGGGTGGCAGAACCGGTGGGCCAGCTGTTACCACCTGCGGTCGTCACCGATGTCGATACCCAATTTTCTGAAACAATTCTCGGGGCACAACTCCCAATGAAGTTTGATCCTTTCCGAATGGAGGCCTATGATGGAACAGGAAACCCGGAAAGGCACCTGGAACGATTCCGCAACATGATGATGGCTTTCATCAAACGTAATGCGATGGATTGGTTCAGTAGCCTACTGAAATGATCCATCTACGACTTCACGAGTTTTTGAAAGACGTTTAGGGAGCGGTTAATCGGGAACAAAGAGCTCAATCGTGACCGAGATTCGATCACGGATCTTTATCAACGACGAGGTGAGTCCCTTAGAGGTTATGTTAGACAATTTTTTCATGCTATGAATGCCTTGCCAGATTTTGCGGAAAATATGGCGGTCGGATCGCTTAAAATGGGGCTTGACCAAAGTAGGGACCTCTATGCGGACCTCATTAAATTCCCAATGGAAAACATGGTAGACCTGCTCGCACGTGCTGATACCTTTCTCAGATTTAATGATACTTGGAGGGGTGGCTCGCCTGAGCGGAACGTGTCAGACGCCAAAGAAAGAGGAATGGAGAGGAAGCCAATTGAGGAACAGCCACAGAGAGAGGTTGGACGGCGCCATCATCAATTCGAGCAGCCAACCCCGTATGATGAGCGCTCCCAGTTTAAGCGGTCCAACCTGTACTTCTGTGCTTATCATAACGACCACGTACATTCGATAGATGCATGTTGGAAAATCAAGGAGGAGATCCAACAACTCATTGATAACGGAGAATTAGTTTAGTACATTAAACACTCACAATAGGATCGTCGCGAAGATGTTTGATCACCGTTACTGAAAAGCCTAAAAATGAGGAAGTAGGAGAGACCGACAAACAAAAGTGGATCCTTATGATCGTGGGAGACAACTCAGATATAACAGATTCGACGAGTACGCCCCAGCATAGCATTCGAATTGGAAATAAATCTGAGGTCGCCGACAATTTCGTACCGAATCGCAATACATCTCCGCCCCTCTACGAAATCGTGGGGGGTAATTCTGTAGCTTCATAGGGAACCACCTCTAATAAGAAAACAAAGAATAAGTAGATGTTAACTCCTACCGTAGTTACAGAGATCCAGTGGGTGACCTTTTCTTTAATGACAACGACCTTAGAGATGTCATCCTACATCATGAGCATGCGCTAACCATCCTTTTTTTTGGTTTTGGAGGAGTCATGGTAACCCGTGTTCTAGTTGACGGGGGCGGCTCTGCTAATATAATCTTCAAATACATTTTTGACTGTATGCTAAATGTGCCCCTATATCGGCCCACTCAGCGAACGATGGTCGGCTACGAGAGAAGAAAGAGATGAAAATATTGTTCATCATTTTGGACACACCAAGCCCGTACCATGCCATCATTGGGAGACTCTGGTTGCATATGATGGAGGTGACACCATGTATATTCCGCCAGTGCGTGAAGTATCTAGTGGGGAACTCCCGAGGTATAATTAGAGGAAACCAAAGGGCGGCAAGAACTTGTTATGCGGTTACAGTGGATCCATCCAAGCCGCTATGATAACAATTAAACAACGAGGGGGTCCCTGAGTCGGAGGCCTTAGATCCACCCTCGCTGGACCCGGTCGATGCCCTCGTGAGCTCGACCATTCTATTAATGGAATTTCATAAAATCTTGGATGAGCCAATAGCCGAAGGCCGCCAGCTCTATCATTTGTCACAAGTTGGCTATTAACTCGTGTGCGAAGCCAGTACGACAAAAATGCAGATCATTTTCAGTGGAAAAGCAAGAGGCTATACTAACAGAGGTGGCCAAGTTAACTCGAATCGGGCATATCCGGAAACACGATACACGGTCTGGATAAAAAAAATCATGTATTAGTCAATAAGGAATCCCGTATTAGAAAATCCTGGACAGAAAATTGCGATAAAGATTTCGCCGAACTCAAGTTGTATCTTACTTCTTCAAAGATTTTGTCTACGCCAGTGGTTGGCGAGCCTTTATTCTTGTATCTATCGGTATCCCCGTTCTCTGTCAGCTCAGTCCTCGTCCATGAGCATAATGGAGTACAACGCCCGATGTATTATACAAGCAAGACTTTTGTAGATGGCGAAACAAGGTACCTTAACCTAGAAAAGCTAGCCATAGGTTTGGTCACCCCTGCAACGCGAACGCGCCCGTACTTCCAAGGGCACGTCATCAACAAACGAACAGTCTTTCCTTTGCGAGCAGTGCTACAGAAGCCTAATGTATCGGGGCGCCTAATTAAGTGGGGCGTGGATCTCGGTGAATATGATTTATACTTTGAACCTCGCACAACTATTAAGGGCCAGGTGATTGCCGACTTCCTGGCAGAATTCTCGTCCTCAAGGCCTTAAGCAGACAAAATAGAGAACGCTGAAGCGTAGAAGCAGAACAAGTGGATCATTGAAGTCGATGACGCATCTTGCACATCTGGCGGAAGGGCTGCAGTTGTTTTATGATTGGCAGATGGAGAAGAAATCTAGCAAGCAGTCAGATTTAACTTCCCGGTCACAAATAATGTAACGGAGTACGAGACAGCTTTGTGTGGCATGAAATTGGCTATAATTTGTGGAGTGCAGAACATCAGAATCAAATCAGATTCAAAGTTAGTGGGAAATAAGGCAGTAGGCACCTATGATGCTAGGGAGGAAGGAATTTCAGATTACCTTGTTATACTAAATGAATATAAATTCAATTTTGGTTTGCGTCATGTATGAACAGGTTCCACGCTCGGCAAATTTTGCTTCAAACTTGTTAACTAAGACAACGAACTTGGGGGAAAGTTCTCTAGTGCTCGTTCAACAGCTACCAACAATCGAGCTAGTCCCCGAAGAAGATGTCGTCAATACGATTTCTGACACAACTGATTGGATGTAACCTTATCTGTATAACTTGAAATCCACATAGCTACCCACTAATAAAAGCAAGGCTCGAGCCCTGCAACTTAAAGCAGCAAAATTCTGTGTCCTCGACAATATTCTTTATCAGAAAAGTTCCACTCGACCTTTACTGCGCTGCCTCGATCGAACAAAGGCGGACTCAATCCTGCGAGATTTACACTAATGAGAGGCAGGCTCTCATTGCGGACATCAAACTCTAATCCGACGATTTCCGTTGGCAGGATACTACTAGCCAGAGTTAGCGGCTGATGCGGAGATTTTAGTGCAGCAATGCTATAAATGCCAAGAATATGATAATACACAACATATACCCAACAAGACGATGCAACCCGTCCATGTTCCCTGCCCCTTGGATAAATGAGAGATAGATAAGATTGGGCACTTACCAATGGCCACCGAGGAGGGAACGTTTTTTATCGTGACAGTGGACTATTTCTCCAAATGGGTTGAGGCTAAATATTTATTCCACACGCGAGAACAGGAAATATGTGACTTCCTTTATAATCAAATTCTAACTCGATATGGCATACCACGAATTCTGATGAACGACAATGTCCCACAGTTCCAAAACTCTGTACTCACCAACTTCTGTAAATAATATGGGATCCTCTAACATTTTTCAACATCGTATTACCCACAGGCCAATTGACAAGTGGTGGTAGCCGAACATTACTTGAAGGAATTAAGAAGAAGCTTGAAAGAGCCAAGGGAAAATGGCCAGAAAACTTGGCAGAGGTCTTATGAGCATAGAGAACTATTCTACGGGAAACAACAGGGGATACAACTTTCACTTTGGTCTATAGTGTTGAGGTGGTCATACCAGCAGAAATCATGATACCAAGTCATAGAATTGAAAAGTACGAGGAAGAAACAAATTTGATATCCAGAACGACGAGCATGGACCTTTTAACCGAGCGACGAGATCAAGACCGAATCTGAGCAGAGCACTACAGAAGCCTGATGAGGACGGTTCAATGCTCGGCTGAAGCCCCGTACCTTCAAGGTAGGTGATCTAGTGTTGAAGAAGACCTTTCAAGGATCTGGAAGTGGAGAAAGTGGCAAGTTAGGACCCAATTGGGAGGGTTTATATGCAGTCATTTTGACCGGACACCATGGGGCATATCGACTGGAAGATCAAGATGGTTGTGTTCTTAAAAACCCCTGGAATGTGAATCATCTTAAAATTTATCGCTAATCTAATTAGAATATATTGATGCGCTCTTTTTCCTCCCTGATGGCACGGGGAGGTTTTTTAATGAGGCATCTCAAACAACAACTCTCTTCTTAATGTGATTTATGGTTCTCCAACATGTGTTTATTACAAGTTTTTATCCATACAATTAGCGAATGGGTCATTGACCACACCATATATGGCTAAGCAAGAGACCACACTGAGTCCAGACCAAGTGACTATAAACACGAACGGGCTAATTGGTCACGCCTACTGGCTACGTAAAAGACATACTGTGCCTCATACCTTGTACTAGGTATATTTTTGAATTGGTTATAAACCAAGTCTATAGAATACTAAGCAATAAGTTCTATGCGATCTCGCAGCAAATCACCTAGAAAGACGATACTCGTCTAAGCTATGCAATGATCCTTAATGAGCTAGGTCTTGTAAAGATCGCTGGATGAAACTATATGTAGTAGTAAACACATCTCCAAGAATACACATATCCAAATTTTATCTAATAAGTCTGCAATTAAGCTGCCAAGATGATCTCATATATGTTATCAGTCCACATCCACTCACATAGGCAAACAAACATTAAGAGGTACCGCAATATAACCCAAAAATACATTCCAAGAGTTAATGTCTAATATAACGCATAAATTACTACACTTAAGCATTTGGGGGAGGTGGTATTTTGGTGTGATCTAGTTGGGCTGGATCGTTGACAGCACTTACTAGGTCAGCTGCAACAATAGCAACATGCTCTTTCACCAAACAACTGAAGGTCCCAAGTTTTAGCCCGGGGTTTAACGCCAACAGCTCAGCCACAATATGTTTTCTCTCTAGCAATCATATTTATCGCAATGCTCATCATCTGAGCTCCACGTTCATCCAGCACAGCCTTTAAACTATCTTTCCGTTGTTGCCTTTCCAATTCGAACCCCTTCTGCACCTCCTCCAATATTTCCTTCAACCAGGTATTCTCTACTAACATTCCTACTAATCGGTCAGCTTAATCTTCCACCCTCTTGACTTGCGACAAATTCATGTCTAATAAATTAGAGGTTTGGGTAATGAGTTCCTTATTCCTTTGGATCAGACTATTATTATGCTCTAGCAATTTCGTATAACCTAGGGACACCACCATGCATTTTGCATCACTACAAATTAGAGCTTCTTTCAATGTCTCCAGCTTGTTTTGCAGCGACCCATATGTGTGCCTCAATCGCACGACCTCGGCAGTAGTTGTTTTGGCTGACCCGAATAACATTGGCTCTGATCTACACCTCTCTATCACATCCAGATCAGTTGGAGACATGCGTCGATATGACAGAACAAACGAATTGTGATGTAACTACAAAAACACAAGAAATTACTGGTGGTCCGTTATTTAATATTTTCTTCTATAGGTTTTAGTCTTACCTCAATGGCGAGCTCTACTGTCCATTGTAGAATTTCACTCATGGCTATCCTGTCATACTCAGACAACTTTGGAATATGTTTGATTTGCTCAAATATAAACATCGACGGGCGGGGCATGACGATCTTTTTGGGGAGCAGGTGGTCCAGGGTCACATTCTACTGACTGCGTCCAACGTTGTTATTCCCAATTGTAGGCCTCACCATAATTCATTGTTATTGCCGAGGGCCGAACAATTGAGGTATTCACAAAATTCATCATATATTCTTCTAGCCTTGGTGGGATCACCTTCTTGGGCTATGCTTTTTCTTTATCTTCCTTACCGTCTTCTACCAGATCGATAAGAGCACGCTTAGTCTTAGGCTTATCAGCCTGCTCTTGCATACTTGAAGAAGGAGCTGGAGGGTCCATGCAGTTTTATAGAGCAACCTCCCCACTGCCACTTTCATCATCCCACAATTGCAACTTCTTAGTGGTGAACGAAACAACATCTAAGATCTATTTTTTTCTTTTTGTTCCAAGGCTTCACCAAAGACCCAAAATCTTTATCACCTTCCTCCTCATCTCGTTCAGATCGCACCCGATTGACATCAGCGGTTACTCCGCCCTCAGGGTTACTGCCTCTACCATGAGTCACCTCGTCCAACTCAGGATTACTGCCTCTATCTTGAGTCACCTCGCCTACATGAACAGTTTCGAAGGGGTGAACTATCAATGATCACTTACAAAATAAATTACCATAACTCGTATACTACTGATGCTTACACTTTACTCTCCATCTCCTTTCTAATTGGAGGTTCATAATTAGTTTCTCATGTTCCCAATTGTCAAACACAAAAACAAAGTAGTTCTTCCAGTTCTTGTCCGATGAAAGGAGTTTAATAATCTTTTTCATTCATTTTAGATAAGTATAAAAGAAAGGGGATTTGGTGAGCCTAGTCACATCGGTCGCCAGTAACAAGTGAGTCATACATATTTTAATCCCTAGAAAATGCAAGCTAAGAACTAAATTGAGAAGCATCCTCCACCCGTTAGCAGATAACTGGGTAAGGCACATGCCTATCACGTTACAGAAATATTGGATCAACATGGGTAAGGGCGGTCGATCAGCCCAATCGAACAAGGTTGTAAATTTACAAGTCTTTGTTTCACGGGCATGATATGGATGCTCTCCAACCAAGGGTGCCTTTACTGTAACATCTTCTGGAATGGAACATTTATCGCTATGCCAATATATAGTTTCTCCTGATGTGCTCTAAATTGATTTGGAAACTCTGAATTCTTTCTTTAATATAAAAGAGCTTAATTTATATATGACTAGACTTAACGAGCTTTTTGTAGTGTTTGAATGTTGAATCGATTAATTATTGTCACAATATAACGTGAATTGTCTCTCTATCTCTTCCATAATTCAGATTCATGTGACAAATTTTCGCACCCAAAGTGCCTGGTTGAATGCCTCAAAACACGCTACAAATTATGCATCCATAATGAAAGATCTAATGTGTGTTTGTTTACACTATTCAATTATATTTCACATCTCACTAAAATGAATATAGTTCTTGACGTTGAACGATGAAAATTCCCACGTTCAGCGAAATCCGAGTCTGAATACCTTATATTATTTAGGTAATCAGACTTCCTATGCATCAAAGTGTGATGTTGTGTTTGATGCAAATAATAGAGAATTCTTATGATTGCCTTCCAATATTTCATCTTTGGTTACTTACATCTAATACACCGACAAAAAATATAATGTTCGACCGCGTACAAACATGAGCATACATAAGATTTTTAACATGTGAAAATAATAATTTCCATCAACTGTATAGATACATATTTCACCCTCACTTAGACTTCGGTTTCTGATGATACCATGCAAATAAATAAAAATATGAGTGGTCGCAACCATATCAACCCACCAAATATTTATTGGACCTGAAATTAAATTGTCCTCTGAACATACTATTGAAGTGAGATTACCTTTAGCTTGCATCATAGTTTTTCTATTTTCACATTATTTCTTATAATCATCAACTTTTTAAATAAACACAACATCATTAGCGGAAAAATTTGTATGCGTCTTCAGTCTAGAAGCGGATGCCTTTGCATATGAACCTTTCATTTTTTTATTTTGTCTTTTTCCATCTGAGCATTCAACATCGGCACTTTCGGACGTGCATGTTTCAGATTTTCATTTTATCGCGCTTCTTGATAAATAAGCTCATTAAAAGTCTATTTATCGCGCTGATGGTTATAAGAAGTTTCAAATATTGTATACTAACGAGAAAATACTGAAACGCAAAACGCACACTAACATCGTTTGGAAGGTCAATTTTAAGAGCTTTCAGTTTTGAAGCAATGTTTTATATTTCTAAGATGTGTTCTTGAATAGTTTGTTTGTTCTTTGGTTTTTATGAAACAAATACTCTAGAGTATCATATTCTAAATTAGGAATGTCATCATCTTCATCTTTTATTTCTATATTTTTTCGTTGTAATTGTGAATTTGAGAAGCTTATGATGGCTTTAAATCTCATTGGGGGTCACTCAATTCGCCTAATATGTTCTCCAATTTTGTTTATCATAATAGGAAATTTTTCACCTTGTGTTTGCACCATGTTACTTTGTATCACATATGCTCTTCCATAACAGTTATCTAGCGAACAAAAGTCTCCATATCGTTTTCATCCATTATAACGGGTTGTGTGAAAAGATGATAGAACCTTGATAAGGGACGTTTTGACTCTTATATTAGATAATGTAGGTATAAAACTGGGTTAGTTGTAGAAAATTTTATTCGAAGAACATTCACAACTTAAATAGATTCAGATGATGCATGTAGCGGTATATAGAGTTTTGGTTTGACTCGTTATTGTTTGGAAAACAGTCACAAATACAATCAAATGAAAAGTGATGGTAAATAGAGAATGAATTGAGATGCGCCACAAAGGTCATGGAAACTCTTTTTGTTAAATAAAACTGCAAATTGAGTTTATCGCATATAAAAGGAGACTGAAGGATCAACTAAACTCCACACTATTGGTTAACTTTCCATGTAGTTCTCTTGCTCGTGAGCAAGTTATATTAGATAACCTAAGATATTTTTTCGTGATTTTAAACTTCCATACAGATACATGTCCTTGAAGGTATTTTACCCGCGTATGGGTTTGTATGCCAAAAACCACGTTTAAGGACCAAATATTATCGTCTCTGAAACGTTCACATTTTAACTTCTCATTTTCTTGCACTTTTGGATAAATAATATAATTAAAAGTCCATTTCTCGCTCTAACAGTTGTAAGAAGTTTCAATTTTTTTATACTAAAAGGAAGATACCATAACATAAATTTTGTATACGAGCCCTGCTGGAAAGGAGGTTTGAAGAGCAAAAATAATGCAGGTATCGTGCTTTTGGTGCGTCGAGGTCGGAGGGCATGAGATGTGACCAAATCGTTATTTTGCATGAAGATGGAGGAAATGAAGAAGGGGTGGTAGCTCGTGGAGCAGTGGAAGCGACGAGTCGGTCTGTAGAGGAAGAGATCCATAAGGAAGGAGTTGTACGTCCTCGATAAGAAGATGGAGATATTAAGGACAATTATCCTCTGATAAAGAGAAGTAGAGTTATTGTGAATGTTGTGCGGTAATCGCATAAAAAAAATGGTGTTAGTGGATGAGGAGGACGTAGATGGGAGCGTAGGAGACGGGGGAGCTAAAAGGCCTTCGATACCCGATCTGGTTAAGTACCTGAGTGAAATGCCTGAATTCGTGGTGATCAACGAGGCCCATAATAAAGAATAAATGAAGAGACCCAGCATCGTTAAAGAGGTGAGGGGGAAGGTGAAAGTGGTCCCTAAGGAATTGACCCAACGCATCAAAGATTTTATGAACGGTGTTGGGTCGGGTTTGTCTTTTGTATACATTATTTTACCTGATAACATGCCCTCAAAATGGACAAAGTAGTGGCATTGATGTACGGGTTAAGTGGCAGAATAACTTCCTATTTTGAAGTTGGCGATGCCTAAACCTTCGTAGCTAATGATGGACCAACTTGGTCATTTCCCTGACTTAGCCTTCTATCATATGATGCCAATGAACGAGATTTTGCAGGGGCAACTAGAATTGGAAATTAAAGTATGTATGTGTATGCATCTGTGAGTATTGATATCGAAGTTTGTGACTAAGTATAAGTATTTTTTTGTTAAAACAAATGCATCATAATTCACTTACTCTAGCCTATTGTCGGATGTCACCAGTGGATTGTTCGATAATGCAGAACTGGAACTCAGGCCCATTGTTCTTTGGCTTTGTTTGTGGTTTGACTACAGAGCTGGCGCGATTTAAGACCGCCGATGGATCTATCAAACAACATCTGGACAAGGCTCTGAAAGAAAATGATGACTTACATGGACAACTTATTGGTACTTACGATGAACGGGATTCCATTTATAAGCGTACCTTAGAGGTAATAAGCATCACGACCCTGTTATATTCCCAAATAATAATTTGGTGAATACAAATGGCACCTTAATAGCTCAAATTTTGAAACTATTGGTTCATAATATAAGTTAAGCCGGCAGAGTAGAGGATCATGCATAAAACATAGCTAGGTTGACCCTGGAAGTGGCCGATCTGAAGGTATTGCTAGTTGAAAAGAATCGGCAACATGCCAAGCTATTGATTTAACTGATTCTTGCTGCTTAAACCATGTAATTTTGTATAAATTGATCATGCAATTAAATATTTCATGTCATAGTCACCTATTTAACTGTTGTTTTATGTGTAAATCATATAATTTGGTATATATTGATGTTTAAACCATGACATTAGGTATAAATTAATGCATCAAAGTATTTATTCGATCCTTGCAATTTGGTATAAAATTTTGCAGGTTTTGTGTAAATGTAGCACGAATATAGCATATATATAATACAAATATAGCACAAGTTTAGCACAAAGGTAGAAAAATAACATAAAACTCTAATATAAACATAAAAAATAATGAACATTGTTGATATATATAATGTTAATATTTTGATCAATAGAAAACAAACATGTCGTCGTAATACTATGGCTATAAATAGTGATCACATCGTCGTGTTTGCCCAACCTCCAATGAGAATTATAGGCCGTCTCCTCGTAAATAAAATAGGATAAATACCTACATCCGATGTATCCATATAGTCACCCCACATAAATAGAGTTGTGTATTCAAATTTATTTCCCATTTTCACTATAAAGGGCTCAGATAAATGAACCCATTAGAGTGTTAGTATAGGTGAGTCCATACTTAATATTGTCTCCATAGGTCCTTTGTTAAAATCTTCTACTAGATAATTATAAACTCTCATAACAACATAAACAGTCACCAAACCTGGTTTCTTATTACGATGAACCAGGAACAGGGTGCTCACAACTAAAGCACCCATAACTACAAATACCACCACACACCCATAACGATGAAGTGAAGTGGAGTGAAGATAAAAACAAGAAGAAAAAAGAATATTATGTTACCTTAGTTATTGAGAAAATACTGAGATTATATTTCCATAGATATATTTAAGTGTTAGAAATTGAAGAATATAAATTTCTTGATACTTTAAGAGTTCTAGTTATTGTTTTAAGGTTTTTAGAATTGAGGGGTCATCTAGAAATTGACCACTTTTTACTTTATTGTTTGTTTATTTATTTTATTACAAGGATGTTGTCCATTGGATCTAAGATCTTGTAAAACAAATATTTGTTCTTTTATCCTATTATAATTTTTCTATATTTATGCTATATTTGTGCTAAATTTACACGAAACCTTCGAACATGTGTGCCTAATTTGCACGAATCATAGAAATACTATAACGCATTAATATATCCTTAACTACCTGGTTTAAGCATCAATATATATAAAGCTATATAGTTTAAACATAAAACAGAAATTATCAATTAAATAAGTGATAAAAATATTTAATTGCATGATTAATTTATACCTAATTATTTGTGCTTACTACTTATTTAATTGCTACTTGCTGGTTAAACCATGTAGTTTGGTATATATTATGTTTAAACCACGTATTTATGTATATAATAATCTCTTATCGTATTCTCATGATCCGTGCAAATTTGGCACAAATTTTCATACGTTTCGTATAAACTTAGCATAAATATAGTATAAGTATAGAACAAGTTTAACACAAATATAGAAAAAATAACATAGACCTCTAACATAAACATAAAACAATCATGAACATTCTTGATAAATAATCTTATTATGTTGATCAATAGAAGACGAGCATGTTGTAGTAGTCAGGTGGCTATAACTAGTGACCACATCATCACATTTGCGCAACCTCCGGTAACTTGGAGAATCATACGGCCACTTGGGATATGAATACCCATAATCAGATCCATATCGATATCCGTAGGTCCGGCAGAATCTACTATAAGACCGTAACAGTTTACTGTAACGATGCAAACTACCGGAGAATTTGGTTCATAACTGCGATGAACCAGAAAAATAATGGTGCCAGCCAAAACGGCTAGAACACAAATGCTGACAATAGGATCCACCTCGTGCGAATGGTTACCTGAAATACAGGTAACCATCGTCTCTCTGATCCATAGGAAGCTGGTAGACTCCGGCTCCTGGTCCCCCGCACTGATAGGTAGTTGATAACGAGAAGATAAACTCGGCTCGTGTAATATCTCTGGAGTGGGGCATCGTCTACCCCAAGCTGCAATGCAGACGTAGAATATACAAAATGCAAAATATCCAGATCAATGTCCTAAAATTAATATTGTTAGAAAAATATTAAATTTATAAATAATAATTATATTATTAAATTTAAATATATAACAAAACATCATGGTAAATCACATATCACACTGGCACCATCGACAGCCGCTAGATCTATATTACGTACCATCTCTTACTCATCCATTTTTTCTGGAAATAGATTTAAAATTAATTAATATATTTATAAAAATAGATATAATGAGGAGTCTGTAACAATATTAATAACATATTATTATGTTTAATATTATATTAAATAAAAGTTTATGTTGCAAAATCAATCCAATCAACGTTATTTGAAATAAATAAACATATAAAATTAGTTTAAATTTAAATTTTAAAAATCTAATTAAAATGTTCTTTCATTATATTAATTATTATCTAAATAATATAGCCACGAAATCTTTTGAACATTGCGCCAAGTTAATACCGAACATTGACTAGTGATAAGTGATAAGTGTCCATATTTTTTATATGGACATAACTAACTCACTATTAAATAAAAAGTAGATATATAATTTAGAAATAAATATAGATTAGGGTTTAATATTATTTTAAATTTAAATATAAAAATAATTTCAAAAAACTTTGTTTCAAACTTTTTCAAAAAAAACTTTTTAAAAAAGTTTGAAAATAAAATGATTAAAAAAATATTGTTTTAAGTTTAAAATTTTTATTTGAATTCAGAAATAAAAATCACATATAAAATTTAAAATTTATAAAATATTTATTGATTACTCTTTTATAATAAATTTTAGTTCTTGTTTACGTATATTTTTAAACTTTTTTTTTAATTTCTAATAAAAAAAATTGTATTAAACTTAATTAAACTGTTTTTAAAATTAAAAAACAAAAATAATTTTAAATTACTGCTTCACCTTCTTTTTTTTTAATTTATAAATCAAAAAATAAAAATAATTTTAAAATACTGCTTTAACTTCTTCTTTTTTTTAATTTATAAATTAAAAAATAGAATCATCATCATTATCCCATTTAAATTACTAATAGATATTACCCGTATAAAAAATATCATAAAATACTATTGATTACCGTTCTATCATAAAATTTAATTTTATTGACCTATTTTTATTTTTAAAAAACGTTTTTATAAAATTCAAAAGTGATGTTTTAAATATTTTTCCTTAAATAATTTTAAAAAATATTGTTTTTAATAAACATTAAAACTACGCATTATTATATTTAAATTTAAAATAACATCACGCTATAATCTAAATTAATAGTCCATTATTATTATTCTCTAAACTACGATAACACACAAAAGATAATCAATTTGTTTATTTACATTATTATAAGGAGGTTGTGCATTGAATCAAGATCTTGTAAAACAAATGTTTGTTTTTTTACTCTATTATAATTTGTCTATATTTGTGCTAAATTTACACAAAATTTTCAAAATTTTGTGCCTAATTTGGACGGATCATGGGAATAATATAGCGCATTAATATATCCTTAACTACATGGTTTAAGCCTCAATATATACCAAGCTAGATGGTTTAAACATAAAACAACAATTAAATAAGTGGTAAAAAATATTTAATTGCATGATCAGTTTATACCTAACTATTTGTGCTTACTACTTATTTAGTTGCTACTTGCTGCTTAAACCATGTAGTTTGATATATATTATGTTTAAACCACGTATTTATGTATATAATAATGTCTTATAGTATTCTCATGATCCGTGTAAATTTGGCACAAATTTTCATAGGTTTCGTATAAACTTAGCACAAATATAGCATAAATATAGAACAGGTTTAACACAAATATAGAAAAAATAACATAGACCTCTAACATAAATATAAAACAATCATGAACATTCTTGATAAATAATCTTATTATGCTGAACAATAGAAAACGAGCATGTTGTAGTAGTCAAAACTTACATTCGTCGTATCCATTGAGTCACCCCATAAAAATAGAAATGTTTATTCAAATTGGAATATTGTCTCTGTAGAAAATTAGTTTGCTCGGGTTTCTCCCATCTAGTCCATTATCAAATACACATCTCCTACGAATAAGTCGAGAGTAACTCGTCACTGGATCGCCTCTATCGATGAGCCACCCAAGCGCATCAAATATAATCTCTTCACTGAAGGAAAGAGGATAAAGAGAAGCGTCTATCGTAGTAGGAGAACCTAATATAATATAGGATAACATATGAATATCGTCTCCTAGTCTCGCCGTAAGCAACTCTGATGGTGAATATGTACCAATTAAGGTACCATCATATATGAAACGGATCTCAAGATTCTCTACGTAGAGAATCATACGGTCACTTGGGATGTGAATACACATAGTCGTATCCATATCGATATCTGTAGGTCCGGTAGAATCTACTATAAGACCGTAACGGTTTACTGTAACGATGCAAACTACCGGAGAATTCGGTTCATAACTGCGATAAACCAGAAAAATAATGGTGCCAGCCAAAACGGCTAGAAACACAAGTGCTGACAATAGGATCCACCTCGTGCGGATGGTTACATGGAATACTGGTAACCATCGTCTCTGTGATCCATCGGAAGCTGGTAGACGCTCTTGCTCCTGGTCTATGATAAAATTTAAATTTCTTGACCTATTTTTATTTTTAAAAAATCGTTTTATAAAATTCAAAAGTGACGTTTTAAAATATTTTTCCTTAAATAATTTGAAAAAATATTGTTTTTACTAAAAATTAAAACTAAATATTCTGAGCATTATTATATTTAAATTTAAAATAACATCATGCTATAATCTAAGTTAATAGTCCATTATTATTATTCTCTAAACTACGATAACACAAAAAAGATAATCAATTTGTTTATTTACATTATTATAAGGAGGTTGTCCATTGAATCAAGATCTTGTAAAACAAATATTTGTTTTTTTACTCTATTATAATGTGTCTATATTTGTGCTAAATTTACACGAAATCTTCGAAATTTGTGCCTAATTTGGACGGATCATGGGAATAATATAACGCATTAATATATCCTTAACTACATGGTTTAAGCCTCAATATATACCAAGCTACATGGTTTAAACATAAAACAACAATTAAATAAGTGAAAAAAATATTTAATTGCATGATCAATTTATACCTAATTATTTGTGCTTACTACTTATTTAATTGCTACTTGCTGCTTAAACCATGTAGTTTGATATATATTATGTTTAAACCACGTATTTATGTATATAATAATGTCTTATAGTATTCTCATGATTCGTGCAAATTTGGCACAAATTTTCACAGGTTTCGTATACTCTTAGCACAAATATAGCATAAATATAGAACAATTTTAACACAAATATAGAATAAGTAACATAGACCTCTAACATAAACATAAAACAGTCATGAACATTCTTGATAGATAATCTTATTATGTTAAACAATAAAAAACGAGCATGTTGTAGTAGTCAGGTGGTTATAACTAGTGACCACATCATCACATTTGCGCAACCTCCAATCATCATTATGGGTCATCTTCGAGTAAATTCAACAGGATACAGACTTACATTCATCGTATCCATAGAGTTACCCCATAAAAATAGAAATGTTTATTCAAATTGGAATATTGTCTCTCAAGAAAATTAGTTTGCTCGGGTTTCTCCCATCTAGTCCATTATCAAATACACATCACCTACGAATAAGTCGAGAGTAACTCGTCACTGGATCGCCTCTATCGATGAGCCACCAAAGCGCATCAAATATAATCTCTGCACTGAAGGAAAGAGGATAAAGAGAAGCGTCTATCGTAGTAGGAGAACCTAATATAAAATAGGATAACATGTGAATATCCTCTTCTAGTCTCGCCATAAGCAACTCTGATGGTGAATATGTACCAATTAAGGTACCATCATATATGAATCGGATCTCAAGATTCTCTACGTGGAGAATCATACGGTCACTTGGGATGTGAATACCCATAGTCAGATCCATATCGATATCCGTAGGTCCGGCAGAATCTACTATAAACCCGTAACAGTTTACTGTAAGGATGCAAACTACCAGAGAATTTGGTTCATAACTGCGATGAACCAGAAAAATAATGGTGCCTGCCAAAACAAATGTTTGTTTTTTTACTCTATTATAATGTGTCTATATTTGTGCTAAATTTACACGAAATCTTCGAAAATTTGTGCCTAATTTGGACGGATCATGGGAATAATATAACGCATTAATATATCCTTAACTACATGGTTTAAGCATCAATATATACCAAGCTACATGGTTTAAACATAAAACAACAATTAAATAAGTGAAAAAATATATTTAATTGCATGATCAATTTATACCTAACTATTTGTGCTTACTACTTATTTAATTGCTACTTGCTGCTTAAACCATGTAGTTTGATATATATTATGTTTAAACCACGTATTTATGTATATAATAATGTCTTATAGTATTCTCATGATCCGTGCAAATTTGGCACAAATTTTCACAGGTTTCGTATAAACTTAGCACAAATATAGCATAAGTAGAGAACAAGTTTAATAGAGTTTGATATATATTATGTTTAAACCACGTATTTATGTTTATTAAGATTGGAATATTATCTCTGTAGAAAATTAGTTTGCTCGGGTTTCTCCGATCTAATCCATATCAAATACACATCTCCTACGAATAAGTCGAGAGTAACTCATCACTGGATCGCCTCTATCGATGAGCCACCAAAGCGCATCAAATATAATCTCTGCACTGAAGGAAACAAGATAAAGAGAAGCGTCTATCGTAGTAGGAGAACCTAATATAAAATAGGATAACATATGAATATCCTCTCCTAGTCTCGCCGTAAGCAACTCTGATGGTGAATATGTACCAATTAAGGTACCATCATATATGAAACGGATCTCAAGATTCTCTACGTGGATAATCATACGGTCACTTGGGATGTGAATACCCATAGTCAGATCCATATCGTTTGGAATACTATAATTTCAAACTACATATTCGGAGCATTATTATATTTAAATTTAAAATAACATCATGCTATAATCTAAGTTAATAGTCCATTATTATTATTCTCTAAACTACGCTAACAAAAAAAAAGATAATCAATTTGTTTATTTACATTATTATAAGGAGGTTGTCCATTGAATCAAGATCTTGTAAAACAAATGTTTGTTTTTTTACTCTATTATAAAATGTCTATATTTGTGCTAAATTTACACGAAATCTTCGAAAATTTGTGCCTAATTTGGACGGATCATGGGAATAATATAACGCATTAATATATCCTTAACTACATGGTTTAAGCATCAATATATACCAAGATACATGGTTTAAACATAAAACAACAATTAAATAAGTGAAAAAACATATTTAATTGCATGATCAATTTATACCTAACTATTTGTGCTTACTACTTATTTAATTGCTACTTGCTGCTTAAACCATGTAGTTTGATATATATTATGTTTAAACCACGTATTCATGTATATATATTAATGTCTTATAGTATTCTCATGATCCGTGCAAATTTGGCACAAATTTTCACAGGTTTCGTATAAACTTAGCTCAAATATAGCAAAAATATAGAACAAGTTTAACACAAATATAGAAAAAATAATCTTATTATGTTGAATAATAGAAAACGAGCATGTTGTAGTAGTCATGTGGCTATAACTAGTGACCACATCATCACATTTGCGCAACCTCCAATCATCATTATGGGTCATCTTCAAGTAAATTCAACAGGATACCGACTTAAATTCGTCGTATCCATAGAGTCACCCCATAAAAATAGAAATGTTTATTCAGATTGGAATATTATCTCTGTAGAAAATTAGTTTGCTCTGGTTTCTCGCATCTAGTCCATTATCAAATACACATCTCCTACGAATAAGTCGAGAGTAACTCGTCACTGGATCGCCTCTATCGATGAGCCACCAAAGCGCATCAAATATAATCTCTGCACTGAAGGAAAGAGGCTAAAGAGAAGCGTCTATCGTAGTAGGAGAACCTAATATAAAATAGGATAACATATGAATATCCTCTCCTAGTCTCGCCGTAAGCAACTCTGATGGTGAATATGTACCAATTAAGGTACCATCATATATAAATCGGATCTCAAGATTCTCTACGTGGAGAATCATACGGTCACTTGGGATGTGAATACCCATAGTCAGATCCATATCGATATCTGTAGGTCCGGTAGAATCTACTATAAGACCGTAGCGATACAAACTACCGGAGAATTTGGTTCATAACTGCGATGAACCAGAAAAATAATGGTGCCACCCAAAACGGCTAGAAACACAAGTGCTGACAATAGGATCCACCTCGTGCGGATGGTTACCTGGAATACTGGTAACCATTGTCTCTATGATCCATCGGAAACTGGTAGCCGCTCTTGCTCCTGGTCTATGATAAAATTTAATTTTATTGATCTATTTTTATTTTTAAAAAACGTTTTATAAAATTCAAAAGTGACGTTTTTAAATATTTTTCCTTAAATAATTTGAAAAAATATTATTTTTACTAAAAATTAAAACTACATATTCTGAGCATTATTATACTTAAATTTAAAATAACATCATGCTATAATCTAAGTTAATAGTCCATTATTATTATTCTCTAAACTACGATAACACAAAAAAGATAATCAATTTGTTTATTTACAATATTATAAGGAGGTTGTCCATTGAATCAAGATCTTGAAAAACAAATGTTTGTTTTTTTACTCTATTATAATGTGTCTATATTTGTGCCAAATTTACACGAAATCTTCGAAAATTTGTGCCTAATTTGGACGGATCATGGGAATAATATAACGCATTAATATATCCTTAACTACATGGTTTAAGCATCAATATATACCAAGCTACATGGTTTAAACATAAAACAACAATTAAATAAGTGAAAAAATATATTTAATTGCATGATCAATTTATACCTAACTATTTGTGCTTACTACTTATTTAATTGCTACTTGCTGCTTAAACCATGTAGTTTAATATATATTATGTTTAAACCACGTATTTATGTATATATTAATGTCTTATAGTATTCTCATGATCCGTGCAAATTTGGCACAAATTTTCACAGGTTTCGTATAAACTTAGCTCAAATATAACAAAAATATAGAACAAGTTTAACACAAATATAGAAAAAATAACATAGACCTCTAACATAAACAAAAAACAATCATGAACATTCTTGATAAATAATCTTATTATGTTGAACAATAGAAAACGAGCATGTTGTAGTAGTCAGGTGGCTATAACTAGTGACCACATCATCACACTTGCGCAACCTCCAATCATCATTATGGGTCATCTTCAGGTAAATTCAACAGGATACAGACTTACATTCGTCGTATCCATAGAGTCACCCCATAAAAATAGAAATGTTTATTCAGATTGGAATATTATCTCTTTAGAAATTTAGTTTGCTCGGGTTTCTCCGATCTAGTCCATTATCAAATACACATCTCCTACGAATAAGTCGAGAGTAACTCGTCACTGGATCGCCTCTATCGATGAGCCACCAAAGCGCATCAAATATAATCTCTGCACTGAAGGAAACATGATAAAGAGAAGCGTCTATCGTAGTAGGAGAACCTAATATAAAATAGGATAACATATGAATATCCTCTCATAGTCTCGCCGTAAGCAACTCTGATGGTGAATATGTACCAATTAAGGTACCATCATATATGAATCGGATCTCAAGATTCTCTACGTGGAGTATCATCCGGTCACTTGGGATGTGAATACCCATAGTCAGATCCATATCGATATCCGTAGGTCCGGCAGAATCTACTATAAGACCGTAACAGTTTACTTCAACGATGCAAACTACCGGAGAATTTGGTTCATAACTGCGATGAACCAGAAAAATAATGGTGCCAGCCAAAACAAATGTTTGTTTTTTTACTCTATTATAATGTGTCTATATTTGTGCTAAATTTACACGAAATCTTCGAAAATTTGTGCCTAATTTGGACGGATCATGGGAATAATATAACGCATTAATATATCCTTAACTACATGGTTTAAGCATCAATATATACCAAGCTACATGGTTTAAACATAAAACAACAATTAAATAAGTGAAAAAATATATTTAATTGCATTATCAATTTATACCTAACTATTTGTGCTTACTACTTATTTAATTGCTACTTGCTGCTTAAACCATGTAGTTTGATATATATTATGTTTAAACCACGTATTTATGTATATAATAATGTCTTATAGTATTCTCATGATCCGTGCAAATTTGGCACAAAATTTCACAGGTTTCGTATAAACTTAGCACAAATATAGCATAAGTATAGAATACGTTTAATGGAGTTTGATATATATTATGTTTAAACCACGTATTTATGTTTATTCAGATTGGAATATTATCTCTTTAGAAATTTAGTTTGCTCGGGTTTCTCCGATCTAGTCCATTATCAAATACACATCTCCTACGAATAAGTCGAGAGTAACTCGTCACTGGATCGCCTCTATCGATGAGCCACCAAAGCGCATCAAATATAATCTCTGCACTGAAGGAAACATGATAAAGAGAAGCGTCTATCGTAGTAGGAGAACCTAATATAAAATAGGATAACATATGAATATCCTCTCATAGTCTCGCCGTAAGCAACTCTGATGGTGAATATGTACCAATTAAGGTACCATCATATATGAATCGGATCTCAAGATTCTCTACGTGGAGTATCATCCGGTCACTTGGGATGTGAATACCCATAGTCAGATCCATATCGATATCCGTAGGTCCGGCAGAATCTACTATAAGACCGTAACAGTTTACTTCAACGATGCAAACTACCGGAGAATTTGGTTCATAACTGCGATTACCAGAAAAATAATGGTGGAAGCCAAAACAAATGTTTGTTTTTTTACTCTATTATAATGTGTCTATATTTGTGCTAAATTTACACAAAATCTTCGAAAATTTGTGCCTAATTTGGACGGATCATGGGAACAATATAACACATTAATATATCCTTAACTACATGGTTTAAGCATCAATATATACCAAGCTACATGGTTTAAACATAAAACAACAATTAAATAAGTAAAAAATATATTTAATTGCATGATCAATTTATACCTAACTATTTGTGCTTACTACTTATTTAATTTCTACTTGCTGCTTAAACCATGTAGTTTGATATATATTATGTTTAAACCACGTATTTATGTATATAATAATGTCTTATAGTATTCTCATGATCCGTGCAAATTTGGCACAAAATTTCACAGGTTTCGTATAAACTTAGCACAAATATAGCATAAGTATAGAATAAGTTTAATGGAGTTTGATATATATTATGTTTAAACCACGTATTTATGTTTATTCAGATTGGAATATTATCTCTTTAGAAATTTAGTTTGCTCGGGTTTCTCCGATCTAGTCCATTATCAAATACACATCTCCTACGAATAAGTCGAGAGTAACTCGTCACTGGATCGCCTCTATCGATGAGCCACCAAAGCGCATCAAATATAATCTCTGCACTGAAGGAAAAATGATAAAGAGAAGCGTCTATCGTAGTAGGAGAACCTAATATAAAATAGGATAACATTTGAATATCCTCTCCTAGTCTCGCCGTAAGCAACTCTGATGGTGAATATGTACCAATCAAGGTACCATCATATATGAATCGGTTCTCAAGATTCTCTACGTGGAGAATCATACGGTCACTTGGGATGTGAATACCCATAGTCAGATCCATATCGATATCCGTAGGTCCGGCAGAATCTAGTATAAGACCGTAACAGTTTACTGTAACGATACAAACTACCGGAGAATTTGGTTCATAACTGCGATGAACCAGAAAAATAATGGTGTGAGCCAAAACAAATGTTTGTTTTTTTACTCTATTATAATGTGTCTATATTTGTGCTAAATTTACACGAAATCTTCGAAAATTTGTGCCTAATTTGGAAGGATCATGGGAATAATATAACGCATTAATATATACTTAACTCATGGTTTAAGCATCAATATATACCAAGCTACATGGTTTAAACATAAAACAACAATTAAATAAGTGAAAAAATATATTTAATTGCATTATCAATTTATACCTAACTATTTGTGCTTACTACTTATTTAATTGCTACTTGCTGCTTAAACCATGTAGTTTGATATATATTATGTTTAAACCACGTATTTATGTATATAATAATGTCTTATAGTATTCTCATGATCCGTGCAAATTTGGCACAAAATTTCACAGGTTTCGTATAAACTTAGCACAAATATAGCATAAGTATAGAACAAGTTTAATAGAGTTTGATATATATTATGTTTAAACCACGTATTTATGTTTATTCAGATTCGAATATTATCTCTGTAGAAATTTAGTTTGCTCGGGTTTCTCCGATCTAGTCCATTATGAAATACACATCTCCTGCGAATAAGTCGAGAGTAACTCGTCACTGGATCGCCTCTATCGATGAGCCACCAAAGCGCATCAAATATAATCTCTGCACTGAAGGAAACATGATAAAGAGAAGCGTCTATCGTAGTAGGAGAACCTAATATAAAATAGGATAACATATGAATATCCTCTGATAGTCTCGCCGTAAGCAACTCTGATGGTGAATATGTACCAATTAAGGTACCATCATATATGAATCGGATCTCAAGATTCTCTACGTGGAGTATCATCCAGTCACTTGGGATGTGAATACCCATAGTGAGATCCATATCGATATCCGTGGGTCCGGCAGAATCTACTATAAGACCGTAACAGTTTACTGTAACGATGCAAACTACCGGAGAATTTGGTTCATAACTGCGATGAACCAGAAAAATAATGGTGCCAGCCAAAATAAATGTTTGTTTTTTTACTCTATTATAATGTGTCTATATTTGTGCTAAATTTACACGAAATCTTCGAAAATATGTGCCTAATTTGGACGGATCATGGGAACAATATAACACATTAATACATCCTTAACTACATGGTTTAAGCATCAATATATACCAAGCTACATGGTTTAAACATAAAACAACAATTAAATAAGTAAAAAAATATATTTAATTGCATGATCAATTTATACCTAACTATTTGTGCTTACTACTTATTTAATTTCTACTTGCTGCTTAAACCATGTAGTTTGATATATATTATGTTTAAACCACGTATTTATGTATATAATAATGTCTTATAGTATTCTCATGATCCGTGCAAATTTGGCACAAAATTTCACAGGTTTCGTATAAACTTAGCACAAATATAGCATAAGTATAGAACAAGTTTAATAGAGTTTGATATATATTATGTTTAAACCACGTATTTATGTTTATTCAGATTGGAATATTATCTCTGTAGAAATTTAGTTTGCTCGGGTTTCTCCCATCTAGTCCATTATCAAATACACATCTCCTACGAATAAGTCGAGAGTAACTCGTCACTGGATCGCCTCTATCGATGAGCCACCAAAGCGCATCAAATATTATCTCTGCACTGAAGGAAACAAGATAAAGAGAAGCGTCTATCGTATTAGGAGAACCTAATATAAAATAGGATAACATTTGAATATCCTCTCCTAGTCTCGCCGTAAGCAACTCTGATGGTGAATATGTAATGTACCAATTAAGGTACCATCATATATGAATCGGATCTCAAGATTCTCTACGTGGAGAATCATACGGTCACTTGGGATGTGAATACCCATAGTCAGATCCATATCGATATCCGTAGGTCCGGCAGAATCTAGTATAAGACCAAAACAGTTTACTGTAACGATGCAAACTACCGGAGAATTTGGTTCATAAATGCGATGAACCAGAAAAATAATGGTGTCAGCCAAAACAAATGTTTGTTTTTTTACTCTATTATAATGTGTCTATATTTGTGCTAAATTTACACGAAATCTTCGAAAATTTGTGCCTAATTTGGAAGGATCATGGGAATAATATAACGTATTAATATATACTTAACTCATGGTTTAAGCATCAATATATACCAAGCTACATGGTTTAAACATAAAACAACAATTAAATAAGTGAAAAAATATATTTAATTGCATGATCAATTTATACCTAACTATTTGTGCTTACTACTTATTTAATTGATACTTGCTGCTTAAACCATGGAGTATAATATATATTATGTTTAAACCACTTATTTATGTATATAATAATGTCTTATAGTATTCTCATGATCCGTGCAAATTTGGCACAAATTTTCACAGGTTTCGTATAAACTTAGCACAAATATAGCATAAGTATAGAATAAGTTTAATGGAGTTTGATATATATTATGTTTAAACCACGTATTTATGTTTATTCAGATTGGAATATTATCTCTTTAGAAATTTAGTTTGCTCGGGTTTCTCCGATCTAGTCCATTATCAAATACACATCTCCTACGAATAAGTCGAGAGTAACTCGTCACTGGATCGCCTCTATCGATGAGCCACCAAAGCGCATCAAATATAATCTCTGCACTGAAGGAAACATGATAAAGAGAAGCGTCTATCGTAGTAGGAGAACCTAATATAAAATAGGATAACATTTGAATATCCTCTCCTAGTCTCGCCGTAAGCAACTCTGATGGTGAATATGTACCAATTAAGGTACCATCATATATGAATCGGATCTCAAGATTCTCTACGTGGAGAATCATCCGGTCACTTGGGATGTGAATACCCATAGTCAGATCCATATCGATATCCGTAGGTCCGGCATAATCTACTAT
Organism: Limnanthes douglasii subsp. nivea; assembly: GCA_036936605.1. Lineage (NCBI taxonomy): Eukaryota > Viridiplantae > Streptophyta > Magnoliopsida > Brassicales > Limnanthaceae > Limnanthes > Limnanthes douglasii. The sequence continues at coordinate 172,769,292 of JAUPFV010000002.1, forward strand.
AAGACCGTAACAGTTTACTGTAAAGATGCAAACTACCGGAGAATTTGGTTCATAACTGCGATGAACCAGAAAAATAATGGTGCCAGCCAAAACAAATGTTTGTTTTTTTACTCTATTATAATGTGTCTATATTTGTGCTAAATTTACACGAAATCTTCGAAAATTTGTGCCTAATTTGGACGGATCATGGGAACAATAAAACACATTAATATATCCTTAACTACATGGTTTAAGCATCAATATATACCAAGCTACATGGTTTAAACATAAAACAACAATTAAATAAGTAAAAAATATATTTAATTGCATGATCAATTTATACCTAACTATTTGTGCTTACTACTTATTTAATTTCTACTTGCTGCTTAAACCATGTAGTTTGATATATATTATGTTTAAACCACGTATTTATGTATATAATAATGTCTTATAGTATTCTCATGATCCGTGCAAATTTGGCACAAAATTTCACAGGTTTCGTATAAACTTAGCACAAATATAGCATAAGTATAGAATAAGTTTAATGGAGTTTGATATATATTATGTTTAAACCACGTATTTATGTTTATTCAGATTGGAATATTATCTCTTTAGAAATTTAGTTTGCTCGGGTTTCTCCGATCTAGTCCATTATCAAATACACATCTCCTACGAATAAGTCGAGAGTAACTCGTCACTGGATCGCCTCTATCGATGAGCCACCAAAGCGCATCAAATATAATCTCTGCACTGAAGGAAACATGATAAAGAGAAGCGTCTATCGTAGTAGGAGAACCTAATATAAAATAGGATAACATTTGAATATCCTCTCCTAGTCTCGCCGTAAGCAACTCTGATGGTGAATATGTACCAATTAAGGTACCATCATATATGAATCGGATCTCAAGATTCTCTACGTGGAGAATCATACGGTCACTTGGGATGTGAATACCCATAGTCAGATCCATATCGATATCCGTAGGTCCGGCAGAATCTAGTATAAGACCGTAACAGTTTACTATAACGATACAAATTACCGGAGAATTTGGTTCATAACTGCGATGAACCAGAAAAATAATGGTGTCAGCCAAAACAAATGTTTGTTTTTTTACTCTATTATAATGTGTCTATATTTGTGCTAAATTTACACGAAATCTTCGAAAATTTGTGCCTAATTTGGAAGGATCATGTGAATAATATAACGCATTAATATATACTTAACTCATGGTTTAAGCATCAATATATACCAAGCTACATGGTTTAAACATAAAACAACAATTAAATAAGTGAAAAAATATATTTAATTGCATTATCAATTTATACCTAACTATTTGTGCTTACTACTTATTTAATTGCTACTTGCTGCTTAAACCATGTAGTTTGATATATATTATGTTTAAACCACGTATTTATGTATATAATAATGTCTTATAGTATTCTCATGATCCGTGCAAATTTGGCACAAAATTTCACAGGTTTCGTATAAACTTAGCACAAATATAGCATAAGTATAGAACAAGTTTAATAGAGTTTGATATATATTATGTTTAAACCACGTATTTATGTTTATTCAGATTCGAATATTATCTCTGTAGAAATTTAGTTTGCTCGGGTTTCTCCGATCTAGTCCATTATCAAATACACATCTCCTGCGAATAAGTCAAGAGTAACTCGTCACTGGATCGCCTCTATCGATGAGCCACCAAAGCGCATCAAATATAATCTCTGCACTGAAGGAAACATGATAAAGAGAAGCGTCTATCGTAGTAGGAGAACCTAATATAAAATAGGATAACATATGAATATCCTCTCATAGTCTCGCCGTAAGCAACTCTGATGGTGAATATGTACCAATTAAGGTACCATCATATATGAATCGGATCTCAAGATTCTCTACGTGGAGTATCATCCAGTCACTTGGGATGTGAATACCCATAGTGAGATCCATATCGATATCCGTAGGTCCGACAGAATCTACTATAAGACCGTAACAGTTTACTGTAACGATGCAAACTACCGGAGAATTTGGTTCATAACTGCGATGAACAAGAAAAATAATGGTGCCAGCCAAAATAAATGTTTGTTTTTTTACTCTATTATAATGTGTCTATATTTGTGCTAAATTTACACGAAATCTTCGAAAATTTGTGCCTAATTTGGACGGATCATGGGAACAATATAACACATTAATATATCCTTAACTACATGGTTTAAGCATCAATATATACCAAGCTACATGGTTTAAACATAAAACAACAATTAAATAAGTAAAAAAATATATTTAATTGCATGATCAATTTATACCTAACTATTTGTGCTTACTACTTATTTAATTTCTACTTGCTGCTTAAACCATGTAGTTTGATATATATTATGTTTAAACCACGTATTTATGTATATAATAATGTCTTATAGTATTCTCATGATCCGTGCAAATTTGGCACAAAATTTCAAAGGTTTCGTATAAACTTAGCACAAATATAGCATAAGTATAGAACAAGTTTAATAGAGTTTGATATATATTATGTTTAAACCACGTATTTATGTTTATTCAGATTGGAATATAATCTCTGTAGAAATTTAGTTTGCTCGGGTTTCTCCCATCTAGTCCATTATCAAATACACATCTCCTACGAATAAGTCGAGAGTAACTCGTCACTGGATCGCCTCTATCGATGAGCCACCAAAGCGCATCAAATATAATCTCTGCACTGAAGGAAACAAGATAAAGAGAAGCGTCTATCGTATTAGGAGAACCTAATATAAAATAGGATAACATTTGAATATCCTCTCCTAGTCTCGCCGTAAGCAACTCTGATGGTGAATATGTAATGTACCAATTAAGGTACCATCATATATGAATCGGATCTCAAGATTCTCTACGTGGAGAATCATACGGTCACTTGGGATGTGAATACCCATAGTCAGATCCATATCGATATCCGTAGGTCCGGCAGAATCTAGTATAAGACCGTAACAGTTTACTGTAACGATGCAAACTACCGGAGAATTTGGTTCATAACTGCGATGAACCAGAAAAATAATGGTGTCAGCCAAAACAAATGTTTGTTTTTTTTACTCTATTATAATGTGTCTATATTTGTGCTAAATTTACACGAAATCTTCGAAAATTTGTGCCTAATTTGGAAGGATCATGGGAATAATATAACGCATTAATATATAATTAACTCATGGTTTAAGCATCAATATATACCAAGCTACATGGTTTAAACATAAAACAACAATTAAATAAGTGAAAAAATATATTTAATTGCATGATCAATTTATACCTAACTATTTGTGCTTACTACTTATTTAATTGATACTTGCTGCTTAAACCATGTAGTATAATATATATTATGTTTAAACCACGTATTTATGTATATAATAATGTCTTATAGTATTCTCATGATCCGTGCAAATTTGGCACAAATTTTCACAGGTTTCGTATAAACTTAGCACAAATATAGCATAAGTATAGAACAAGTTTAATAGAGTTTGATATATATTATGTTTAAACCACGTATTTATGTTTATTCATATTGAAATATTATCTCTGTAGAAAATTAGTTTGCTCGGGTTTCTCCCATCTAGTCCATTATCAAATACACATCTCCTACGAATAAGTCGAGAGTAACTCGTCACTGGATCGCCTCTATCGATGAGCCACCAAAGCGCATCAAATATAATCTCTGCACTGAAGGAAACAGGATAAAGAGAAGCGTCTATCGTAGTAGGAGAACCTAATATAAAATAGGATAACATATGAATATCCTCTCCTAGTCTCGCCGTAAGCAACTCTGATGGTGAATATGTACCAATTAAGGTACCATCATATATGAATCGGATCTCAAGATTCTCTACGTGGAGAATCATCCGGTCACTTGGGATGTGAATACCCATAGTCAGATCCATATCGATATCCGTAGGTCCGGCAGAATCTACTATAAGACCGTAACAGTTTACTGTAAAGATGCAAACTACCGGAGAATTTGGTTCATAACTGCGATGAACCAGAAAAATAATGGACCCAGCCAAAACAAATGTTTGTTTTTTTACTCTATTGTAATGTGTCTATATTTGTGCTAAATTTACACGAAATCTTCGAAAATTTGTGCCTAATTTGGACGGATCATGGCAATAATATAACGCATTAATATATCCTTAACTACATGGTTTAAGCATCAATATATACCAAGCTACATGGTTTAAACATAAAACAACAATTAAATAAGTGAAAAAAAATATTTAATTGCATGATCAATTTATACCTAACTATTTGTGCTTACTACTTATTTAATTGTTACTTGCTGCTTAAACCATGTAGTATAATATATATTATGTTTAAACCACGTATTTCTGTATATAATAATGTCTTATAGTATTCTCATGATCCGTGCAAATTTGGCACAAATTTTCACAGGTTTCGTATAAACTTAGCACAAATATAGCATAAGTATAGAACAAGTTTAATAGAGTTTGATATATATTATGTTTAAACCACGTATTTATGTTTATTCAGATTGGAATATTATCTCTGTAGAAAATTAGTTTTCTCGGGTTTCTCCCATCTAGTCCATTATCAAATACACATCTCCTACGAATAAGTCGAGAGTAACTCGTCACTGGATCGCCTCTATCGATGAGCCACCAAAGCGCATCAAATATAATCTCTGCACTGAAGGAAACAGGATAAAGAGAAGCGTCTATCGTAGTAGGAGAACCTAATATAAAATAGGATAACATATGAATATCCTCTCCTAGTCTCGCCGTAAGCAACTCTAATGGTGAATATGTACCAATTAAGGTACCATCATATATGAATCGGATCTCAAGATTCTCTACGTGGAGAATCATCCGGTCACTTGGGATGTGAATACCCATAGTCAGATCAATATCGATATCTGTAGGTCCGGCAGAATATACTATAAGACCGTAACAGTTTACTGTAACGATGCAAACTACCGGAGAATTTGGTTCATAACTGCGATGAACCAGAAAAATAATGGTGCCAGCCAAAACAAATGTTTGTTTTTTTACTCTATTATAATGTGTCTATATTTGTGCTAAATTTACACGAAATCTTCGAAAATTTGTGCCTAATTTGGATGGATCATGGAGATAATATAACGCATTAATATATACTTAACTCATGGTTTAAGCATCAATATATACCAAGCTACATGGTTTAAACATAAAACAACAATTAAATAAGTGAAAAAATATATTTAATTGCATGATCAATTTATACCTAACTATTTGTGCTTACTACTTATTTAATTGATACTTGCTGCTTAAACCATGTAGTATAATATATATTATGTTTAAACCACGTATTTATGTATATAATAATGTCTTATAGTATTCTCATGATCCGTGCAAATTTGGCACAAATTTTCACAGGTTTCTTATAAACTTAGCACAAATATAGCATAAGTATAGAACAAGTTTAATAGAGTTTGATATATATTATGTTTAAACCACGTATTTATGTTTATTCAGATTGGAATATTATCTCTGTAGAAAATTAGTTTGCTCGGGTTTCTCCCATCTAGTCCATTATCAAATACACATCTCCTACGAACAAGTCGAGAGTAACTTGTCACTGGATCGCCTCTATCGATGAGCCACCAAAGCGCATCAAATATAATCTCTGCACTGAAGGAAACATGATAAAGAGAAGCGTCTATCGTAGTAGGAGAACCTAATATAAAATAGGATAACATATGAATATCCTCTCCTAGTCTCGCCGTAAGCAACTCTAGTGGTGAATATGTACCAATTAAGGTACCATCATATATGAATCGGATCTCAAGATTCTCTACGTGGAGAATCATCCGGTCACTTGGGATGTGAATACCCATAGTCAGATCCATATCGATATCTGTAGGTCCGGCAGAATCTACTATAAGACCGTAACAGTTTACTGTAACGATGCAAACTACCGGAGAATTTGGTTCATAACTGCGATGAACCAGAAAAATAATGGTGCCAGCCAAAACAAATGTTTGTTTTTTTACTCTATTATAATGTGTCTATATTTGTGCTAAATTTACACGAAATCTTCGAAAATTTGTGCCTAATTTGGACGGATCATGGGAATAATATAACGCATTAATATATCCTTAACTACATAGTTTAAGCATCAATATATACCAAGCTACATGGTTTAAACATAAAACAACAATTAAATAAGTGAAAAAATATATTTAATTGTATGATCAATTTATACCTAACTATTTGTGCTTACTGCTTATTTAATTGCTACTTGCTGCTTAAACCATGTTGTTTGATATATATTATGTTTAAACCACGTATTTATGTATATAATAATGTCTTGTAGTATTCTTATGATCCGTGCAAATTTGGCACAAAATTTCACAGGTTTCGTATAAACTTAGCACAAATATAGCATAAGTATAGAACAAGTTTAATAGAGTTTGATATATATTATGTTTAAACCACGTATTTATGTTTATTCAGATTGGAATATTATCTCTGTAGAAAATTAGTTTGCTCGGGTTTCTCCCATCTAGTCCATTATCAAATACACATCTCCTACGAATAAGTCGAGAGTAACTCGTCACTGGATCGCCTCTATCGATGAGCCACCAAAGCGCATCAAATATAATCTCTGCACTGAAGGAAACAGGATAAAGAGAAGCGTCTATCGTAGTAGGAGAACCTAATATAAAATAGGATAACATATGAATATCCTCTCCTAGTCTCGCCGTAAGCAACTCTGATGGTGAATATGTACCAATTAAGGTACCATCATATATGAATCGGATCTCAAGATTCTCTACGTGGAGAATCATACGGTCACTTGGGATGTGAATACCCATAGTCAGATCCATATCGATATCCGTAGGTCCGGCAGAATCTACTATAAGACCGTAACAGTTTACTGTAACGATGCAAACTACCGGAGAATTTGGTTCATAACTGCGATGAACCAGAAAAATAATGGTGCCAGCCAAAACAAATGTTTGTTTTTTTACTCTATTATAATGTGTCTATATTTGTGCTAAATTTACACGAAATCTTCGAAAATTTGTGCATAATTTGGACGGATCATGGGAATAATATAACGCATTAATATATCCTTAACTCATGGTTTAAGCATCAATATATACCAAGCTACATGGTTTAAACATAAAACAACAATTAAATAAGTGAAAAAATATATTTAATTGTATGATCAATTTATACCTAACTATTTGTGCTTACTGCTTATTTAATTGCTACTTGCTGCTTAAACCATGTTGTTTGATATATATTATGTTTAAACCACGTATTTATGTATATAATAATGTCTTGTAGTATTCTTATGATCCGTGCAAATTTGGCACAAAATTTCACAGGTTTCGTATAAACTTAGCACAAATATAGCATAAGTATAGAACAAGTTTAATAGAGTTTGATATATATTATGTTTAAACCACGTATTTATGTTTATTCAGATTGGAATATTATCTCTGTAGAAAATTAGTTTGCTCGGGTTTCTCCCATCTAGTCCATTATCAAATACACATCTCCTACGAATAAGTCGAGAGTAACTCGTCACTGGATCGCCTCTATCGATGAGCCACCAAAGCGCATCAAATATAATCTCTGCACTGAAGGAAACAGGATAAAGAGAAGCGTCTATCGTAGTAGGAGAACCTAATATAAAATAGGATAACATATGAATATCCTCTCCTAGTCTCGCCGTAAGCAACTCTGATGGTGAATATGTACCAATTAAGGTACCATCATATATGAATCGGATCTCAAGATTCTCTACGTGGAGAATCATACGGTCACTTGGGATGTGAATACCCATAGTCAGATCCATATCGATATCCGTAGGTCCGGCAGAATCTACTATAAGACCGTAACAGTTTACTGTAACGATGCAAACTACCGGAGAATTTGGTTCATAACTGCGATGAACCAGAAAAATAATGGTGCCAGCCAAAACAAATGTTTGTTTTTTTACTCTATTATAATGTGTCTATATTTGTGCTAAATTTACACGAAATCTTCGAAAATTTGTGCATAATTTGGACGGATCATGGGAATAATATAACGCATTAATATATCCTTAACTCATGGTTTAAGCATCAATATATACCAAGCTACATGGTTTAAACATAAAACAACAATTAAATAAGTGAAAAAATATATTTAATTGTATGATCAATTTATACCTAACTATTTGTGCTTACTGCTTATTTAATTGCTACTTGCTGCTTAAACCATGTTGTTTGATATATATTATGTTTAAACCACGTATTTATGTATATAATAATGTCTTGTAGTATTCTCATGATCCGTGCAAATTTGGCACAAAATTTCACAGGTTTCGTATAAACTTAGAACAAATATAGCATAAGTATAGAACAAGTTTAATAGAGTTTGATATATATTATGTTTAAACCACGTATTTATGTTTATTCAGATTGGAATATTATCTCTGTAGAAAATTAGTTTGCTCGGGTTTCTCCCATCTAGTCCATTATCAAATACACATCTCCTACGAATAAGTCGAGAGTAACTCGTCACTGGATCGCCTCTATCGATGAGCCACCAAAGCGCATCAAATATAATCTCTGCACTGAAGGAAACAGGATAAAGAGAAGCGTCTATCGTAGTAGGAGAACCTAATATAAAATAGGATAACATATGAATATCCTCTCCTAGTCTCGCCGTAAGCAACTCTGATGGTGAATATGTACCAATTAAGGTACCATCATATATGAATCGGATCTCAAGATTCTCTACGTGGAGAATCATACGGTCACTTGGGATGTGAATACCCATAGTCAGATCCATATCGATATCCGTAGGTCCGGCAGAATCTACTATAAGACCGTAACAGTTTACTGTAACGATGCAAACTACCGGAGAATTTGGTTCATAACTGCGATGAACCAGAAAAATAATGGTGCCAGCCAAAACAAATGTTTGTTTTTTTACTCTATTATAATGTGTCTATATTTGTGCTAAATTTACACGAAATCTTCGAAAATTTGTGCATAATTTGGACGGATCATGGGAATAATATAACGCATTAATATATCCTTAACTCATGGTTTAAGCATCAATATATACCAAGCTACATGGTTTAAACATAAAACAACAATTAAATAAGTGAAAAAATATATTTAATTGCATGATCAATTTATACCTAACTATTTGTGCTTACTACTTATTTAATTGTTACTTGCTGCTTAAACCATGTAGTATAATATATATTATGTTTAAACCACGTATTTATGTATATAATAATGTCTTATAGTATTCTCATGACCCGTGCAAATTTGGCACAAATTTGCACAGGTTTCGTATAAACTTAGCACAAATATAGCATAAGTATAGAACAAGTTTAATAGAGTTTGATATATATTATGTTTAAACCACGTATTTATGTTTATTCAGATTGGAATATTATCTCTGTAGAAAATTAGTTTGCTCGGGTTTCTCCCATCTAGTCCATTATCAAATACACATCTCCTACGAATAAGTCGAAAGTAACTCGTCACTGGATCGCCTCTATCGATGAGCCACCAAAGCGCATCAAATATAATCTCTGCACTGAAGGAAACATGATAAAGAGAAGCGTCTATCGTAGTAGAAGAACCTAATATAAAATAGGATAACATACGAATATCCTCTCCTAGTCTCGCCGTAAGCAACTCTGATGGTGAATATGTACCAATTAAGGTACCATCATATATGAATCGGATCTCAAGATTCTCTACGTGGAGAATCATACGGTCACTTGGGATGTGAATACCCATAGTCAGATCCATATCGATATCCGTAGGTCCGGCAGAATCTACTATAAGACCGTAACAGTTTACTGTAACGATGCAAACTACCGGAGAATTTGGTTCATAACTGCGATGAACCAGAAAAATAATGGTGCCAGCCAAAATAAATGTTTGTTTTTTTACTCTATTATAATGTGTCTATATTTGTGCTAAATTTACACGAAATCTTCGAAAATTTGTGCCTAATTTGGACGGATCATGGGAACAATATAACACATTAATATATCCTTAACTACATGGTTTAAGCATCAATATATACCAAGCTACATGGTTTAAACATAAAACAACAATTAAATAAGTAAAAAAATATATTTAATTGCATGATCAATTTATACCTAACTATTTGTGCTTACTACTTATTTAATTTCTACTTGCTGCTTAAACCATGTAGTTTGATATATATTATGTTTAAACCACGTATTTATGTATATAATAATGTCTTATAGTATTCTCATGATCCGTGCAAATTTGGCACAAAATTTCACAGGTTTCGTATAAACTTAGCACAAATATAGCATAAGTATAGAACAAGTTTAATAGAGTTTGATATATATTATGTTTAAACCACGTATTTATGTTTATTCAGATTGGAATATTATCTCTGTAGAAAATTAGTTTGCTCGGGTTTCTCCCATCTAGTCCATTATCAAATACACATCTCCTACGAATAAGTCGAGAGTAACTCGTCACTGGATCGCCTCTATCGATGAGCCACCAAAGCGCATCAAATATAATCTCTGCACTGAAGGAAACAGGATAAAGAGAAGCGTCTATCGTAGTAGGAGAACCTAATATAAAATAGGATAACATATGAATATCCTCTCCTAGTCTCGCCGTAAGCAACTCTGATGGTGAATATGTACCAATTAAGGTACCATCATATATGAATCGGATCTCAAGATTCTCTACGTGGAGAATCATACGGTCACTTGGGATGTGAATACCCATAGTCAGATCCATATCGATATCCGTAGGTCCGGCAGAATCTACTATAAGACCGTAACAGTTTACTGTAACGATGCAAACTACCGGAGAATTTGGTTCATAACTGCGATGAACCAGAAAAATAATGGTGCCAGCCAAAACAAATGTTTGTTTTTTTACTCTATTATAATGTGTCTATATTTGTGCTAAATTTACACGAAATCTTCGAAAATTTGTGCCTAATTTGGACGGATCATGGGAATAATATAACGCATTAATATATCCTTAACTACATAGTTTAAGCATCAATATATACCAAGCTACATGGTTTAAACATAAAACAACAATTAAATAAGTGAAAAAATATATTTAATTGTATGATCAATTTATACCTAACTATTTGTGCTTACTGCTTATTTAATTGCTACTTGCTGCTTAAACCATGTTGTTTGATATATATTATGTTTAAACCACGTATTTATGTATATAATAATGTCTTGTAGTATTCTCATGATCCGTGCAAATTTGGCACAAAATTTCACAGGTTTCGTATAAACTTAGCACAAATATAGCATAAGTATAGAACAAGTTTAATAGAGTTTGATATATATTATGTTTAAACCACGTATTTATGTTTATTCAGATTGGAATATTATCTCTGTAGAAAATTAGTTTGCTCGGGTTTCTCCCATCTAGTCCATTATCAAATACACATCTCCTACGAATAAGTCGAGAGTAACTCGTCACTGGATCGCCTCTATCGATGAGCCACCAAAGCGCATCAAATATAATCTCTGCACTGAAGGAAACAGGATAAAGAGAAGCGTCTATCGTAGTAGGAGAACCTAATATAAAATAGGATAACATATGAATATCCTCTCCTAGTCTCGCCGTAAGCAACTCTGATGGTGAATATGTACCAATTAAGGTACCATCATATATGAATCGGATCTCAAGATTCTCTACGTGGAGAATCATACGGTCACTTGGGATGTGAATACCCATAGTCAGATCCATATCGATATCCGTAGGTCCGGCAGAATCTACTATAAGACCGTAACAGTTTACTGTAACGATGCAAACTACCGGAGAATTTGGTTCATAACTGCGATGAACCAGAAAAATAATGGTGCCAGCCAAAACAAATGTTTGTTTTTTTACTCTATTATAATGTGTCTATATTTGTGCTAAATTTACACGAAATCTTCGAAAATTTGTGCCTAATTTGGACGGATCATGGGAATAATATAACGCATTAATATATCCTTAACTACATAGTTTAAGCATCAATATATACCAAGCTACATGGTTTAAACATAAAACAACAATTAAATAAGTGAAAAAATATATTTAATTGTATGATCAATTTATACCTAACTATTTGTGCTTACTGCTTATTTAATTGCTACTTGCTGCTTAAACCATGTTGTTTGATATATATTATGTTTAAACCACGTATTTATGTATATAATAATGTCTTGTAGTATTCTCATGATCCGTGCAAATTTGGCACAAAATTTCACAGGTTTCGTATAAACTTAGCACAAATATAGCATAAGTATAGAACAAGTTTAATAGAGTTTGATATATATTATGTTTAAACCACGTATTTATGTTTATTCAGATTGGAATATTATCTCTGTAGAAAATTAGTTTGCTCGGGTTTCTCCCATCTAGTCCATTATCAAATACACATCTCCTACGAATAAGTCGAAAGTAACTCGTCACTGGATCGCCTCTATCGATGAGCCACCAAAGCGCATCAAATATAATCTCTGCACTGAAGGAAACATGATAAAGAGAAGCGTCTATCGTAGTAGAAGAACCTAATATAAAATAGGATAACATACGAATATCCTCTCCTAGTCTCGCCGTAAGCAACTCTGATGGTGAATATGTACCAATTAAGGTACCATCATATATGAATCGGATCTCAAGATTCTCTACGTGGAGAATCATACGGTCACTTGGGATGTGAATACCCATAGTCAGATCCATATCGATATCCGTAGGTCCGGCAGAATCTACTATAAGACCGTAACAGTTTACTGTAACGATGCAAACTACCGGAGAATTTGGTTCATAACTGCGATGAACCAGAAAAATAATGGTGCCAGCCAAAATAAATGTTTGTTTTTTTACTCTATTATAATGTGTCTATATTTGTGCTAAATTTACACGAAATCTTCGAAAATTTGTGCCTAATTTGGACGGATCATGGGAACAATATAACACATTAATATATCCTTAACTACATGGTTTAAGCATCAATATATACCAAGCTACATGGTTTAAACATAAAACAACAATTAAATAAGTAAAAAAATATATTTAATTGCATGATCAATTTATACCTAACTATTTGTGCTTACTACTTATTTAATTTCTACTTGCTGCTTAAACCATGTAGTTTGATATATATTATGTTTAAACCACGTATTTATGTATATAATAATGTCTTATAGTATTCTCATGATCCGTGCAAATTTGGCACAAAATTTCACAGGTTTCATATAAACTTAGCACAAATATAGCATAAGTATAGAACAAGTTTAATAGAGTTTGATATATATTATGTTTAAACCACGTATTTATGTTTATTCAGATTGGAATATTATCTCTGTAGAAATTTAGTTTGCTCGGGTTTCTCCCATCTAGTCCATTATCAAATACACATCTCCTACGAATAAGTCGAGAGTAACTCGTCACTGGATCGTCTCTATCGATGAGCCACCAAAGCGCATCAAATATAATCTCTGCACTGAAGGAAACAGGATAAAGAGAAGCGTCTATCGTAGTAGGAGAACCTAATATAAAATAGGATAACATATGAATATCCTCTCCTAGTCTCGCCGTAAGCAACTCTGATGGTGAATATGTACCAATTAAGGTACCATCATATATGAATCGGATCTCAAGATTCTCTACGTGGAGAATCATCCGGTCACTTGGGATGTGAATACCCATAGTCAGATCCATATCGATATCCGTAGGTCCGGCAGAATCTACTATAAGACCGTAACAGTTTACTGTAAAGATGCAAACTACCGGAGAATTTGGTTCATAACTGCGATGAACCAGAAAAATAATGGACCCAGCCAAAACAAATTTTTGTTTTTTTACTCTATTGTAATGTGTCTATATTTGTGCTAAATTTACACGAAATCTTCGAAAATTTGTGCCTAATTTGGACGGATCATGGCAATAATATAACGCATTAATATATCCTTAACTACATGGTTTAAGCATCAATATATACCAAGCTACATGGTTTAAACATAAAACAACAATTAAATAAGTGTAAAAAAATATTTAATTGCATGATCAATTTATACCTAACTATTTGTGCTTACTACTTATTTAATTGTTACTTGCTGCTTAAACCATGTAGTATAATATATATTATGTTTAAACCACGTATTTATGTATATAATAATGTCTTATAGTATTCTCATGATCCGTGCAAATTTGGCACAAATTTTCACAGGTTTCGTATAAACTTAGCACAAATATAGCATAAGTATAGAACAAGTTTAATAGAGTTTGATATATATTATGTTTAAACCACGTATTTATGTTTATTCAGATTGGAATATTATCTCTGTAGAAAATTAGTTTTCTCGGGTTTCTCCCATCTAGTCCATTATCAAATACACATCTCCTACGAATAAGTCGAGAGTAACTCGTTACTGGATCGCCTCTATCGATGAGCCACCAAAGCGCATCAAATATAATCTCTGCACTGAAGGAAACAGGATAAAGAGAAGCGTCTATCGTAGTAGGAGAACCTAATATAAAATAGGATAACATATGAATATCCTCTCCTAGTCTCGCCGTAAGCAACTCTAATGGTGAATATGTACCAATTAAGATACCATCATATATGAATCGGATCTCAAGATTCTCTACGTGGAGAATCATCCGGTCACTTGGGATGTGAATACCCATAGTCATATCCATATCGATATCTGTAGGTCCGGCAGAATATACTATAAGACCGTAACAGTTTACTGTAACGATGCAAACTACCGGAGAATTTGGTTCATAACTGCGATGAACCAGAAAAATAATGGTGCCAGCCAAAACAAATGTTTGTTTTTTTACTCTATTATAATGTGTCTATATTTGTGCTAAATTTACACGAAATCTTCGAAAATTTGTGCCTAATTTGGATGGATCATGGGAATAATATAACGCATTAATATATACTTAACTCATGGTTTAAGCATCAATATATACCAAGCTACATGGTTTAAACATAAAACAACAATTAAATAAGTGAAAAAATATATTTAATTGCATGATCAATTTATACCTAACTATTTGTGCTTACTACTTATTTAATTGATACTTGCTGCTTAAACCATGTAGTATAATATATATTATGTTTAAACCACGTATTTATGTATATAATAATGTCTTATAGTATTCTCATGATCCGTGCAAATTTGGCACAAATTTTCTGAGGTTTCTTATAAACTTAGCACAAATATAGCATAAGTATAGAACAAGTTTAATAGAGTTTGATATATATTATGTTTAAACCACGTATTTATGTTTATTCAGATTGGAATATT
This sequence comes from Limnanthes douglasii subsp. nivea, assembly GCA_036936605.1. Classification (NCBI taxonomy): domain Eukaryota; kingdom Viridiplantae; phylum Streptophyta; class Magnoliopsida; order Brassicales; family Limnanthaceae; genus Limnanthes; species Limnanthes douglasii. Next base: position 172,784,590 of record JAUPFV010000002.1, read on the forward strand.
ATCTCTGTAGAAAATTAGTTTGCTCGGGTTTCTCCCATCTAGTCCATTATCAAATACACATCTCCTACGAATAAGTCGAGAGTAACTCGTCACTGGATCGCCTCTATCGATGAGCCACCAAAGCGCATCAAATATAATCTCTGCACTGAAGGAAACATGATAAAGAGAAGCGTCTATCGTAGTAGGAGAACCTAATATAAAATAGGATAACATATGAATATCCTCTCCTAGTCTCGCCGTAAGCAACTCTAATGGTGAATATGTACCAATTAAGGTACCATCATATATGAATCGGATCTCAAGATTCTCTACGTGGAGAATCATCCGGTCACTTGGGATGTGAATACCCATAGTCAGATCCATATCGATATCTGTAGGTCCGGCAGAATCTACTATAAGACCGTAACAGTTTAGTGTAACGATGCAAACTACCGGAGAATTTGGTTCATAACTGCGATGAACCAGAAAAATAATGGTGCCAGCCAAAACAAATATTTGTTTTTTTACTCTATTATAATGTGTCTATATTTGTGCTAAATTTACACGAAATCTTCGAAAATTTGTGCCTAATTTGGACGGATCATGGGAATAATATAACGCATTAATATATCCTTAACTACATGGTTTAAGCATCAATATATACCAAGCTACATGGTTTAAACATAAAACAACAATTAAATAAGTGAAAAAATATATTTAATTGTATGATTAATTTATACCTAACAATTTGTGCTTACTGCTTATTTAATTGCTACTTGCTGCTTAAACCATGTTGTTTGATATATATTATGTTTAAACCACGTATTTATGTATATAATAATGTCTTATAGTATTCTCATGATCCGTGCAAATTTGGCACAAATTTTCACAGGTTTCGTATAAACTTAGCACAAATATAGCATAAGTATAGAACAAGTTTAATAGAGTTTGATATATATTATGTTTAAACCACGTATTTATGTTTATTCAGATTGGAATATTATCTCTGTAGAAAATTAGTTTGCTCGGGTTTCTCCCATCTAGTCCATTATCAAATACACATCTCCTACGAATAAGTCGAGAGTAACTCGTCACTGGATCGCCTCTATCGATGAGCCACCAAAGCGCATCAAATATAATCTCTGCACTGAAGGAAACATGATAAAGAGAAGCGTCTATCGTAGTAGGAGAACCTAATATAAAATAGGATAACATATGAATATCCTCTCCTAGTCTCGCCGTAAGCAACTCTAATGGTGAATATGTACCAATTAAGATACCATCATATATGAATCGGATCTCAAGATTCTCTACGTGGAGAATCATCCGGTCACTTGGGATGTGAATACCCATAGTCATATCCATATCGATATCTGTAGGTCCGGCAGAATATACTATAAGACCGTAACAGTTTACTGTAACGATGCAAACTACCGGAGAATTTGGTTCATAACTGCGATGAACCAGAAAAATAATGGTGCCAGCCAAAACAAATGTTTGTTTTTTTACTCTATTATAATGTGTCTATATTTGTGCTAAATTTACACGAAATCTTCGAAAATTTGTGCCTAATTTGGATGGATCATGGGAATAATATAACGCATTAATATATACTTAACTCATGGTTTAAGCATCAATATATACCAAGCTACATGGTTTAAACATAAAACAACAATTAAATAAGTGAAAAAATATATTTAATTGCATGATCAATTTATACCTAACTATTTGTGCTTACTACTTATTTAATTGATACTTGCTGCTTAAACCATGTAGTATAATATATATTATGTTTAAACCACGTATTTATGTATATAATAATGTCTTATAGTATTCTCATGATCCGTGCAAATTTGGCACAAATTTTCTGAGGTTTCTTATAAACTTAGCACAAATATAGCATAAGTATAGAACAAGTTTAATAGAGTTTGATATATATTATGTTTAAACCACGTATTTATGTTTATTCAGATTGGAATATTATCTCTGTAGAAAATTAGTTTGCTCGGGTTTCTCCCATCTAGTCCATTATCAAATACACATCTCCTACGAATAAGTCGAGAGTAACTCGTCACTGGATCGCCTCTATCGATGAGCCACCAAAGCGCATCAAATATAATCTCTGCACTGAAGGAAACATGATAAAGAGAAGCGTCTATCGTAGTAGGAGAACCTAATATAAAATAGGATAACATATGAATATCCTCTCCTAGTCTCGCCGTAAGCAACTCTAATGGTGAATATGTACCAATTAAGGTACCATCATATATGAATCGGATCTCAAGATTCTCTACGTGGAGAATCATCCGGTCACTTGGGATGTGAATACCCATAGTCAGATCCATATCGATATCTGTAGGTCCGGCAGAATCTACTATAAGACCGTAACAGTTTAGTGTAACGATGCAAACTACCGGAGAATTTGGTTCATAACTGCGATGAACCAGAAAAATAATGGTGCCAGCCAAAACAAATATTTGTTTTTTTACTCTATTATAATGTGTCTATATTTGTGCTAAATTTACACGAAATCTTCGAAAATTTGTGCCTAATTTGGACGGATCATGGGAATAATATAACGCATTAATATATCCTTAACTACATGGTTTAAGCATCAATATATACCAAGCTACATGGTTTAAACATAAAACAACAATTAAATAAGTGAAAAAATATATTTAATTGTATGATTAATTTATACCTAACAATTTGTGCTTACTGCTTATTTAATTGCTACTTGCTGCTTAAACCATGTTGTTTGATATATATTATGTTTAAACCACGTATTTATGTATATAATAATGTCTTATAGTATTCTCATGATCCGTGCAAATTTGGCACAAATTTTCACAGGTTTCGTATAAACTTAGCACAAATATAGCATAAGTATAGAACAAGTTTAATAGAGTTTGATATATATTATGTTTAAACCACGTATTTATGTTTATTCAGATTGGAATATTATCTCTGTAGAAAATTAGTTTGCTCGGGTTTCTCCCATCTAGTCCATTATCAAATACACATCTACTACGAATAAGTCGAGTGTAACTCGTCACTGGATCGCCTCTATCGATGAGCCACCAAAGCGCATCAAATATAATCTCTGCACTGAAGGAAACATGTTAAAGAGAAGCGTCTATCGTAGTAGGAGAACCTAATATAAAATAGGATAACATATGAATATCCTCTCCTAGTCTCGCCGTAAGCAACTCTGATGGTGAATATGTACCAATTCAGGTACCATCATATATGAATCGGATCTCAAGATTCTCTACGTGGAGAATCATACGGTCACTTGGGATGTGAATACCCATAGTCAGATCCATATCGATATCCGTAGGTCCGGCAGAATCTACTATAAGACCGTAACAGTTTACTGTAACGATGCAAACTACCGGAGAATTTGGTTCATAACTGCGATGAACCAGAAAAATAATGGTGCCAGCCAAAACAAATGTTTGTTTTTTTACTCTATTATAATGTGTCTATATTTGTGCTAAATTTACACGAAAGCTTCGAAAATTTGTGCCTAATTTGGACGGATCATGGGAATAATATAACGCATTAATATATCATTAACTCATGGTTTAAGCATCAATATATACCAAGCTACATGGTTTAAACATAAAACAACAATTAAATAAGTGAAAAAATATATTTAATTGCATGATCAATTTATACCTAACTATTTGTGCTTACTACTTATTTAATTGTTACTTGTTGCTTAAACCATGTAGTATAATATATATTATGTTTAAACCACGTATTTATGTATATAATAATGTCTTATAGTATTCTCATGACCCGTGCAAATTTGGCACAAATTTGCACAGGTTTCGTATAAACTTAGCACAAATATAGCATAAGTATAGAACAAGTTTAATAGAGTTTGATATATATTATGTTTAAACCACGTATTTATGTTTATTCAGATTGGAATATTATCTCTGTAGAAAATTAGTTTGCTCGGGTTTCTCCCATCTAGTCCATTATCAAATACACATCTCCTACGAATAAGTCGAGAGTAACTCGTCATTGGATCGCCTCTATCGATGAGCCACCAAAGCGCATCAAATATAATCTCTGCACTGAAGGAAACATGATAAAGAGAAGCGTCTGTCGTAGTAGGAGAACCTAATATAAAATAGGATAACATATGAATATCCTCTCATAGTCTCGCCGTAAGCAACTCTGATGGTGAATATGTACCAATTAAGGTACCATCATATATGAATCGGATCTCAAGATTCTCTACGTGGAGTATCATCCGGTCACTTGGGATGTGAATACCCATAGTCAGATCCATATCGATATCCGTAGGTCCGGCAGAATCTACTATAAGACCGTAACAGTTTACTGTAACGATGCAAACTACCGGAGAATTTGGTTCATAACTGCGATGAACCAGAAAAATAATGGTGCCAGCCAAAACAAATGTTTGTTTTTTTACTCTATTATAATGTGTCTATATTTGTGCTAAATTTACACAAAATCTTCGAAAATTTGTGCCTAATTTGGACGGATCATGGGAACAATATAACACATTAATATATCCTTAACTACATGGTTTAAGCATCAATATATACCAAGCTACATGGTTTAAACATAAAACAACAATTAAATAAGAAAAAAAATATATTTAATTGCATGATCAATTTATACCTAACTATTTGTGCTTACTACTTATTTAATTTCTACTTGCTGCTTAAACCATGTAGTTTGATATATATTATGTTTAAACCACGTATTTATGTATATAATAATGTCTTATAGTATTCTCATGATCCGTGCAAATTTGGCACAAAATTTCACAGCTTTCGTATAAACTTAGCACAAATATAGCATAAGTATAGAACAAGTTTAATAGAGTTTGATATATATTATGTTTAAACCACGTATTTATGTTTATTCAGATTGGAATATTATCTCTGTAGAAAATTAGTTTGCTCGGGTTTCTCCCGTCTAGTCCATTATCAAATACACATCTCCTACGAATAAGTCGAGAGTAACTCGTCACTGGATCGCCTCTATCGATGAGCCACCAAAGCGCATCAAATATAATCTCTGCACTCAAGGAAACAGGATAAAGAGAAGCGTCTATCGTAGTAGGAGAACCTAATATAAAATAGGATAACATTTGAATATCCTCTCCTAGTCTCGCCGTAAGCAACTCTGATGGGGAATATGTACCAATTAAGGTACCATCATATATGAATCAGATCTCAAGATTCTCAACGTGGAGAATCATACGGTCACTTGGGATGTGAATACCCATAGTCATATCCATATCGATATCCGTAGGTCCGGCAGAATCTAGTATAAGACCGTAACAGTTTACTGTAACGATGCAAACTACCTGAGAATTTGGTTCATAACTGCGATGAACCAGAAAAATAATGGTGTCAGCCAAAAGAAATGTTTGTTTTTTTACTCTATTATAATGTGTCTATATTTGTGCTAAATTTACACGAAATCTTCGAAAATTTGTGCCTAATTTGGAAGGATCATGGGAATAATATAACGCATTAATATATACTTAAATCATGGTTTAAGCATCAATATATACCAAGCTACATGGTTTAAACATAAAACAACAATTAAATAAGTGAAAAAATATATTTAATTGCATTATCAATTTATACCTAACTATTTGTGCTTACTACTTATTTAATTGCTACTTGCTGCTTAAACCATGTAGTTTGATATATATTATGTTTAAACCACGTATTTATGTATATAATAATGTCTTATAGTATTCTCATGATCCGTGCAAATTTGGCACAAAATTTCACAGGTTTCTTATAAACTTATCACAAATATAGCATAAGTATAGAATAAGTTTAATGGAGTTTGATATATATTATGTTTAAACCACGTATTTATGTTTATTCAGATTCGAATATTATCTCTGTAGAAATTTAGTTTGCTCGGGTTTCTCCGATCTAGTCCATTATCAAATACACATCTCCTACGAATAAGTCGAGAGTAACTCGTCACTGGATCGCCTCTATCGATGAGCCACCAAAGCGCATCAAATATAATCTCTGCACTGAAGGAAACATGATAAAGAGAAGCGTCTATCGTAGTAGGAGAACCTAATATAAAATAGGATAACATTTGAATATCCTCTCCTAGTCTCGCCGTAAGCAACTCTGATGGTGAATATGTACCAATTAAGGTACCATCATATATGAATCGGATCTCAAGATTCTCTACGTGGAGAATCATACGGTCACTTGGGATGTGAATACCCATAGTCAGATCCATATCGATATCCGTAGGTCCGACAGAATCTAGTATAAGACCGTAACAGTTTACTGTAACGATGCAAACTACCTGAGAATTTGGTTCATAACTGCGATGAACCAGAAAAATAATGGTGTCAGCCAAAACAAATGTTTGTTTTTTTACTCTATTATAATGTGTCTATATTTGTGCTAAATTTACACGAAATCTTCGAAAATTTGTGCCTAATTTGGAAGGATCATGGGAATAATATAACGCATTAATATATACTTAACTCATGGTTTAAGCATCAATATATACCAAGCTACATGGTTTAAACATAAAACAACAATTAAATAAGTGAAAAAATATATTTAATTGCATTATAATTTATACCTAACTATTTGTGCTTACTACTTATTTAATTGCTACTTGCTGCTTAAACCATGTAGTTTGATATATATTATGTTTAAACCACGTATTTATGTATATAATAATGTCTTATAGTATTCTCATGATCCGTGCAAATTTGGCACAAAATTTCACAGGTTTCTTATAAACATAGCACAAATATAGCATAAGTATAGAATAAGTTTAATGGAGTTTGATATATATTATGTTTAAACCACGTATTTATGTTTATTCAGATTCGAATATTATCTCTGTAGAAATTTTGTTTGCTCGGGTTTCTCCGATCTAGTCCATTATCAAATACACATCTCCTACGAATAAGTCGAGAGTAACTCGTCACTGGATCGCCTCTATCGATGAGCCACCAAAGTGCATCAAATATAATCTCTGCACTGAAGGAAACATGATAAAGAAAAGCGTCTATCGTAGTAGGAGAACCTAATATAAAATAGGATAACATTTGAATATCCTCTCCTAGTCTCGCCGTAAGCAACTCTGATGGTGAATATGTACCAATTAAGGTACCATCATATATGAATCGGATCTCAAGATTCTCTACGTGGAGTATCATCCGGTCACTTGGGATGTGAATACCCATAGTCAGATCCATATCGATATCCGTAGGTCCGGCAGAATCTACTATAAGACCGTAACAGTTTACTGTAACGATGCAAACTACCGGAGAATTTGGTTCATAACTGCGATGAACCAGAAAAATAATGGTGCCAGCCAAAACAAATGTTTGTTTTTTTACTCTATTATAATGTGTCTATATTTGTGCTAAATTTACACGAAATCTTCGAAAATTTGTGCCTAATTTGGACGGATCATGGGAACAATATAACACATTAATATATCCTTAACTACATGGTTTAAGCATCAATATATACCAAGCTACATGGTTTAAACATAAAACAACAATTAAATAAGTGAAAAAATATATTTAATTGGATGATCAATTTATACCTAACTATTTGTGCTTACTACTTATTTAATTGATACTTGCTGCTTAAACCATGTAGTATAATATATATTATGTTTAAACCACGTATTTATGTATATAATAATGTCTTATAGTATTCTCATGATCCGTGCAAATTTGGCACAAATTTTCACAGGTTTCGTATAAACTTAGCATAAATATAGCATAAGTATAGAACAAGTTTAATAGAGTTTGATATATATTATGTTTAAACCACGTATTTATGTTTATTCAGATTGGAATATTATCTCTGTAGAAAATTAGTTTGCTCGGGTTTCTCCCATCTAGTCCATTATCAAATACACATCTCCTACGAATAAGTCGAGAGTAACTCGTCACTGGATCGCCTCTATCCATGAGCCACCAAAGCGCATCAAATATAATCTCTGCACTGAAGGAAACAGGATAAAGAGAAGCGTCTATCGTAGTAGGAGAACCTAATATAAAATAGGATAACATTTGAATATCCTCTCCTAGTCTCGCCGTAAGCAACTCTGATGGTGAATATGTACCAATTAAGGTACCATCATATATGAATCGGATCTCAAGATTCTCTACGTGGAGTATCATCCGGTCACTTGGGATGTGAATACCCATAGTCAGATCCATATCGATATCCGTAGGTCCGGCAGAATCTACTATAAGACCGTAACAGTTTACTGTAACGATACAAACTACCGGAGAATTTGGTTCATAACTGCGATGAACCAGAAAAATAATGGTGCCAGCCAAAACAAATGTTTGTTTTTTTACTCTATTATAATGTGTCTATATTTGTGCTAAATTTACACGAAATCTTCGAAAATTTGTGCCTAATTTGGACGGATCATGGGAACAATATAACACATTAATATATCCTTAACTACATGGTTTAAGCATCAATATATACCAAGCTACATGGTTTAAACATAAAACAACAATTAAATAAGTAAAAAAATATATTTAATTGCATGATCAATTTATACCTAACTATTTGTGCTTACTACTTATTTAATTTCTACTTGCTGCTTAAACCATGTAGTTTGATATATATTATGTTTAAACCACGTATTTATGTATATAATAATGTCTTATAGTATTCTCATGATCCGTGCAAATTTGGTACAAAATTTCACAGGTTTCGTATAAACTTAGCACAAATATAGCATAAGTATAGAACAAGTTTAATAGAGTTTGATATATATTATGTTTAAACCACGTATTTATGTTTATTCAGATTCGAATATTATCTCTGTAGAAATTTAGTTTGCTCGGGTTTCTCCCATCTAGTCCATTATCAAATACACATCTCCTACGAATAAGTCGAGAGTAACTCGTCACTGGATCGCCTCTATCGATGAGCCACCAAAGCGCATCAAATATAATCTCTGCACTGAAGGAAACAGGATAAAGAGAAGCGTCTATCGTAGTAGGAGAACCTAATATAAAATAGGATAACATTTGAATATCCTCTCCTAGTCTCGCCGTAAGCAACTCTGATGGTGAATATGTACCAATTAAGGTACCATCATATATGAATCGGATCTCAAGATTCTCTACTTGGAGAATCATACGGTTACTTGGGATGTGAATACCCATAGTCAGATCCATATCGATATCCGTAGGTCCGGCAGAATCTACTATAAGACCGTAATAGTTTACTGTAACGATGCAAACTACCGGAGAATTTGGTTCATAACTGCGATGAACCAGAAAAATAATGGTGCCAGCCAAAACAAATGTTTGTTTTTTTACTCTATTATAATGTGTCTATATTTGTGCTAAATTTACACGAAATCTTCGAAAATTTGTGCCTAATTTGGTCGGATCATGGCAATAATATAACGCATTAATATATCCTTAACTACATGGTTTAAGCATCAATATATACCAAGCTACATGGTTTAAACATAAAACAACAATTAAATAAGTGAAAAAAAATATTTAATTGCATGATCAATTTATACCTAACTATTTGTGCTTACTACTTATTTAATTGTTACTTGCTGCTTAAACCATGTAGTATAATATATATTATGTTTAAACCACGTATTTATGTATATAATAATGTCTTATAGTATTCTCATGATCCGTGCAAATTTGGCACAAATTTTCACAGGTTTCGTATAAACTTAGCACAAATATAGCATAAGTATAGAACAAGTTTAATAGAGTTTGATATATATTATGTTTAAACCACGTATTTATGTTTATTCAGATTGGAATATTATCTCTGTAGAAAATTAGTTTGCTCGGGTTTCTCCCATCTAGTCCATTATCAAATACACATCTCCTACGAATAAGTCGAGAGTAACTCGTCACTGGATCGCCTCTATCGATGAGCCACCAAAGCGCATCAAATATAATCTCTGCACTGAAGGAAACAGGATAAAGAGAAGCGTCTATCGTAGTAGGAGAACCTAATATAAAATAGGATAACATATGAATATCCTCTCCTAGTCTCGCCGTAAGCAACTCTGATGGTGAATATGTACCAATTAAGGTACCATCATATATGAATCGGATCTCAAGATTCTCTACGTGGAGAATCATACGGTCACTTGGGATGTCAATACCCATAGTCAGATCCATATCGATATCCGTAGGTCCGGCAGAATCTACTATAAGACCGTAACAGTTTACTGTAACGATGCAAACTACCGGAGAATTTGGTTCATAACTGCGATGAACCAGAAAAATAATGGTGCCAGCCAAAACAAATGTGTGTTTTTTTACTCTATTATAATGTGTCTATATTTGTGCTAAATTTACACGAAATCTTCGAAAATTTGTGCCTAATTTGGACGGATCATGGGAATAATATAACGCATTAATATATACTTAACTCATGGTTTAAGCATCAATATATACCAAGCTACATGGTTTAAACATAAAACAACAATTAAATAAGTGAAAAAATATATTTAATTGCATGATCAATTTATACCTAACTATTTGTGCTTACTACTTATTTAATTGATACTTGCTGCTTAAACCATGTAGTATAATATATATTATGTTTAAACCACGTATTTATGTATATAATAATGTCTTATAGTATTCTCATGATCCGTGCAAATTTGGCACAAATTTTCACAGGTTTCGTATAAACTTAGCACAAATATACCATAAGTATAGAACAAGTTTAATAGAGTTTGATATATATTATGTTTAAACCACGTATTTATGTTTATTCAGATTGGAATATTATCTCTGTAGAAAATTAGTTTGCTCGGGTTTCTCCCATCTAGTCCATTATCAAATACACGTCTCCTACGAATAAGTCGAGAGTAACTCGTCACTGGATCGCCTCTATCGATGAGCCACCAAAGCGCATCAAATATAATCTCTGCACTGATGGAAACATGATAAAGAGAAGCGTCTATCGTAGTAGGAGAACCTAATATAAAATAGGATAACATATGAATATCCTCTCCTAGTCTCGCCGTAAGCAACTCTAATGGTGAATATGTACCAATTAAGGTACCATCATATATGAATCGGATCTCAAGATTCTCTACGTGGAGAATCATCCGGTCACTTGGGATGTGAATACCCATAGTCAGATCCATATCGATATCTGTAGGTCCGGCAGAATCTACTATAAGACCGTAACAGTTTACTGTAACGATGCAAACTACCGGAGAATTTGGTTCATAACTGCGATGAACCAGAAAAATAATGGTGCCAGCCAAAACAAATGTTTGTTTTTTTACTCTATTATAATGTGTCTATATTTGTGCTAAATTTACACGAAATCTTCGAAAATTTGTGCCTAATTTGAACGGATCATGGGAATAATATAACGCATTAATATATCCTTAACTACATGGTTTAAGCATCAATATATACCAAGCTACATGGTTTAAACATAAAACAACAATTAAATAAGTGAAAAAATATATTTAATTGTATGATCAATTTATACCTAACTATTTGTGCTTACTGCTTATTTAATTGCTACTTGCTGCTTAAACCATGTTGTTTGATATATATTATGTTTAAACCACGTATTTATGTATATAATAATGTCTTATAGTATTCTCATGATCCGTGCAAATTTGGCACAAATTTTCACAGGTTTCGTATAAACTTAGCACAAATATAGCATAAGTATAGAACAAGTTTAATAGAGTTTGATATATATTATGTTTAAACCACGTATTTATGTTTATTCAGATTGGAATATTATCTCTGTAGAAAATTAGTTTGCTCGGGTTTCTCCCATCTAGTCCATTATCAAATACATATCTCCTACGAATAAGTCGAGAGTAACTCGTCACTGGATCGCCTCTATCGATGAGCCACCAAAGCGCATCAAATATAATCTCTGCACTGAAGGAAACAGGATAAAGAGAAACGTCTATCGTACTAGGAGAACCTAATATAAAATAGGATAACATATGAATATCCTCTCCTAGTCTCGCCGTAAGCAACTCTGATGGTGAATATGTACCAATTAAGGTACCATCATATATGAATCGGATCTCAAGATTCTCTACGTGGAGAATCATACGGTCACTTGGGATGTCAATACCCATAGTCAGATCCATATCGATATCCGTAGGTCCGGCAGAATCTACTATAAGACCGTAACAGTTTACTGTAACGATGCAAACTACCGGAGAATTTGGTTCATAACTGCGATGAACCAGAAAAATAATGGTGCCAGCCAAAACAAATGTGTGTTTTTTTACTCTATTATAATGTGTCTATATTTGTGCTAAATTTACACGAAAGCTTCGAAAATTTGTGCCAAATTTGGACGGATCATGGGAATAATATAACGCATTAATATATCATTAACTCATGGTTTAAGCATCAATATATACCAAGCTACATGGTTTAAGCATAAAACAACAATTAAATAAGTGAAAAAATATATTTAATTGCATGATCAATTTATACCTAACTATTTGTGCTTACTACTTATTTAATTGTTACTTGCTGCTTAAACCATGTAGTATAATATAGATTATGTTTAAACCACGTATTTATGTATATAATAATGTCTTATAGTATTCTCATGACCCGTGCAAATTTGGCACAAATTTTCACAGGTTTCGTATAAACTTAGCACAAATATAGCATAAGTATAGAACAAGTTTAATAGAGTTTGATATATATTATGTTTAAACCACGTATTTATGTTTATTCAGATTGGAATATTATCTCTGTAGAAAATTAGTTTGCTCGGGTTTCTCCCATCTAGTCCATTATCAAATACACATCTCCTACGAATAAGTCGAGAGTAACTCGTCACTGGATCGCCTCTATCGATGAGCCACCAAAGCGCATCAAATATAATCTCTACACTGAAGGAAACATGATAAAGAGAAGCGTCTATCGTAGTAGGAGAACCTAATATAAAATAGGATAACATATGAATATCCTCTCCTAGTCTCGCCGTAAGCAACTCTAATGGTGAATATGTACCAATTAAGGTACCATCATATATGAATCGGATCTCAAGATTCTCTACGTGGAGAATCATCCGGTCACTTGGGATGTGAATACCCATAGTCAGATCCATATCGATATCCGTAGGTCCGGCAGAATCTACTATAAGACCGTAATAGTTTACTGTAACGATGCAAACTACCGGAGAATTTGGTTCATAACTGCGATGAACCAGAAAAATAATGGTGCCAGCCAAAACAAATGTTTGTTTTTTTACTCTATTATAATGTGTCTATATTTGTGCTAAATTTACACGAAATCTTCGAAAATTTGTGCCTAATTTGGACGGATCATGGGAATAATATAACGCATTAATATATCCTTAACTACATGGTTTAAGCATCAATATATACCAAGCTACATGGTTTAAACATAAAACAACAATTAAATAAGTGAAAAAATATATTTAATTGCATGATCAATTTATACCTAACTATTTGTGCTTACTACTTATTTAATTGCTACTTGCTGCTTAAACCATGTAGTTTGATATATATTATGTTTAAACCACGTATTTATGTATGTAATAATGTCTTATTGTATTCTCATGATCCGTGCAAATTTGGCACAAATTTTCACAGGTTTCGTATAAACTTAGCACAAATATAGCATAAGTATAGAACAAGTTTAATAGAGTTTGATATATATTATGTTTAAACCACGTATTTATGTTTATTCAGATTGGAATATTATCTCTGTAGAAAATTAGTTTGCTCGGGTTTCTCCCATCTAGTCCATTATCAAATACACATCTCCTACGAATAAGTCGAGAGTAACTCGTCACTGGATCGCCTCTATCGATGAGCCACCAAAGCGCATCAAATATAATCTCTGCACTGAAGGAAACATGATAAAGAGAAGCGTCTATCGTAGTAGGAGAACCTAATATAAAATAGGATAACATATGAATATCCTCTCCTAGTCTCGCCGTAAGCAACTCTAATGGTGAATATGTACCAATTAAGCTACCATCATATATGAATCGGATCTCAAGATTCTCTACGTGGAGAATCATCCCGTCACTTGGGATGTGAATACCCATAGTCAGATCCATATCGATATCTGTAGGTCCGGCAGAATCTACTATAAGACCGTAACAGTTTACTGTAACGTTGCAAACTACCGGAGAATTTGGTTCATAACTGCGATGAACCAGAAAAATAACGGTGCCAGCCAAAACAAATGTTTGTTTTTTTACTCTATTATAATGTGTCTATATTTGTGCTAAATTTACACGAAATCTTCGAAAATTTGTGCCTAATTTGGACGGATCATGGGAATAATATAACGCATTAATATATCCTTAACTACATGGTTTAAGCATCAATATATACCAAGCTACATGGTTTAAACATAAAACAACAATTAAATAAGTGAAAAAAAATATTTAATTGCATGATCAATTTATACCTAACTATTTGTGCTTACTACTTATTTAATTGTTACTTGCTGCTTAAACCATGTAGTATAATATATATTATGTTTAAACCACGTATTTATGTATATAATAATGTCTTATAGTATTCTCATGATCCGTGCAAATTTGGCACAAATTTTCACAGGTTTCGTATAAACTTAGCACAAATATAGCATAAGTATAGAACAAGTTTAATAGAGTTTGATATATATTATGTTTAAACCACGTATTTATGTTTATTCAGATTGGAATATTATCTCTGTAGAAAATTAGTTTGCTCGGGTTTCTCCCATCTAGTCCATTATCAAATACACATCTCCTACGAATAAGTCGAGAGTAACTCGTCACTGGATCGCCTCTATCGATGAGCCACCAAAACGCATCAAATATAATCTCTGCACTGAAGGAAACAGGATAAAGAGAAGCGTCTATCGTAGTAGGAGAACCTAATATAAAATAGGATAACATATGAATATCCTCTCCTAGTCTCGCCGTAAGCAACTCTAATGGTGAATATGTACCAATTAAGGTACCATCATATATGAATCGGATCTCAAGATTCTCTACGTGGAGAATGATCCGGTCACTTGGGATGTGAATACCCATAGTCAGATCCATATCGATATCTGTAGGTCCGGCAGAATCTACTATAAGACCGTAACAGTTTACTGTAACGATGCAAACTACCGGAGAATTTGGTTCATAACTGCGATGAACCAGAAAAATAATGGTGCCAGCCAAAACAAATGTTTGTTTTTTTACTCTATTATAATGTGTCTATATTTGTGCTAAATTTACACGAAATCTTCGAAAATTTGTGCCTAATTTGGACGGATCATGGGAATAATATAACGCATTAATATATACTTAACTCATGGTTTAAGCATCAATATATACCAAGCTACATGGTTTAAACATAAAACAACAAATAAATAAGTGAAAAAATATATTTAATTGCATGATCAATTTATACCTAACTATTTGTGCTTACTACTTATTTAATTGATACTTGCTGCTTAAACCATGTAGTATAATATATATTATGTTTAAACCACGTATTTATGTATATAATAATGTCTTATAGTATTCGCATGATCCGTGCAAATTTGGCACAAATTTTCACACGTTTCGTATAAACTTAGCACAAATATAGCATAAGTATAGAACAAGTTTAATAGAGTTTGATATATATTATGTTTAAACCACGTATTTATGTTTATTCAGATTGGAATATTATCTCTGTAGAAAATTAGTTTGCTCGGGTTTCTTCCATCTAGTCCATTATCAAATACACATCTCCTACGAATAAGTCGAGAGTAACTCGTCACTGGATCGCCTCTATCGATGAGCCACCAAAGCCCATCAAATATAATCTCTGCACTGAAGGAAACATTATAAAGAGAAGCGTCTATCGTAGTAGGAGAACCTAATATAAAATAGGATAACATATGAATATCCTCTCCTAGTCTCGCCGTAAGCAACTCTAATGGTGAATATGTACCAATTAAGCTACCATCATATATGAATCGGATCTCAAGATTCTCTACGTGGAAAATCATCCGGTCACTTGGGATGTGAATACCCATAGTCAGATCCATATCGATATCCGTAGGTCCGGCAGAATCTACTATAAGACCGTAACAGTTTACTGTAACGATGCAAACTACCGGAGAATTTGGTTCATAACTGCGATGAACCAGAAAAATAATGGTGCCAGCCAAAACAAATGTTTGTTTTTTTACTCTATTATAATGTGTCTATATTTGTGCTAAATTTACACGAAATCTTCAAAAATTTGTGCCTAATTTGGACGGATCATGGGAATAATATAACGCATTAATATATCCTTAATTACATGGTTTAAGCATCAATATATACCAAGCTGCATGGTTTAAACATAAAACAACAATTAAATAAGTGAAAAAATATATTTAATTACATGATCAATTTATACCTAACTATTTGTGCTTACTACTTATTTAATTGCTACTTGCTGCTTAAACCATGTAGTTTGATATATATTATGTTTAAACCACGTATTTATGTATGTAATAATGTCTTATAATATTCTCATGATCCGTGCAAATTTGGCACAAATTTTCACAGGTTTCGTATAAACTTAGCACAAATATATCATAAGTATAGAACAAGTTTAATAGATTTTGATATATATTATGTTTAAACCACGTATTTATATTTATTCAGATTGGAATATTATCTCTGTAGAAAATTAGTTTGCTCGGGTTTCTCCCATCTAGTCCATTATCAAATACACATCTCCTACGAATAAGTCGAGAGTAACTCGTCACTGGATCGCCTCTATCGATGAGCCACCAAAGCGCATCAAATATAATCTCTGCGCTGAAGGAAACATGATAAAGAGAAGCGTCTATCGTAGTAGGAGAACCTAATATAAAATAGGATAACATATGAATATCCTCTCCTAGTCTCGCCGTAAGCAACTCTAATGGTGAATATGTACCAATTAAGCTACCATCATATATGAATCGGATCTCAAGATTCTCTACGTGGAGAATCATCCGGTCACTTGGGATGTGAATACCCATAGTCAGATCCATATCGATATCCGTAGGTCCGGCAGAATCTACTATAAGACCGTAACAGTTTACTGTAACGATGCAAACTACCGGAGAATTTGGTTCATAACTGCGATGAACCAGAAAAATAATGGTGCCAGCCAAAATAAATGTTTTTTTTTTACTCTATTATAATGTGTCTATATTTGTGCTAAATTTACACGAAATCTTCGAAAATTTGTGCCTAATTTGGACGGATCATGGGAATAATATAACGCATTAATATATCCTTAATTACATGGTTTAAGCATCAATATATACCAAGCTGCATGGTTTAAACTTAAAACAACAATTAAATAAGTGAAAAAATATATTTAATTGCATGATCAATTTATACCTAACTATTTGTGCTTACTACTTATTTAATTGCTACTTGCTGCTTAAACCATGTAGTTTGATATATATTATGTTTAAACCACGTATTTATGTATATAATAATGTCTTATAGTATTCTGATGATCCGTGGAAATTTGGCACAAATTTTCACAGGTTTCGTATAAACTTAGCACAAATATATCATAAGTATAGAACAAGTTTAATAGAGTTTGATATATATTATGTTTAAACCAAGTATTTATTTTTATTCAGATTGGAATATTATCTCTGTAGAAAATTAGTTTGCTCGGGTTTCTCCCATCTAGTCCATTATCAAATACACATCTCCTACGAATAAGTCGAGAGTAACTCGTCACTGGATCGCCTCTATCGATGAGCCACCAAAGCGCATCAAATATAATCTCTGCGCTGAAGGAAACATGATAAAGAGAAGCGTATATCGTAGTAGGAGAACCTAATATAAAATAGGATAACATATGAATATCCTCTCCTAGTCTCGCCGTAAGCAACTCTGATGGTGAATATGTACCAATTAAGGTACCATCATATATGAATCGGATCTCAAGATTCTCTACGTGGAGAATCATACGGTCACTTGGGATGTGAATACCCATAGTCGTATCCATATCGATATCCGTAGGTCCGGCAGAATCTACTATAAGACCGTAACAGTTTACTGTAACGATGCAAACTACCGGAGAATTTGGTTCATAACTGCGATGAACCAGAAAAATAATGGTGCCAGCCAAAACGGCTAGAAACATAAGTGCTGACAATAGGATCCACATCGTGCGGATGGTTACATGGAATACTGGTAACCATCGTCTCTGTGATCCATCGGAAGCTGGTAGCCGCTCTTGCTCCTGGTCTATGATAAAATTTAAATTTATTGACCTATTTTTATTTTTAAAAAATCGTTTTATAAAATTCAAAAGTGACGTTTTAAAATATTTTGCCTTAAATAATTTGAAAAACTATTGTTTTTACTAAAAATTAAAACTAAATATTCGGAGCATTATTATATTTAAATTTAAAATAACATCATGTTATAATCTAAGTTAATAGTCCATTATTATTATTCTCTAAACTACGATAACACAAAAAAGATAATCAATTTGTTTATCTACATTATTATAAGGAGGTTGTCCATTGAATCAAGATCTTGTAAAACAAATATTTGTTTTTTTACTCTATTATAATGTGTCTATATTTGTGCTAAATTTACACGAAATCTTCGAAATTTGTGCCTAATTTGGACGGATCATGGGAATAATATAATGCATTAATAGATCCTTAACTACATGGTTTAAGCCTCAATATATACCAAGCTACATGGTTTAAACATAAAACAACAATTAAATAAGTGAAAAATATATTTAATTGCATGATCAATTTATACCTAACTATTTGTGCTTACTACTTATTTAATTGCTACTTGCTGCTTAAACCATGTAGTTTGATATATATTATGTTTAAACCACATATTTATGTATATAATAATGTCTTATAGTATTCTCATGATCCGTGCAAATTTGGCACAAATTTTCAGAGGTTTCGTATAAACTTAGCACAAATATAGCATAAGTATAGAACAAGTTTAATAGAGTTTGATATATATTATGTTTAAACCACGTATTTATGTTTATTCAGATTGGAATATTATCTCTGTAGAAAATTAGTTTGCTCGGGTTTCTCCCATCTAGTCCATTATCAAATACACATCTCCTACGAATAAGTCGAGAGTAACTCGTCACTGGATCGCCTCTATCGATGAGCCACCAAAGCGCATCAAATATAATCTCTGCACGGAAGGAAACAGGATAAAGAGAAGCGTCTATCGTAGTAGGAGAACCTAATATAAAATAGGATAACATATGAATATCCTCTCCTAGTCTCGCCGTAAGCAACTCTGATGGTGAATATGTACCAATTAAGGTACCATCATATATGAAACGGATCTCAAGATTCTCTACGTGGAGAATCATACGGTCACTTGGGATGTGAATACCCATAGTCAGATCCATATCGATATCTGTAGGTCCGACAGAATCTACTATAAGACCGTAACGGTTTACTGTAACGATGCAAACTACCGGAGAATTTGGTTCAGAACTGCGATGAACCATAAAAATAATGGTGCCAGCCAAAACGGCTAGAAACACAAGTGCGGACAATAGGATCCACCTCGTGCGGATGGTTACCTGGAATACTTGTAACCATCGTCTCTGTGATCCATCGGAAGCTGGTAGCCGCTCTTGCTCTTGGTCTATGATAAAATTTAATTTTATTGACCTATTTTTATTTTTAAAAAAACATTTTATAAAATTCAAAAGTGACGTTTTTAAATATTTTTCCTTAAATAATTTTGAAAAAATATTGTTTTTACTAAAAATTAAAACTACATATTCGGAGCATTATTATATTTAAATTTAAAATAACATCATGCTATAATCTAACTTAATAGTCCATTATTATTATTCTCTAAACTACGATAACACAAAAAAGATAATAAATTTGTTTATTTACATTATTATAAGGAGGTTGTCCATTGAATCAAGATCTTGTAAAACAAATGTTTGTTTTTTTACTCTATTATAATGTGTCTATATTTGTGCTAAATTTACACGAAATCTTCGAAAATTTGTGCCTAATTTGGACGGATCATGGGAATAATATAACGCATTAATATATCCTTAACTACATGGTTTAAGCCTCAATATATACCAAGCTACATGGTTTAAACATAAAACAACAATTAAATAAGTGAAAAAAATATTTAATTGCATGATCAATTTATACCTAACTATTTGTGCTTACTACTTATTTAATTGCTACTTGCTGTTTAAACCATGTAGTTTGATATATATTATGTTTAAACCACGTATTTATATATATAATAATGTCTTATAGTATTCTCATGTTCCGTGCAAATTTGGCACAAATTTTCACAGGTTTCGTATAAACTTAGCACAAATATAGCATAAATATAGAACAAGTTTAACACAAATATAGAAAAAATAACATAGACCTCTAACATAAATATAAAACAATCATGAACATTCTTGATAAATAATCTTATTATGTTGAACAATAGAAAACGAGCATGTTGTAGTAGTCAGGTGGCTATAACTAGTGACCACATCATCACATTTGCGCAACCTCCAATCATCATTATGGGTCATCTTCAAGTAAATTCAACAGGATATAGACTTACATTCGTCGTATCCATAGAGTTACCCCATAAAAATAGAAATGTTTATTCAAATTGGAATATTGTCTCTCAAGAAAATTAGTTTGCTCGGGTTTCTCCCATCTAGTCCATTATCAAATACACATCTCCTACGAATAAGCGAGAGTAACTCGTCACTGGATCGCCTCTGTCGATGAGCCACCAAAGCGCATCAAATATAATCTCTGCACTGATGGAAACATGATAAAGAGAAGCGTCTATCGTAGTAGGAGAACCTAATACAAAATAGGATAACATATGAATATCCTCTTCTAGTCTCGCCATAAGCAACTCTGATGGTGAATATGTACCAATTAAGGTACCATCATATATGAATCGGATCTCAAGATTCTCTACGTGGAGAATCATACGGTCACTTGGGATGTGAATACCCATAGTCAGATCCATATCGATATCCGTAGGTCCGGCAGAATCTACTATAAGACCGTAACAGTTTACTGTAACGATGCAAACTACCGGAGAATTTGGTTCATAACTGCGATGAACCAGAAAAATAATGGTGCCAGCCAAAACAAATGTTTGTTTTTTTTACTCTATTATAATGTGTGTTTATTTGTGCTAAATTTACACGAAATCTTCGAAAATTTGTGCCTAATTTGGACGGATCATGGGAATAATATAACACATTAATATATCCTTAACTACATGGTTTAAGCATCAATATATACCAAGCTACATGGTTTAAACATAAAACAACAATTAAATAAGTGAAAAAATATATTTAATTGCATGATCAATTTATACCTAACTATTTGTGCTTACTACTTATTTAATTGCTACTTGCTGCTTAAACCATGTAGTTTGATATATATTATGTTTAAACCACGTATTTATGTATATAATAATGTCTTATAGTATTCTCATGATTCGTGCAAATTTGGCACAAATTTTCACAGGTTTCGTATAAACTTAGCACAAATATAGCATAAGTATAGAACAAGTTTAATAGAGTTTGATATATATTATGTTTAAAACACGTATTTATGTTTATTCAGATTGGAATATTATCTCTGTAGAAAATTAGTTTGCTCGGGTTTCTCCCATCTAGTCCATTATCAAATACACATCTCCTACGAATAAGTCGAGAGTAACTCGTCACTGGATCGCCTTTATCGATGAGCCACCAAAGCGCATCAAATATAATCTCTGCACTGAAGGAAACAGGATAAAGAGAAGCGTCTATAGTAGTAGGAAAACCTAATATAAAATAGGATAACATATGAATATCCTCTCCTAGTCTCGCCATAAGCAACTCTGATGGTGAATATGTACCAATTAAGGTACCATCATATATGAAACGGATCTCAAGATTCTCTACGTGGAGAATCATATGGTCACTTGGGATGTGAATACCCATAGTCAGATCCATATCGATTGGAATACTATATTTTGAAACTACATATTCGGAGTATTATTATATTTAAATTTAAAATAACATGATGCTATAATCTAAGTTAATAGTCCATTATTATTATTCTCTAAATTACGATAACACAAAAAATATAATCAATTTGTTTATTTACATTATTATAAGGAGGTTGTCCATTGAATCAAGATCTTGTAAAAAAATGTTTGTTTTTTACTCTATTATAATATGTCTATATTTCTGCTAAATTTACACGAAATCGTCAAAAATTTGTGCCTAATTTGGACGGATCATGGGAATAATATAACGCATTAATATATCCTTAACTGCATGGTTTAAGCATCAATATATACCAAGCTACATGGTTTAAACATAAAACAACAATTAAATAAGTGAAAAAAAAAACATATTTAATTGCATGATCAATTTATACCTAACTATTTGTGCTTACTACTTATTTAATTGCTACTTGCTGCTTAAACCATGTAGTTTGATATATATTATGTTTAAACCACGTATTTATGTATATATTAATGTCTTATAGTATTCTCATGATCCGTGCAAATTTGGCACAAATTTTCACAGGTTTTGTATAAACTTAGCTCAAATATAGCATGGAAAAAATAACATAGACCTCTAACATAACCATAAAACAATCATGAACATTCTTGATAAATAATCTTATTATGTTGAACAATAGAAAACGAGCATGTTGTAGTAGTCAGGTGGCTATAACTAGTGACCACATCATCACACTTGCCCAACCTCCAATCATCATTATGAGTCATCTTCAGGTAAATTCAACATGATACAGACTTACATTCGTCGTATCCATAGAGTCACCCCATAAAAATAGAAATGTTTATTCAGATTGGAATATTATCTCTGTAGAAAATTAGTTTGCTCGGGTTTCTCCCATCTAGTCCATTATCAAATACACATCTCCTACGAATAAGTCGAGAGTAACTCGTCACTGGATCGCCTCTATCGATGAGCCATCAAAGCGCGTCAAATATAATCTCTGCACTGAAGGAAAGAGGATAGAGAGAAGCGTCTATTATATATGAATCGGATCTCAAGATTCTCTACGTGGAGAATCATACGATCACTTGAGTTGTGAATACCCATAGTCAGATGCATATCGATATCCGTAGGTCCGACAGAATCTACTATAAGACCGTAACAGTTTACTGTAACGATGCAAACTACCGGAGAATCTGGTTCATAAATACGATGAACCAGAAAAATAATGGTACCAGCCAAAACGGCTAGAAACACAAGTGCTGACAATAGGATCCACCTCGTGCGGATGGTTACCTGAAATACATGTAACAATCTACTATGTGATCCATCGGAAGTTGGTAGCCGCTCCTGCTCCTGGTCCCCCGCACTGATAGGTAATAGATAACGAGAAGATAAACTCGACTCTTGTGATATCTCTCTCGAGTGGGGCATCGTCTACTCCAAACTGCAATGCAGGCGTAGAATATACAGAATGCAAAATATCTGGATCAACGTCCCAAAATTAATATTGTTAAAAAAATATATAATTTATAAATAATAATTATATTATTAAATTTAAATATATAAAAAAACATCATGGTAAATCACATACCACAATGGAACCATCAGCACATCTCAATCTATAACAATATTAATAGCAAATTTATTATGTTTAATATTTTATTAAATGAAAGTTTATATTGCAATATCAATCCAATCATTGATTCTCCACGTTATTTGAAATAAATAAACATATAAAATTAGTTTTAATTTAAATTTTAAAAATCTAATTAAAATGTTCTTTCATTATATTAATTATTATCTAAATAATAGAGCCATGAAATCTTTTGAACATTGCGCCAAGTTAGTACGCTGGGATGTGACTCTCTGTCACATGAACTAGGTGTTTCAACATACTAATTATTATAGGATCTTACTAACCAGAAGATTAACTAGCTGGTTTTTTTTTTTTTTAATTTATCGTATTAGTGGTAAGTGTCTATGTTTTTTATATGGACACAACTAACCCACTATTAAATAAAAGGTAGATATATAATTTAGAAATAAATATAGATTATGGTTTAATATTATTTTAAATATAAATATAAAAATAATTTCAAAATACTTTGTTTCAATTTTTTTTTAAAAACATTTTTAAAAAAGTTTAAAAAATGAAATGATTTAAAAAATATTGTTTTAAGTTTAAAAAAATTATTTGAATTCAGAAATAATTACTCTTTTATAATAAATTTTAGTTCTTGTTTACGTATATTTTTAAATATTTTTTTAAATTTCAAATGAAAACAAAATTGTATTAGACTTAATTAAACTGTTTTTAAAATTAAAAAATAAAAATAATTTTAAAATACTGTTTTAACTTCTTCTTTTTTTTAATTTATAAATTAAAAAATAAAAATAATTTAAAAATACTACTTTAACTTCTTCTTTTTTTAATTTATAAATTAAAAAATAAAATCATCATCATTACCCCATTCAAATTACTAATAGATATTACACGTATAAATTTTTTTATAAAATAGTATTGATTACCGTTCTATGGTAAAATTTAATTTTATTGACCTATTTTTATTTTTAAAAAACGTTTTTATAAAATTCAAAAATGACGTTTTTAAATATTTTTCCTTAAATAATTTTAAAAAATATAGTTTTTAATAAAAATTAAAACTACATATTCTGAGCACTATTATATTTAAATTTAAAATAACATCATGCTATAATCTAAATTAATAGTCTATTATTATTATTCTCTAAACTACGATAACACAAAAAAAAAAAGATAATCAATTTGTTTATCTACATTATTGTAAGGAGGTTGTCCATTGAATCAAGATCTTGTAAATTTACACGAAATCTTCGAAATTTTGTGCTAAATTTATCTATATTTGTGCTAAATTTATTCTATTATAATATATCTATATTTGTGCTAAATTTACACAAAATCTTCGAAATTTTGTGCCTAATTTGGACGGATTATGAGAATAATATAACATATTAATATATCTTTAACTACATGGTTTAAGCCTCAATATATACCAAGCAACATGGTTTAAACATAAAACAACGATTAAATAAGTGATGAAAAATATTTAATTGCATGATCAATTTATACCTAACTATTTGTGCTTACTACTTATTTAATTGCTACTTGCTGCTTAAACAATGTAGTTTGATATATATTATGTTTACATCACGTATTTATGTATATAATAATGTCTTATAGTATTCTCATGATCCGTGCAAATTTGGCACAAATTTTCACACGTTTCGTATAAACTTAGCACAAATATAGCATAAATATAGAACAAGTTTAACACAAAACTCTCTTCTCTCTCCTCTCCAACGGTCTTCTTGCTCCTTGCTGATGATCAATCGAATCAATGGAGGAAGCTCCAATTGATTGATGGATCCTCCTTTCAATCATACACGTCTTCAACCACTAGTTCCTTCATGTTCTTTTCTCAAACTTCCACCTTCGAGCTTATCCACCTCTCAAATCTTGCTTCAAGCACCAATACCTTGGATATGTGCTGGCTCAAGCGGGGCTCCATCTCTTGGCTTCTACCCTCTGGTCACTTGGTGTTCTCCATGCTGTATAATCCTGAGACACAAAGGAATGGATTAAAATGTGATTAAAGGGGTGCTCTTGCTGATGGAGAAAGATTCTCCGAGCAGCTCAACCCCCTATAGTCTCTACCATCTTGTCCAACTAAAAATTCTCAACTCTTTCTCTCTAACTTTCTCTAATCAAAGCCTTTGGTTAGTCAGATCGAGGCCCTGGCTCCCCACTCAACCCCTCTATCACATCCAGGGGGAGACTTTATGCTCATTTCCAAACCTAGTTCTATTTTAGTTAGCTTTTCTAACTATCTCATTAAACTTCTAGGCTTCTGGTTCCATTCTCCTTTCAAATCTCTCTTTCCTAGTAATTTTAGCAGTCAAACCCCCTCTCTCCTCTTTTGGGTATTGTCTAACCATACTTTCCCCCTCCGCCCATCCCTCATCATACCCAGTTTCCTCTTCAAGCTAAGATGGATTCCCTCTAAAACCAAATCCCCCAGACTATCCCATAGCCCTGCTTTCCCTATGCCCTGTCTCTCAAATGAACCTGCTCTAATGCCTCTAAAGACTATAGCATATAGCCTCCTCTTTCCTCTCAGCCAAATCTCTCTTCTTATTATCCTCCCTCCCCGATCTCAAGCTACCAGTTCAAATCATCACAATAATCCCAAACTTCTACCATATTCTACCTACCAAAACAAAGTTAGAAATACATACATGATGGCCTCTTCTGAATCACAGATGGCCAACCTGCCTGGGACTCACTCCCCAATTCGAACCAGAACTTCTCCTCAATGCTTTCCACCTTCCCTAGCCACCCTGAACCTCTTCAAACTGGTACTTCTGCCCTGGATTCTACCCCCGTGAACCCAAACCCTCACCCCACCAAGCTCACAAAATCTCCCCCACCCATGAAGCTTTCGTTCGAAATACCTTGGCCCTGGCCAAACACCATATGGAGTATGGCCAAGGGCAATCGCTCTTCCAATCGACGATCATAGAATCTTCCGTCGACATCCCTTCTCTTGATTCCCATATCACTGATATGCCTCTGGTCATGTTCTCCTCTGCCACCCAGAAGGTCGTCCTCCCTCTCATATTAACTCCCAGACTCCTCCCCGATCCGGTGCGCTTCTTTCAATGGAGGAAGGATTTTATGCCAACTTAGTGGCAGTAATGGAGGATCTGCCCCATCTATCGCTTCCGGTGTCAGCGAACCTCCCTCATCTCCTGGGACAGGAAACCAATCGCCTCTCGCCTCCTATGAATGTCTCCCCCATCCCAAGCTGTCCTCTGAGTTTAAGACCAAATAGGCCTGAATCGACGAGCAAGTCCCCGATTAGGGCCTTTACTTCTCCTTCTTCTTCGATCAAGCAAGGTCAGTCCCTTTGGCGAAGAGATTTGCCTCCCTCTATTCAGCACAGTCGAGATACAGGACCCTCCTTTCCGGCAATTAACCTGATGAAGGGGAATCACCCCAGCCTTGTCAGAGCGCTCATATCGCCGGCCAAATCGACCACTGGTGGATCTATCTCTTCCAATCGACTCGAGATAGGGCTTGGAGTCAAAAACCCTAATCCTCTATCATCTGGGTCTCTATCGAGAGACATCTCAAAGGGACAGGATCTAACCGGTACGGATTCCTCTGGTCCTAGAGCAGTTCTTGCTACTGGGTCGGTCTCAAGCCCAGTGACGTTGGGGCTAAACAAAACAGCAGGTAAAACGGGTCCTTTCAATGGCCTGGTCTTAAGACCAGAGAAACTGGGTTAGTTCAGTGACTCGAGTCAAGCCAAGAAGGGTAACATCCATGTGGGTCGGGTTTCAAAAGTAATTGGGCCCACCTAGATTCTGTCTATTAATAAACTCGGCCCAAATAAGAGTAAATGATTATTAGGAGGGGGTAAAATGGGTGCCCACCACTCTATTAACCAAAATTTCGGAAACGCGGGTAAAGGGCCGAAAGGAAGAAAATACAAGTTGGCCCATGCAAATCCTCCCTCCCTTAATTCGCAAATGGAATTTTCAAGAGGTCTATCAAATTTGAACTCGTTCTCCAAATCATCCTATATCCCATCATTTGCAAGTATTGTAGCAGGGCATACTGATAATCAATCCTCATTGGTAATTGGCATTAACCATAAGGAAAAAGTGGGTGACGAATTCATTATGAACGATTCAGCTCTTGGTGCCCCGGAGTCTTGGAAGGCTTGTCTCTCAGGCTATTTTCTAAATCAACCTTCCAATCTAGCCTTTCTAAAAGCAAATGTGGATTCTCTTTGGAAAATATTCGGTCTTTTGGAATTCAAGCCCCTGCCCGAGGGATATTTTCTTTTCAAATTTGGATCTGAGGCTATGGCCAAAAGAGTGTTGGATGAGGCTCTTTGACATTTTGGAGGCAATTTAATGATTTTGAAATTATGGGAACCTCTTACCTCCCTAATAAAAGACCCCCACAGTGAAATTTTAATATGGGTCAAGGTCTTTAATCTTTCTCTTGAGTTATGGACAGCGGAGGGATTCAACAACATTGGTTCAGTTA
Organism: Limnanthes douglasii subsp. nivea; assembly: GCA_036936605.1. Classification (NCBI taxonomy): domain Eukaryota; kingdom Viridiplantae; phylum Streptophyta; class Magnoliopsida; order Brassicales; family Limnanthaceae; genus Limnanthes; species Limnanthes douglasii. The sequence goes on from JAUPFV010000002.1 coordinate 172,812,713, forward strand.
CCGGAACCCCTCTTTATGTCGACCACCAGACGGAACGAAAGGAAAAGCTTCGTTTTGCTCGCATTTGTATAAAGATCAAGGCAGGGGTCCCCATTCGATCTGAGTTATCCTTCAAGATAAGAGAAAAATCCTTTAATACTTGGAGTATTTCTTTTCATAACATATAATTATATTCATGTCTTATTTTGTTTTGTGATTTTGATGCTGTTAGATGGTAGGATATGTATGTGTATTGTTGGTGGTAGTTGTCTCTTTTTGTTGTTTAAGACAGTAAAATGTTGTCTAATGCAGTATTATGATGATCTTGTACTTGTTTCTTTTAAAATAAGTTAGGAAAAAATCCTACTATAAATATAAATATTATTCTATTTTTCTTATATTAAATTTAAAAATTTTAAAAAAGTCTGATACAATCTTTTTTTTGGTGAAAAAGTCTGATACAATCTTAGTTAATACCTAAACAATAGAGTCGTTATTGCACATCTTTCCTCTTCAATTTTTTTCTTTCAAATAAATATAAAAATAGTAATTAGTAACTAAAAGTCTTCCATAACTTTGAAATGACTTTACCTCAACAAATATTTATTTTATTTTAAAAAGAAGAGCTTGTAAATCTTAAACCTCACAAAATATATGTTTTATTTATTAAAGAAATATGCTTCAGTTTTTACCTAGGATCTACAAATTTCTTCAAACTTTCATAATTGTTTTGTAAATTGTTTGTCCCCCTTATATCCTTGAGAGAAATATTAGTTTATACTCAAAAGAAACAGCGAAGAAATGAAGTGAAGTGGAATAAAGACAAGAAAACATATAAGAAATTTATGCATCCTTGGTTAGTGGAAGATGCTGAGAATATATTTATATAGAGATATTTGAGTGCTAGACCTTTAAGAAGATAAATTTATTGATACTTTAAGAGCTCTAGTTATTGTGTTAAGGATTTTAGAATTGAGGGGTCCTCTAGAAATTTACTGAAATACTTTTTACTTTATGTATTTATACTTTTTTACTTTATTATAAGGAAGTTGTCCATTTAATCACGATGTTGTAAATACAATGTTTGTTCTTTTACTCTATTATTTTTCTATATTTATGCTACATTTATACTAAATTTATATGAAATCTGCAAAAATTTGTGCCAAATTTGCACAAATAATAGAAATACTATAACGCATTAGTTTGTGTCTAACCACATGATTAAGACATCATATATACCAAACCATATGGGTGAAACATAAAATAGTAGTTAATTAAGTGATAAACACATGAAATATGTAATTGAATCATCAATTTATACCTAACTATTTGTCCTTAGTAGTTATTTAAGTGTTGTTTGCTGATTACACGATGTAGTTAGGTATAAATTAATCATCCAATTGAATATTTCATATTATAATCACTTATTTAAATGTAGTTGTATGTTTAAACCATATAGTTTGGTATATATTGATGCTTAAACCATGTAGCACTAAGCATATATTAATGTGTTATAGTATTCTGAAAATCTGTGCAAATTTGGCATAAATGTTCGCGGGTTTCGTGTAAGTTTAGCACAAACATAGCATTAAAACGAGATCCGAAAAATATAAGATAGAAGAGTCACAGAAGACTTATCGAAGACGGTTCGTGGTTAATACAGAGCTTCAAAACGTCGGTGAAACCTCTGTCTTGGTTTGTCTATTGCTTTGTGGTTGATTTAGTGATCGAAGATTTAAAAATGGAGTTCGAATTGGAAAAAGAGAGAGGATTTAGAATTTTTTCATTTGGGAATAATGGTTGAGCTGAAAAGTTTTCAGCGTGTACTTATTTGACCCAATAATTACTCAAGCTACCCATTTCATAATTACTCATATATGTTAATTTGTTTAACTAAAATAATTTTTACTCCTGCATTTTAATTTTTTTAAATAAAATAATTTAATATTCACTAAATACTCACGATTTTTAAATTCAGTACAAACCCGTCTCCATTTAATAATTAGTCAATTTTTATGATTTATTATAATTAAATAATTAAATTAAATCAAATCAACAGGTCAACTAAAATAAATAAATCTTTACATTTTATAAATATTTTTACTATGGCCGATAATTGGTCCGTTTGAGTTTTAGCGTGATCATACGGTTAAATTTATTAGATTTTGGTTTCAGTGTTTTAACTGTATTGGATCCATTAATTTTTATTTTGGTTTAGGTCGATTGGTTTTGATTTTTTATTATAAAATAAATTTTAATTTCTTTTATTTAAATAAATAATATAAAATTTAAAGTTATGAACTTAATTTTTGATTTTTTGTATCAGTCATTTCTGTATCGGTTCTATCTGTTTATCAATTTTATTGGTTCGGTTTCATATTGGTTCCATCAGTTTACCGACTTTATCAGTTCGGTTCCAAACAGGTTCTATCGGTTTATTAGTTTTATCGGTTCAGATTTTATCGTTATGGTTCTATATCGGTTTCGGTTTTTAGAATGAAACAACAAACCGAACTGTTAAGATTTGGTCGGGTTATTAGTCAGGTTCTTACCTGTTCGATTCAGGTCCAATATCCAGTTTTCAGAAACTATTAACAGCCGTAGTTTTTTTTTTTTAATCTATTTATTTCGATTAAATCAAATACAAATTTAACAATATTCTCCTATCATTTTAGAGGATATAAATTTACATTTTTCAAAAAATATTTTAAGAGATGTGAACTATTTATAAAAGTCTTAGGCCTATGTCTTCTAGCATGATATCATACTTTTAATGTTTAGTATTGTTAATTTATGTTGACCCAAATCTTATATCTAGGGAGACTGCCTAATCTATTTCACATCGATTGAATATTGAAAAATAATTTTTACTCAAACAGTAATAAAATATTAAGACCAAAACTTTCAATACAAATCCCTAAGAAGATAAACTTTTTGAAATATTATATTTAATTTAATCGTCGTATCGATCTCTAAAACATGGTTCTTAGATGTTTTAATCGCAAGAAGTTTAGCGAAATTTCATCCAGAGCCTCAGCTGTCCAAAAAGCCTTGTTTGAGGCTCAATCGATTCTAGCCTCTAACCCTCTCAATCCTCTTCTTGTAACTAAAGAATCTGAGGCTTCTGAGTCTTTCATATTTCTTAGTCGAGCAGAAAAATCTTTCCTAAAACAAAAATCTAGAGAAAATTGGATCAAATTGGGTGACAGGAATATAAAATTCTTTCATAAAAGTATTAAAACCCGACTTTTCCGAAATAAAATTATCTCGATCTCCAATAATCAGGAAGATATTGTCTCCTCTCCGGCTAGTGTCTCTAAAGTCTTGGTGAACTTTTTTAGGAATCTTTGGGTATCAAGCATTCTATCAAATACTCAGGTCTTAAAAAAATATCTTCTCTCATCTCTTCCCATGTTACTCATACTGATAAAGAGTCAATGATTTGCGAGATCACCTAGTCTGAAATAAAATAGGCTCTTTTCAGTATTGATAGTGACAAGTCCTCTGGTCCAGATGGCTTCAATTCCAGTTTTGTCAAATCCACTTCGAACATTGTTGGCCCAGATAGTTGTAAGGGTGTCCAAGAGTTCTTTCTCTCTGGAAATCTGATCGATTCTTGGAATGCAACCTCTATCGCTCTTATCTTTAAAAAAGATTCTCCTTCCGAGCCTGCGGATTATAGACCAATTGCTCTTTGTAATGTTTTCTATAAAATCATCTCTAAAATCTTGGCCAATAGAATCCAAGCCTCCTTTCCTTATCTGGTCGATTCTTCTGATAACATCCTTCTCTCTCAGGAGCTTCTTAAGGTCTATAAAAAAAATGGTAGAGGAAAAAGGGTTGCCCTTAAAATAGATATTATGAAAGACTTTGATAATGTCCGTTGGTACCTCATTCTTGATATTTTAGTTGCAATGCAATTTCCTGATAAGATGATTACTTGGATTGTCAAATGCATCTCTTCTCCCTCCTATTATATAATCATTAATGGAGATCTTCATGGTAATTTCAAAGGTAAAAAAGGCCTTCGGCAGGGTAACCCTATCTCCCCTCTCCTCTTCGTTCTTGTTATGCAAGTGCTTTCAGGCATCCTCAAAGAGAAAAGTCACTACGGGAACTTCCGTTTCCATTGGAAATGTCACAAGCAGAAAATTATCAACCTCTATTTACAGATGATCTAATGATTTTCTGTCATGGTGATACTCTCTCCCTCAATCTCATCAAGGATGGTTTGGATGACTTCTACTCTCTTTCTCGTCTTAAATTTAATCCATTGAAAAGTCACATTTGTTTCTCAGGAATTGACCAACCCCTCCGTTTGAACCTTTACCTATCTTGAATTTCCCTGAAGGTTCTCTCCCGGTAGAGTACCTTGGGGTACCCTTCATTACTGGTAGACTCTCTCACTCTGACTTCTGACCCCTTCTGCACAAAATAACCTCCCGAATTGATTCTTGGGCTGCCAAGCACCTCTCTTATGCGGGTAGACTCCAAATAATCAAATCGGTCTTATTCGCAGGTCAGGTATACTGGTCCTCAATTTTTATCCTACCTTCTAGGATAATCAAGGAGTTAAACCAATACCTTTGCCGCTTTCTCTGGTCTGGTTTGTCAATGATAGCCACAAAAATTTCCACTCCTTATAAAGAGGGCGGCCTTGGGATCCTAGACTTAAAAATCTAGAATCAGGTGACTGTCCTTAAACACATTTGGTCTATTGTAAGTAATAAGAACCATTCTATTTGGTGTGAGTGGATTAAAGTTGAAAAAATAAAAAAAAAAAGTTTTTGGGAAGTTTCTTTAGGTTCCTCATCAACTTGGATTTGGAGGAAAATTCTCCGGCTTCGGCTTTTGGCTCGTAATTTGTACAGGGTGGCTATCGGAAACGGATTGAACACTTCATTCTGGCATGACCCATGACTTCTCTCCTTGCCTCTCTCATCCCACTATGGAACTGACATCATCAGTGACTCTCGTTTGGGAAGTAACCTAAAAGTCTCGCACATTATCAGCAATGGTGAATGAAAGAAATCGTCACAGTCAAATGACTAGTCGCATATATAAATCTTGGAGATGAAGCTTCATCAAAAGAGATGCATATTGTTGAAAATTGATAAGAAAGATCCACTATAATGATGTGGATAGGATGACCAACATGGAAACATCAATAAAACATTATGGAATGTTGAATAAACATATGCAAAATTAAAATTTATGGTATGTTCCAAAATATCATAGAAAAATAGAGCAAACAATAAATATTTGAACATTGATAGTAAAAATATATCAATGTATCATTTACAATTCAAAATCAAAAACTATATCTAACTCAAGCATAAATGTATTATTATGGTTTTGAAACACTTAATAATATTTAAATCGTTGATAGTAATAAACATTTTTTACTCCATAAATTTCACTAAGCAAACATTAAGTCATGGATTAGATACTTAATATCTAAACTCATTCTTCACATATTTTATACCAAAAAATACTCGCTCAACACTTGTAGTGGCCATCAAACAAAATAATTAGCTTATGCTTTTGTACAATAATTTACAAATGAGCACATGCTTTCACATAATTGTAAGTTATATTCCAATTATCAAAACTTTTAATAATAAATACAAAATTACTTATACGATTGTAACACAAATAAAAAAAACAAAATACAACTTATTTTGTTATGACATATTACAACGAATCATTATATTTATACCACTTTTGTTAAAAACGGTTCATTTCCCTAATAAAAATAGAATAAGATTTTGTCATATTGGGTTTAGTTGGTCCATTTAGAAGATAAAGTATTATTACTTTATCTTGATCATTTGGATGATAACTATGAATTTGAGTTCTTCTTCCAAGTTCCAATTCTAAATATCATTTTTAGTACCTTATTCGAAGATCATGTTCCATTAAATGAAAGAATCAAAGAATTTTTTTCGTATGCTCTATTGATTAAATGTGTTTGAGAGAATTTATTTGTGGTTATTTCTTATAGTAAAACTATTAAACTCCAAAAATCTATGTACATGAGAATAAGTTAATTAAAAACTTCAAACAATTCAAATTATCAGTTGCGGATTAAAGTATATTATATAGATCAGTAAATAATTCTGACAAATGAATTAAACAAATTCAAACGAATCATCCAAACAAATTTAAAAAAATAGAAAAACAATCAAATTTAAATAATTAAAAAAAATCAAAAAAATCAATTAAACAAATAATTTTTAGGAATATAGATGTCGCATATTAAGGTTCCGTGTATAAAATTAAACCAACCTGATCTCCGTACGAGAATAATATTGTTAGTTTTGGGTCCAAAGGCCGGAACAAACTTTTCTTTTAATCCACTTCCTAAATGCATCCTCTCAATTGACTTTTAACCGCCCACTCTAATCAGATTGTGCACCACCTGAGCAGTAGAGGTACTACAGATTTATTTAGCATCATTTGTATGAATGATTACTAGTATATAAGTAAGAACATATCACAACTGGTATGTGAACCTTTATTGTCAGTATATTTTTGAAAGTTCCGGCCAAGTTGTATGGAAAAGGCCTTGTTGATAAGAAGTTGATATGTATATATGGAATTCTTCAGTCCGAATGACATTAACTTGTGACAATACAACCATCTTTATGTGGTAAATATTGTGTGCTCTTGATCAGCTTCATACATCTGTATCATGGTAGTTACATCTATGAGTAGATCGATTCATGGTAAAGGAAAATGTTCATTCAGACAAGCTTTATTAATATTTATGAGGTCAATAAACATTCGTCATTTACTTTTTTTTAAACAAAATTGGATTGGTTTTCCATACTAAGTAACGAGAGTCACGAACATGGTATACATTAGTTAGTTTGTTCACCTTCTCAATAATAGATTTATTCTTTTGTTGCGATTAAGACCGTCATTTTTAGTTAATTGACTGTAAATTATTATTGATAGATAATTTATGGCATATAACTTCGGCCATGAGTCTGGTAACATTATGCAAATTCTAAGTGAACATATCTAAATTATGTTTTAAGAAGTTGAGTGACTTGTACCTTAAATCGTTTGGTAAGTTACGAACAATTCATAACATTTTATTTTCTTCATACTTAATGTGTTTGACTTCTTCTTCTGGCTCGATAATATGAGGCGCTCTTTTGGATCATCCATATCATCAAGAAAAAATGATTGATATGCTAACTTTTATTTTTTGAAGATGAGGGAATCTCATTAAGACTTCTTGAAAGTATTATAGTTTCTTCAGATTACTCATAAATTTTCATCAATTGGGTAATATAGGAACTGAAACACTGTAGATAATAAAAAATGCACTTCGTCTAGCCATGATCTTACCAAGATAAATTTATAAGAAGAAAGAGTTTATATCATGAATAATCAAACCATCTTTCAGAATATTGTTCTTCTAAAGGTGACATCCAAGGTGAAGTTTAAAAAGGCTACCTAATTTGTTTGAAGAAACGTTCTCCCAAGAAAGTCTCAAGTTCACTTTTCTGATTTAAAGCTGGTTTTCGCCTGATTTAGCCTACTGATCCCGATTCCGGCACCTCTCTCCAGGTTGTCTTCCCCTTTTGAGGGCTCTTGGAGTTTCTCTTTTATTGATTACCTTCTGGCAATATGATTTTCTTTGTGTTTGTACTCTGTTTCTGATAATGGAAAACAGAGCTTATAATGAAGCTGATTTTCCGGCTTTGAATGCTGCTCTGATCAAGGCTCCGATCAAGTCTTATTCGGAAATTGTTAAACAAAAAACTATAGTTAAAGAAACATTCCCGGAGTCTGTTAAAGAATCTGATAGTCATATCTCTGTTCAGTATTCTAAAGAAACAAAGGATCGCCTATTGATACAAAGCAGAACTATCTTAATCGGAAAGCTCGCAAATGGAATACCAAAGCGTACTGCCCTTCAACATTTTCTTGATTCTTTTAAGTTCAAGGGTAATTTCAGCTTCATTACCGCTGATTCACGCCATGTTTTAATCGAATTCTGCCTCAAAGAAGATGTCAGCCTCCTTTGGTCCAAAAGCGTCTGGTCTGTCGATGGTAAAAGTATGAGAGTTCTAAAATGGAGTCTTGACTTCAATAAGAACATATAAAACCAGTGGTGTTATTATGGGTCAGGTTCGAAAAGGTTCCGGAATTTATGTATAACATATCAGTTATTCACGACCTTGCTTTATCTCTTGGTACAGTTCATCGTGTTGTGGTTCCTGATATGCATAGAGTCAGCAGGAATGCTTGCTTTGCTCAAGTTGAGGTTAATGTTGTTAAGGATTTGAAAAGAAGTATGTGGGTTAGGTTTGGTGAGAATGATGGGAATTGGATTGGTATTAGTTACAAGAATGTTCTTGGTTATTGTTCTCATTGTTATCATTTGGGCCACACTGTTAAAGATTTTAGAAAAATTGATAATAAGAAAGGAAATGGAGAACAGGTTAAAATGATAAGGAAGATTCATTAAAGAAAGATGTTATAGTTCAGAATGTGGTAAATACATCTTAAGATCCACAACCTACTCAGATTACTAAGGTGTACAGAAGGAAGTTAAAGTCTATAATTACAAAAAAAACAGAGTCTGTTAAAGATTCTTCGGATATTGCTCCCATTGTTGTTGAAGATTGCTGCTCCTCTAAGAACGATCAATAGATTATTGGTGCTCTCCAAAAAACTTGATGCTGAGTTACATACTAGTTATGATAAACAGGAGGCTAATACTTCTCCAAATCTGAGGAATGCTGGTAGCTGTGCTATCTCTCCAAGTTCTAACTCTTTGTGTAATTCCCCAAGCTTCTCTTCCCCTCGTCAAGGCTTTAATCAGATTATCAATCAGAAGATTAAGTCTGCCAACAAGAAAAAGATTATTAAAAATCTATTAATTAACTCTCTAAAGAAAAAGGAGAACAAAAAGTTTAAGTCATTATCTGATAATGATAAAGATATGTAGTTGGAATGCTCGTGGCATAAATAATACTCCTACCTTATCCAAGCTTAATTTTATGATTCAAAGTGAAAAGATCAAAGTTCTTACAATTCAAGAGCCTATGGCCAATGTTGATAAGATGGAGAAGATTTTTAAAAGAATCGGGTGGTTAAATTTGCTTCTAATTGTTCTAGCAAAGTGTGGGTGTTTTGGTCTTCTGATGTCAACCTTTCAATCAAGGTTGATCATGAACAATTTTTACATATGGACATCAGTACTACCAACTTCTACTTTACTTTTACTTCTGTTTATGCTAAGAACAATCGTTCCCTTCGTAAAGACCTTTGGTATAATATGATTTCTCTGGCTAATGATAGTAATCACTGGTTACTTGCTGGTGACTTTAATGCAATCACTAGTTCTGATGACCAATTGGGCTGTTCTAGTTTTGATTTTGGGAGTTCTGAAGACTTTAATGAAGCCATTAGAGCTTGTAATCTGGAAGATACTGGGTATGTGGGATCTAGATTTACTTGGAGCAACAATCGTTGCTGGAAAAGACTTGACAGAACCTTAATCAACAATTTTATGTCTTCTACTATTCAGAGTATTCAGGTGTTTCACATGGTCAGTACTTATATCTTTGTCGAATAATTCTAATTATGTTCTTCATTATAATAAATGTAACTTTAAATTCTTAAATGCATGGACTAATGATTCTGGTTTCCTAAGTCTTGTAAAGCAGAATTGGGACATTCCTTCTCGTGGGAGTCACAACAATATTTTCTGGTTCAAATTGAAGAGGCTTAAAAAGAGGCTTAGAGATTGGAACACAAACCAGTTTGGGAGCATTTTTAATAAAGTTAAGAAGGCTACTGATGATGTCATCCTTAATGAGGCTATCCATTTAAGTGAGAACAACATTAACTCTAAGGCTAGTCTTGATATTTCTAATAACATTCTTATTCAAGCTCTTAAAGATGAGGAATCCTATTGGAGGCAAAAGTGTTTCAACACTTGGTTGAATGAAGGTGATGGCAATACGAAGGTTTATCATAGATTTGTTTCTAAGCAGCGTAAGAAGAATCTCATTAGTGGTATTAAGCAGGATGGCATTTGGATTTATAATCAGAATGACATAGCTAAGTCTGCTGAATCTCATTTAAAAAATATTCTATCTACTGGTTCTTGTGATAACACTACTGATCTTGATATGCAGGATGATATCCACTCTAATATCCCTAAGATTATCATTGACTTTGACAACCTATCCATGCTTAGACCTACCAACATAGATGAAATTTGGACTACTATCAACAATATGAAGAACGACAGTGCTGCTGACACTGATGGGTTCAATACTTTCTTCTTAAAATCTTGTTGGGATATAATTAAAATTGATATGTGTAATTATCTAAATGCTTATCTTAAGGGTTGTAGTGTTCCTAAAGGGGTTTTTGCCACTGGGATTTGTTTAATTCCTAAGGGCTCAAATCCTATTAACTGGGATAATTACAGACCCATAAGTCTATGTACTATTTTTAACAGGGTCATCTCTAGTCTTATTAACTATAGGCTTGCTGATTTACTTCCTAAAATAGTTTCTAAAAACCAGGGTGCTTTTGTTAAGAACAGGCTCATATATGAGAATATTCTTATAACTAAGGAGGTGCTTCATAATATTAATAAGAGGCCTAGCAAGGGAAATATTATTATGCAATTGGATATGACAAAGGCATTTGACAGGATGTCTCATGCCTTTGTCTTAAAGGTTTTAGTCTGTTTTGGTTTTTCTAAAGATGTTGTTGCCATTATCAATACTCTTATTTCTAATGGAATGTTATCTGTCCTAATTAATGGCTTAAGTGTGGGATATTTCCCTCAAAAGAAAGGCCCGAGACAGGGAGATCCCATGTCTCATAGTCTTTTTATTATAGCACAAGATGTGCTTATTAGAGGGATTCAGGCTCTTTTTAATGCTAATGACAGCATGAAATTTTATACAAAATCTAATTATCTCTTACCAAGTTTAGCCTTTGCAGACGATATCATCTTTACAAATAGCATGCCCTCCACCATCATGAAGCTCAGTGATCTGTAGGACAAATATCAAACAATCAGTGGCCAAGCAGTTAATAAAAATAAAACTAAAGTTATTACCTCTGCTAAGTTTAGTCAAGGTGGTGCTTCAAGACTTAAGGTGGCAACTGGCTTCAACATCAAATCAGCTCCTTTCATCTACTTGGGAATAATAATTGCTGCCAATAACAAAGGAAAGAATTACTTACCCCTTATAGAAAAAAATCATAATAAGATTCAGGAGTGGGACATGAAACATCTGTCCTTTGGGGGCAGATTGTCCCTCATTTCTAATGTGTTGTATCCTATTGTATATTTTTGGATGCAGAATAGTGCTATTCCTAATTCCATTCTCAACAAAATTGATCTTTGCTTCAATAGATTCTTATGGAGGTCCAAGTATAATGAGAAGTCTATACATTGGACCTCGTGGAATATGCTTTGTAAGCCCTATGATGAGGGTGGGCTTAATATTAAAAAGCTGGTTGATGTTCAGCTCACTTTTAGTTATAAGCTCTGGTTTCGTTTTCGAAAAAACAACTCTATTTGGTCTGAATTAATGCATAAAACCTATTGTCCTAATTCCCACCCTACTAAAGCTAGTTGTAAGGTCACTGATTCTGTTGTTTGGAAGAGGCTTTATTCTGTTAAGAATATGGCTGAGCAGCACATTAGTTGGGTTCTTGGTAAGGGTAGTGTAGACTTCTGGCTAGATGCTTGGCATGATATGCCTCCTATCCTAGCTAGTCAGAGTGATAGAAACTGGTTTTTGCCTGCTACTGTTAAGTCTTTTTGGAAAGGAACTTGTTGGGACACCCAATCTCTCTTGACTATTCTTAATCAGGACCAAGTTAATCACATTAGTACTTTAAATCTTAATCATGATCAAGATGATCAGATTATGTGGAAGTTATCTAAAGATAGAAAGATTAACACTATGGATACTTGGAATATCATTAGAAACACTTCGAGTAAGTCAAATTTTCTTAGAAAAATTTGGAGCCATTTTATTCCAAAAAAAATTTCTTTTTTGTGTTGGAAAATCATTAAAATTTTTGTCCCAATCGATAGTATCCTTTCTAAGAGACATTTTGTCATTGTTTCTAAGTGTCAATTCTGTTGTAGTAGTCAAGAGAAGAATCATCTCTTCATCAACTGCAACTATTCTTGGGCTTTATGGAACTATTTTGGATGGCTGTTTAAGGTTCCTAATACATGACATTTAATCATCTTCTTCATACTTGGTTCTACTTTCGAACTGTAAATCTCACATTACTCACTTAGTCCCGCAAGTTATCAGTTGGACCATTTGGTTCAATAGAAATATATCTAAATTCAACAACACTCATGATGATTTCAAGAGTGCTGTTGATAGAATCTGTAAAATTATCTTAGCTATTGACTCTGGGGATAAACTACATTCTAAGCACTAGTCTCTGGTTTGTAACGCAGGTTCTGCGTTGGGCTGTAAATCTATAAACAAAAGAAAAAAACGAGTGTCGTACCTGCAATGGCTTGCTCCTCCTGGCAGATTGAAGATCAACGTTGATGGTGCTTGTCACTCTTCGGGCGAATCCAGTGGAGGTCTCATTTTCAGAAATGATAGGGGTGAAATCTTATTGGGAAAAGGGTTTGTTTTCGGCAAAATGAATCCTTTTCAGGCTGAATGCAAGGCTTTCATCGAAGGGCTTCTCACTTGCAAGCGCTATGGTTGGGATAATGCCGAATTAAAGTCAGATCGTCTGGCTCTAATCAACATGCTTGCAAGTGATATTTCTGCTCCTTCTCTTGAGCTAATGCGTGTTATCTGTAGAAGCTTAATCAGACAAAGAATAACTCTCCGTCACGTATCCAGAACTCAGAATCAAGTTGCGGACTGGATCGCGAAGAGAGCCATTATTGATCGTCAAAACTTCGCATTTGAGGGTATGAATGTACCTTCTCAGCTCCTAGCCATTACAACTCTTGAAAGTCTGGGTTTGGGCTATATCGATTTCGGGTAAAGTTTTGGTGTGGATTGGTGGTTTGGTAGAGACTGGTTCTCCGGTGCACTGCACCCAAGTCCTCTCTCCTTAATCGAAGAGAAAGCTTTGGATGAACGTCGACCAAGGAGAAACAGACCCTGGGATATTCTGCTCTTTGGTGCACTGCATCCAGTTTCGTCCTCTCTCGTAAGAGAGGAGTACTTTGGATGAGCGTCAACCAAGGAGAGGCAAAAGGGAGCTTTGGATGGAGTTGTAGGTGATGTCGAAGGTTATCGAAATGAGCTCGGGTGGAGGTGTCGATGGATGTAGAAGAGAGATTTGGGAGAAGGTTGAAGACGAGTTATGTCGATTTAGGGTTTAGCTGATGATTTGGGGATTATTTCATTAGGACAACTTATTTTTGAGCCCCTATTTTAGTGTTGTTTCGCAATTGATCCTTGTATTTTGTAAACCTATCAATTTAGTAATATATCGGTTTTTTTGCTTAAAAAAGGTGACATCCAAGGTGAGGTATTCCAAGCCGTTGGTATTTGTACCAGTGAAACTAGTCAAGACAAGTTAAGATTGAGTCAAGACTGGATCCCCTCCCATCTTATTATACTTACTATTATAGAGAATGTTCGAAGAGCTTCTGAAGTTGATCATGACAAGTCAGAATACTACTCTTACCAATTCTAGTGTGATTAGAACGATGTCGTTATAGGATGTTGTTACTCCTCTTAAATTATCATTGGTGAACCCTAAACTAGGTAAAACTTATATTATCGTTATGAGGAAGTATGGTCTTAATAATAGGTTTCTAGACCGACCACATGTCGTTTCTTTAAATTTTCAATAAGTCCGTAATAATAATAATCATTGATGATGACTCTAACGATTTATTTATTGAGATCCACGTTGATATATTTCTCATCTTTTAATTTAAAATTGTGATTATCCAAGATAATGAGCTTGTCTGGTGCTGTTGGAACTTGCCTCTCATGCCTTAGCAGAGGATCTCGTTAAACCGGTGAATGTATTCGTTCATTTTATTTCTTTTCCTAATGAAATATGAGTGATCTTTTTCATCAATCATGTTCTAGATTTGTTCATACAGTGTCCAATAATCCCCGATATATTGAGTAATATCATTATGGAATTTCCAAAAGTTGGGTTTGTCTCTTTTCTCTTTTGGGGAATGTAACTTATTTGGCCTTTGTTACGTGATTATATCATTAGTGCATTCACAAATTAAAACCAAGTTCTTAATGACCTCGATGAATTATCCTACAACTGAATATTCTTCGTTGTTGTTATTATTATAATTGGTCTTATACTCCCTCTATCCTTTTAATTTTTATGTTTGACCAAATGGTCTGTATTATTTCTGAAGGTATTTAGATGCGGTTTCGATTTCATCTAATCTATCGCAAACTGACACTTTATTTGTACCAAAGGATGGTACGGGGTATATGTAGTGGGACTTATTGTGTGTCTATTGACATGTGATTTAATGATCTCCTCGACCTTGATAAGGTGCACCATCCTGCTTGATCAGTTATCTGAGTTTGAGTGTTTTATTTTTCAAGATAATATCTAATAAGGCCTCATACATTATTTCACGTATGTATGTCGTCACCGCCACCAAGTCATGACAATCTTGCAACTAATTTTTTGTGCTAATGAACCTTTAATGTTTTTCCCATAGGGGTTCATTCAGTCGCTACTTGAAGTAGACGATGTAGTCCTAATCTATCTTGATCACATCAAAACCAATGAAATGACTTCTGAAGTTTTTTCATACTTTAATTTTTTTATGCATTCGTGAAAAGTGTCTTAAACCATTTTAGAGCAGTACCGTGAAAGATCATTGAAAAGATATTGTGTTTCATCTTATTTCCAGCCATGTGCCATACTATCTTGTTTTTTATTTACTCGACATGGTACATTAGATCTTCATTTCTATTGTTGTTTCCATCTTAAGACGGAGGAAATTTGGTGAGATATGGAGAGCCAAAAAATGTTCCCTGTCCTCCAAATCCTCATCGTCCTCCAAGATAATATCTGATGCACTATTATTTGTATGTCAGATGAATGTAACAGTCTCTTGATCTTTGGGTTCTTTCCATTACTCGGAAAATACGATTCATCATTTATGTTTGTGAACGATAGTCGATAACCACGGGTGTGTTGCGTATCGTATGGGTTTGGCTATCATGTAAGTAAAATTATGAGGGGTTCAACTAAACCTTGTAAGCTGAGGCTGGTACGTTTTAGTGGTTCATTTCCATGACGATTGGGGTTTACGTGTATTACTGACTCATGTTCATGTGCACCGGTGCATAATTTTATTAAGGCTCATATACGGGCAGAGTAGTGTGGTACTAATTATGTTGTACTCTAAACGGTGATGTCGTAGCATGTTGAAATCTATACTGAATCATCGACCAAAATTATAGAAATTCGACTGCACTTAGAGATACTAGAGTCCTTACTGGTAGTTTAACTAGAGCTCAAGTACAACCTAGTGGATTTTCAGTTATATTCCATGATATAGGGGAACCTGTTAGATACTCTGCTGAAACGCATGAGATATATGTCGTTGGATATTCTACTAAAATAGTATATGATATTTTGGGCATTCAGTTGGAGCGTTGCAAAATATTGTTAGATATTTGACTAAAATGCCTATGGAGCCACCTGGAGATTATGTTGAAGTCAGGGTAGTATTGGTGAGACGTTTTTTCCATTCAAATAAATTTGAGTGTTTATTGGTGGTCCATCACACCTTTCACCAAACGTTTAACTAAAGGGTCGATTCTCCCGTACTTGTTTCTCTCCAGATTCGCCCAAGTTTACTATGAGATTCTTGGTATTGACCAAGCGAGTACATAAGTCTATTCCGTTATTACCCATACTAGGATCCATGTCAATGCTCATATCGATCAATAAACTACGCAAGTCTTCTTTCATTCTCATTCTCATTATGATTGTATCATCTTGGAATGTGCATGGTCTCTGATAAGGGGATGAAAATATAGGTCTTTAGCATGTAATTTAGCCCACAAATAAGGTCAAAGTCCATACCTTTAGTGGCTAAGGATTAAGGTAAAGCACACATAAAAAGTGAGGGACTTAAATGATAGTCCCCTAGAACTTGTTTGTAAATAGTAAAATAGTGGGGTAAGAAATCCACTCTTATAATGGTAAACATGTAATTTCACCATCTATCTATTTTGCTATATAAAGTACATTCTCTTTTGGGAAAAGGGGCCAATTATTGATCAATAATTACAACGTTTATTCCTTTTGTCTCTTCTATTTCTAGTAATTCATTGTTCACTGTCTCATACACGAATATTCTCTAGTCCGACCCCTTCACACGGACATCTTCACTCCTGAGTCTCACTAAAGATTCTCTGAGCTCATCAGTGGCGCCGTCTGTGGGAACCGTTTGATACCTAAAATTAATTTTCTAAAACCATAAAAACTAAAAGAAAAAAATTATGGATACAGAAATGCGTGGAGAGATCGAGACTAATCCGATCAAAGATTTAGTTGGTATCAAGTCTGGAGACCATCTGATGGAAGAGCATGTCACGAACGAGGGCGATGCCCAGAATCGGCGTGCGGAAGAACTTTTAGAGGAATCAGTTTTGGTCGCTAGACGAAAAGAGTTGTTGGAAGACATCGAAAGATTAAATGCTGCAAGGGATGTTATAGTGGCAAGCACGAAAAGGGTCAGATCTGAGGTTCGACAAGAAAAGGTCGACGCTGACCACATCCAAGATGTTGTTATACCCAAAGAGAGCCGACGCCGGAAAACCCATCCGCATTCTAAAAGACGTGCTAGATCCGAGCAAAAGTATGAGCTGTCATAGTCTAGCGAATACACTTCGTTGAGCTCTGATAATTCTTCTTCTTCGGAGACTGACTCGAGGTATAAGGTGGATCGAAGGCACAAAGATCCGAGGAAGCATAAACATAGTCATTAGACTAGCAAGAGAAGGAGTGATTCGAGGAAGAAATATTATGCTGGTAAAAGAAAAATGCACTCTAAGGACCATATTACTACTCGGAACAAACTCAGTCCGATAGCTATCACCAAGATTACAGAGTCAGTAACCATTTTACTTCTCCAACCGAGGAAAGATTGTACCCTGCCACTAATGACAGTCCGGGGGGAAGTACATACAAGGTCGGACATAATTGGAAGTCGTCACCTCTCTCCCCATAAATTCTTTCTGGGAACCTTCCTAAATTGTTTGATATTTCCAAGCTAGAGAAGTTCGATGGGACTCGGGACCCTGACAACCACATTGAACATTTCAAGAACTTCATGATTAACTATGATAACGACGACAAGTTGTTGTGTAGATATTTCTCTCAGACATTCAAGAAATCCGCTTCTAAGTGGTACAACCAACTGCCTCACGGGTGTATAAATAATTTTGATATGTTCTTGAGTATGTTCCGACAACACTTCTTCGGAAGCAAGAAATTTCGTGCTAACGGAGATACCATCATTTACTGTCGACAAAAGATCGGAGAAAGTTTGAAAGAGTATACCAAGCGATTCATCCAAGTCAATACAGACATGGAGTATTGCGAGGAAAAAGTTGCGTTGGCTGCCTTCCGGATGAGTCTTATTCTGGGGGTAATGAAGGAAAATACTGCATAAACACAAGCGATGACGTTTGGAGCTTTGTTAGACCAGATAGAAAAAAGAATCTTAGTCGAGGAAACCAGGGTCTCAGAGATAACATCCATGTTTCAATTCTATCAGGATCCGAACTTAGCCAGAGCATGTACAAAAACATTGAATGTCCGACCAAAAGCTACTCAATCGAGTACAACTATCCAACCGCGGGCTCAAACAGTTCAAGCAACAAACCAAACCCCTCAACGGGCGACTCAGACCAACAGTATCACCAGGCGGATCAGGCAGTTCAACAGTATGTCCGACTAGCTCAATATGCTGAATTAATTGAGCGTTTCTCCACGATCTTTGAAAAGGCACGTATAAACGTACACTTTCGCAAACGTTTTCCTCTTCAGACTCCGAGGGAACACAGAAAGAACAAATACTGTCAGTTCCATGACGACATTGGGCATCACACTAAGGATTGTGTGGCTTTGAAAAAATAAGACCAATACTTGATAGAAAACAGAAAATTGGTTAACTTTGTCAAAAAGAATACTGCAGTGGTGCCCAAACAAGAAGTCGCTCCGAGACAAGATGATACCATGGTGATTTCTAGATGCATTTGATGTGGCAACAGAGTATCTTGATCCGAAGCTGGGCAGGAATAACGTTAACATGGTTGAGGAGATAATCTCCCTAGGAAAGGTCAGTGAGTTATATTCATTTTTTGAGTCGCTAACCATTTTTTGCGGAGATACAGTAGCAGGAATATCAAACTACTCAAGGAAAAGGAATATCGTTAGTCTGGCAACACAGTTGGAGGCGGGTGCCTCATCACACCTTTACCGGAACCCATCACCAATCATATTCTTTGAGGATGACGACATCAGGGAAATTGCTGGTCCGCAAGAAGATGTCGTGGTAATCGGAGCAGAGATTGCCGGAAATGAGATAAGAAAGATTATGATTTACATGTGAAATTCTGCCAATATCATGTTCATGACAATCTACAATAAGATAACCAATCCTCCAACTATCCTACGATCCGACAAGACGATAGTGGGATCTACCGGCGTGACTGCAGATGTCGTCGAAGAGTTCGACGGAATGGTGGAGCTGGGCAGGGGATCATTCAAGAAAATAGTGACAGTACTGTCCATCGTAGTAGACGCACCCACATCGTACAACACCATCTTCAGAAGGTCATGGTTGTCTAAGATGTATGTTGTACCATCCACGGTCCACCAATGTTTGAAGTATGTAGTGGGAAGTAACATCAGAACTGTAAGATCAAGTCAGAAAATGGCTAGAGAATGCTACAAAGCAGTGTTGGCCCACAAGCAGTTGAAGGAGGTCGGATCCAAAAAAGAATAGCAGTCAGAGGGGCCTCCTTTGGATTCCGATCCTGTTGATGATCTGAGGGAGTCCCCTGGATTCATGGTCCCTGATGAAGGCTTCCAGGATCATGAGTTTGGCCCTGGAAAAAGTTTCAAGATAGGAACAAAATTAGCGCCTGAGGTTAAAGAAAGTTTAATCAGATTTCTTTCAACCAAATTACATCTGTTTGCGTGGTGTAAAGAGGACGTTACAGGAGTACTAGAAGAAGTCATCTGTCATAGATTTGCTATTCAGAACAGCGTTCAACCAATTATTCAGAAGCGAATATCATTTTCCCCAAGAAAATATTGAAGAGATAATGACAGAAGTAGACCGTTTAACGAAAGTGAGCCACATCCGCGAATCACAATATCTGTTATGGACTGCCAATCCGGTGTTAGTAAAAACGAAGAACGGAAAATGGCGGATGTGTGTGGACTTTATTGATTTGAATAGGGCCTGTCCTACAGATCTTTTCCCGCTTCTAAGAATAGATCAGCTTGTGGATTCGACATCCGGAAATTGTTTACTGTCTTTTATGGATGTGTATGCTGGATACAATCAAATCCGGATGGACCCGAGGGATCAGGAGAGCACGACTTTAATCAGTGGAAGAGGTCTACATTGCTACTGAGTCATGTCGCTCGGACTAAATAATGCGGGGGCAACATACCAGCGGTTGGTGAACAAGGCGTTCGAAAGTCAGATTGGCAGAAATGTGGAAGTTTATATTGATGACATGTTAGTCAAAAGCCTAAGAGATGAAGATCATTTGGCTGAACTAGAAGAAACTTTCGTTAATCTGGCTAAAATAATTCTGAAGTTGAACCTGGAAAAGTGCATGTTTGGAGTAAGATCCGGAAAGTTCTTAGGTTACATAGTCAGTGAGCAGGGCATCAAAGCAGATCTGGTGCAGTTAAATGCCTTATGTACTATGGATCCGCCTAGAACTATCAGAGAGGTGCAAATTTTAACCGGAAGGTTGGTCGCTCTAAACAGATTCATATCCAGGTCATCAGACAAGTGTGCTCCTTTCTTCCAAGTATTAAGGAAAGCGAACTGATTTGACTAGACTCAAGAATGTTCTGATGCTTTTAATCAAATCAAACAACATCGTTCATCTCCGGAAATACTGACAAAGCCAAATCCGGGGAGAAGTTGTTCCTATACTTAGTAGTGTCCAACTTTGCGGTCAGCTCAGTTTTAGTCCAAGAAGAATCAAGCCTTCCAAGACCATTTTATTACGTAAGCAAAAGCCTCTTATATGCAAAAAAGAGATACATTAAATTAGAAAAGCTAGCATTTGCTCTAGTAACATCGGCTTGAAAGATGAGGCCCTACTTCCAAGCTCATATCGTGGTGGTACAAACATGGTATCCCTTAAAAAAATATGTTACAAAGACCCGATGTTTCTGGAAGGATGACTAAGTGGTCGGTGGAACTTGAGGATTTCGATATCGAGTTCGCACCACAAACGGCGATCAAAGCGCAAGCGCTTACTAATTTTTAGTGGAATTTCATTCTGAGAGGGACGTTGTGGACATGGAAGAAGAAAAATCCGACTCTGAGTGGCAAGTCCGAACCGATGGGGGTTCCAGCTCATCCGGGTGCGGAGCAGGTGTGCAATTAACTTCCCCGGATGGCATCGCAATGTATCAAGCAATTCGAATCGGTTTTCAACAATGAGGCAGAGTATGAGGAAGCCCTGGCCGGATTACAACTTGCAAATATTTGTGGGGCTAAACGGGTCAAGTTAGTCAGCGATTCTCAACTTCTGGTGAACCATGCCCTTGGACATTCGGAAGCAAGAAAAGATCATCTGGTGAAGTATCTGGGAATTTTGAAAGCTCTAGCCTTGGAGTTCGAAGGCGTCCGATTTGAAGACGTTCACAGAGCAGGAAACGCAGTGGTTGATTCATTGGCCAATACATCTTACTCATAGGAGTATCCATGGATAGTTACTCAAGAAAATCCGTCTATAACCAATGGATCTGAAGCAAGGGAAGGTAGCATCGAAGTATTCCCGATATCCACAGCTTTAATAAAATACTGGAGAAGCAAAATACAAGATTTCTTAGTCCATGACACGCTACCCGTTGACAAAGTCAGAGCCAAGATAATACGCTTCAAGCCCTACGGATACGTCGTCCTCGGAGATGTTATGTATAAACGATCTTTTAGCCGTCCCTTGCTTCTCTGTTTAGGGAAGGATGAATCACAGCTAATACTCTCTGAACTGCACGATAGGGAAGGCTCTGCACACTGCGGATACAAAACACTGATACGAATAGTTTTTCTGGCAAGCTACTATTGCCCGACCCTCTCGGCGGACGCCAAAGAGCTAGTGCAGAAATATGACACATGTCAGCGGTTTGTTAATTCGTTCCACTTAAACGGCGTACCTCTAAAGTCAATATCAGAATCTCTCCCTTTCGACATAGGGGGATAAATCTGGTCGGACCACTTCCTATGGCTTCAGGGGGCGTCAAACAATCATCGTTGTTGTGGACTATTTTTCCAAGTGGGTGGAAGCAGAACCATTAGCAGGATCGAGTGTAAAATATGTAATCAAATTTTTCATCTCTAACATCTGTTGTTGCTTAGGCATACCCAGGAAGATTACGATGGATAACGGCCCCCAGTTTGACAACATTGAAATGAGAGCTTTCTGCGCTTCCAAGGGGATACAACAATGTTTCTCGACACTGTTCCACCCTCAAGCGAACGGTCAAGTTGATGTAACCAATTGAACATTCTTGGACGGTCTAAGAAAGAATTTAGAAGGTAAAGTAGGAAAGTGGCCGGACTACCTACAAGAAGTGCTATGGGCTTACAGGACTACTCCTCGTACAGCAATGCACGAGTCGCCTTTCGTACTTGGATACGGAATCGACGCAGTGGTTTTATAGGAAATAATGTTCCCATTTTTCCGATTGAGTAAATATTCCACGGAGGGGAATGACAAAGGAAAACGCACAAAGCTCGATCTGATAGAAGAAAAGAGACGAATGAAACAACTGAATTCCTTACATTATCAAACGTTGATGAGAAGCTGTTATTTGTTGAAGGTCAGAAGAAGAGAATTTGAGGTGGGTGACAGGTTCCTAAGAAAAGTCTTCCTGCACACAAAAGACAAGAGACTTGGAAAACTCGCCCCAAACTGGGAAGGTCCATACACAATCACAAGGAAGTTGAAACCGGGGACATACAGATTGAAAGATAAAGAAGGAAGAGATCTTCCCCATCCTTGGAATATTGAGCACCTAAAAGCTTATCTAGTTTGATTGAGTGATATGTAAATATTTTCTTTAACAGTCTATGTAAGTTTCGATGGCATACTCTTTCCTACCCTGGCGTCGCAGGAAGGTTTTAATGAGGTGCCCAAATACCCGGCCTATATATCAAATCTTATAGCCTTCTTTAAAAACTAGACTAAGTTCATCTTTTGAACTCAAACCACGCTCCAAAGAAGTTTGGACCAGAAATTTCATCTTTTTTAACTTAAAATTTACTCCAAAGAAGTTTAGACTAGAGAGTTCATCTTCTCGAACTCAAAATTTATTCCAAAGAAGTTTGGACTAGAAAGTTCATCTTTTTTAACTCAAAATTTACTCCAACAAAGTTTGGACAAGAAAGTTCATCTTCTTGAACTCAAAACACATCTAAAAAATGTTTAACTCAATATTGAATCAAAGTAAGAAAAATATGAGGTGGGAAAAATTGAGCTAAACGTCACACTAAAAACATACCACTGAAAGTCCAAATAATAAGAAAAATATTACATTAAACGCTTTTTGTTACAGGAATCATAAAACAAAATGTTAACAAAGCAAGAACTACCCAATACGGACTAGTCAGATGCCGAATTCCTTTACTACCAACAAGAGAATCCGAGTCCGACGAAGAGCTCTCCGAGTCTTCACTGGATTCAGGATCTTCCACGGATACTCTAGGGGGACGATGTTGTTCGATGACTTGAGTCCAAAGACTACCAAGGTGCAAGTCTGGGAATTTATCATGCATCTTCATTACCACTGTTGATCTCAACTTAGCATCCCTATCCTCAAGACGAACAACAATCTTAGCAACATACTCATCAAGACTTACCTTCTTCTTAGCTTCGAAGTCTTTCTTCAAGCTCTCATGCGCTGCTGATATTTTCTCAATATCTTGAACAACATTTTCGAAATATACCTTTATTTTGCAATAACTTTCAAGAAGACCATCAACTGTTGTGTCGCCTTCGGCGTCCTTGACGATAAAATTCTCCCTTTCATCGTCAAATTTGGTCTTTCCCTCAGACAGTTCAACCTCAAGGGAAGTGATGGTAGTCAAACGCTCCTCAGAGGTCTTTTTCTCCTTAGCAATTCATCAGTCAGCTCTTTGACCCTCAGCTTTAGCTCTTCGGGCTCGGAAGACATAAACTGTACCTTGGTGATCACTTCCGATGTCTTGGCTAACTCATCATTTAGTTCCTTCACCTCCTTTTTCAGATTGTCAGATTCAACGACTAAGCCTTACACTTTAGAGGATATCTTAGTCTGCTCAGTTACCTGATCGGTCAAGTACCTCACCTTGTCCTTCAACTCAAAGACCAACGATGTTAGAGCCTTTACCTCTGCCCTCCTCTCAGTAACCTCTTCTTTATAGTGATCCTCCCGATTCGATTTGCGTTCGAGTAAAGCAGCAGCATGCAATAATTTATTTAACTCTTTCGCCACGTAATCGTTGCCATAAACGTCAAAATAAGGAGATTCCGGAGAAATTTACCCATCTGCATCGGAACCACCTTCTTGACCTTCCCCTCGAGTGGAGAAAAATTCTCCACCAGAGTCCGAGTCAACAATCACAATTTTTTGGGACAGTGGCAGACTCGGACGATTAGTGTTGTCACCCCCCCCCCTCGCTCTCAACAACCTTTTTCTTTTTCTCCTCAACAGTGAACTTATGTGGCCTTGTGGCACCGACACGACCTTGAGGCCTAACCTCAACCTGGTGATTAGCATCACTTGGAATGTTTTCAGGCTAAGAGGTTGGAGAGAATACCTAAGGGTCAAGAGGGGTTGGTTGTTGATGATCTGATGGCCTCATATCCGGAGACAAGCTTACTTGGGTATCATCATGATCACCTAGAGCCCATGCGGGAGAACTGACTTGCACCCTCTCTTGAGAATCACCTTGACCATCGGGAGCATCGTCATCGGACCCAACATCATCCTCAGTGTTTTCTTCTTCACCTTCCTCGGGGTTGTCTGCATCTTGATGACTTGGAGCTCGGGCCCGAGTATGGAGGTAGACTGCATTATCCAAACTATCTAAACATTCAAGGAAATCATCGCTCAGAGGAGGCACCATAAGTTTTGAGGCGGTCATCTTTTCACTAAGATCGTATCACTACAGATTACTCTTAGCAAAATTCATCGGCATAAAGCTTTGGTAGAACTTATGGTCCCAGTGCTCACCAGTCCAAAGGCTCAGCTTCTCAAAGATAGCTTTACTGGACTTAGCATGACGCTTAAAGGACTTAGTGATTCCCTTCACAGCTGAAAAGACACACAGTCAGAATTTACCGAAGGTGGAAGGTCGGAAAACACTTAGGTGAAAGTACTTACCTTGTCCAGTCCACTTCAAGGTCAGCCGATGAGAAAGGTCCTCAGAATCTTTGAACCCAGTCTCCCACAACCCGGAAATAAATAGGAATTATTGCTTCCATTTCTTTTCGGCCTCTATAAAATCCTTTATCACTTTAAGAATCCGAGCAAACCCAAGTGAGTAGAAGGGATAGTGAGAATTATTAGCCATTCTAGAAACAACGAAGTGTTGTTCCATGGTGAAAGAGTTCCCGGAGAGCCTCAACGCCATAATGCAAGCCATTAGGGTATACCACATGTTAGCCCCGACCTGAGAAGGATAAAGTTTGACCAAGTGGAAGTAATCGGCCAGAAGAGGTTCGAAGGGCAATCGAAGACCCCAGTTCATTAGCTTTGTATAAAACACCAACTTGTTGGTACGAACCGATAAAGGTGTCTCTCCAACAGTAGGGAATCGGATGATGATATTAGTAGGAATACCCCATTTGTCCCTTAGCTTGATCTCCTCGGTCAAGTGGAAATACTTGTACTTGACCCTGTACAGATCTAAGAGATGCTTTAATTTGAGGTCACAAAGATGGTCGCTCAGGATATCTTCCACATTCGAAGGCAGGCCCGTCGGACGTTTCCTTTTCTTCTTCTTCTTACTCTTTACCAAAGAAGTCTCACCTGGGTGAAGGGGAGGATCAGCTTTAGATCCGGGGGAGGGGCATCGGTAAGAACGACTCGAAGAGGCTCTGCCTCAATCACTGCAACGTCAGTTTATCTTTTATCGTTTTCAAGGTCCTCGGATAAATATTTTTCTTGGACTTCTGGAATGGAAGTTAGGGACGGCTCCGACCGAGTCCCTCTTGGAAAAAAATTTCGGGGACTGACATCCGGTGTCGTTTGAGGAGAGCCTTGGCGGTTGTTGGAGGAGTTGGTACCGAGGAAAGGATCCTCATCCAAACTGATTTGACGGATGGATCAGGTGATCTCTTCCATTTAGACCGATCTTGATGTTCTTTAATCAGTGCTCTTTCTCTCTCATCACCTATTATGATGAAGAGGGAAGACCATGAAGGAAAATTCGAGGGAGTTAGAGAAGCACAAAGATCAACCCCACCACTTGAAGGGTGTGCTTGACTGAGAGAGGATGCAGCAAGCTGGATAGAGCGTTCAAGGATCGGAGCCCAGTTGTCTCGAAAGTTAGACTCACAAATCTCTACAGGGGAAGGATATTCTCTCGCACCGGAATATCTACGAGCACCGATTTGATTAGAGATGTTCAACCACCTCCAAAGCTTATACTTTTCAAGATTTAAAACTCGTCTGGCATGAAAATGATAACTAAAAAAATTTGTTTGGCATAGTTTCTCTCTCTAGAGCGAATTCTGTTTAAAGAAAGTCAGAAACTTTTGATCAGGGAGAAAGTAGAGTTTTTATAGGCAAAGGGAGCAGAAGGTGAACAGTAGAAAAGTAACGGCATCATGACACGTGTCCATGACAGCTCCGCCGCCTAAAAAAATTTCGACTCGCTAACAGCGAAACCAAGCACGTGTATCTGACATTAAATGATAATTTAGGTGACATCAGCCTGACCAAGGGGTTAGGTCAGCAAGTTAGAATCCGATCCAACTCAGAAGCTCACCAGGGAATACGAGCAGGGTATCGCTTGATCTGATCCAAACGATGTTAAGTTTGAATTCAAGTCCACGTCCAGATAACTGCACATGGACTGGGGGGCTACTGATAAGGGGAGGAAAATATAGGTGTTTAGCATGTAATTTAGACCACAAATAAGGTCAAAGTCTATGTATTTAGTGGCTAAGGACTAAGGTAAAGCGCACATAAGAAGCGAGGGACTTAAATGATAGTCCACTAGAACTTGTTTGTAAATAGTAAAATAGTGGGGTAAGAAATCCACTCTTATAATGGTAGACATGTAATTTCACCCTCGACCTCTTTTCCTATATAAAGGACATTCCTTTTTGGGAAAAGGGGCCAATGATTTATCAATAATTACAATGTTTATTCCTTTTGTCTCTTCCATTTCTAGTAATTCATTGTTCACTTTCACATCACACGAATATTCTCTAGTCCGATCCCTTCACACGAACATCTTTGCTCCTGAGTCTCACTAAAGATTCTCTGAATTCATGAGTCTCAACGATCCAGTCCGTCAAAATGACTTTACCAAATATGTATTCACGCATCATATTATTTTTTATACATATTAGAAACTAAAGTTTAAAAAATAAATTTCATAGTATTATATGCTTTATGCTTCCTTTTTGGAACTTTAAAACCTATCACATAAAGCACCCTCTAAGTATAATTTAGATTTCTTAGAATCCTAGTGTATTTAAAGTTACTTTTAATTTATATATCCCATCAAATTATAGATTTTTTCATTACCTATATATCGTGCAACACTTCTTTCTCTCTTTCTGCTATCTACGGGTTTATCGATCTCTTCCGTTCACTCCCAGTTCGGCATAAATATCTCTACAATATATTATCATCGTCAAAGAAGACTTTAATACCATCTGTAAGCTAGAGGATCGGATAAAAAATTTGGACGTTTGTACCACGTCTATAAATGACCTCAACAAATTTTGTTACCATACTGAGCTTAACAATCCACTCATTTTTTATTCTATTGGTCCAACAAAGAAGCGAGAACTTTATTTCTTCAAGAATTGAATGTGTTCTTCTCAACAACCATTGAGACGAGGACTTCCTAAGATATTTTGCTCACTATGATCACATGTGTACCTCTAACACAGCCCTATTACTACGTACTCTAGTACTTCGAGTTATTTTTCCAAACAAACTCTCATGTTTCAACATGTAGTAATCTCACCCTAATTATATTCTCATTGTCACCAATAACTGGAACATTTCCACCAAAAGTTTAATCGTGTTCATCATTTCGGTTTTTACTTTGTGTGCTGTTACAAATATATTAGTTATGTCCGTGTATTTAGAACCTGATTTTCATTTTAATTTTAACTTTTTATAAAATGTTTAATTTAAATAAAAAATATCTCAAAATTTGAAACTTATGATGGATTAGGTCAACATCCACTTAAATAAAAAAAAAATTAAAAGCTCACACCCTCATTTTATTTTATAAACGGAAAAAATTAAAACTTATCCAGCGAAAATAGTTGAAAGACAGAAGTTATCAAATGTTATATTATTATGCATACTAAAGTCCTAAATACGACCTAAAGTGAAGTTGGAAAATATTCGTCGCATTTATTATGCATGATTAAAGTAGACGGAGAGAGCTCACAAGCGTTTAGAGAGCTCGGAAGCTTCAATTGAAAACGGAACGTTACTAAATTTGTGTATATGGCGGCAATGTCTTCGAAAGTCGTATAAGGCAAAACCTCAATTTGCTAGTAAATTTGTTTGTCCAATGCTTTTTTTTAAAGAAAATTATTATTTTTTATTTGAAAATAAGGGTTCAAATCGAACGATTACAGAAAAAAGGTTTAAATTACACTAATTACAAAGATAAAGGTTTAAATAGGAACATTTTAAATTTAATTTGAGTGCGCCAAAATTTGAAAAATTTGGGATTTCCTTCTAATCCTTCACTCGAGAAAGTCTTTGTCTTCTTTGACAGTACTGAAACACAACATTAACTCCATTTTCTATCTCATCAACTCTTCTTCTTTCAGCATTTGATTCAGTTTCATTCAATCGATCACAACCAAACTTGCTTAAACTTATTTGCTTTGAACAGATTGCAAAAAAGAACAACACATATTAAAGTAAAAGTAAAAGATATGTATTCAGTATTAATGTAACTCAAGCCTAAGCTTTCAAGTAAAACAATGGCCATCAGATTATTAGGAGCATTGAAGTGATTGAAGCTCTGGTTTTGTTTGCAGTTCAGAGTCCATTTCGCAAGCCAATCGGAGGCTTGGTTCTGGACTCTGGAATATGTCTTATGCTCATTTTAGGGTGAATAAACTTTTACACAATGAAAGGAGGGAATCGACGTACCAAACAGCTTTGCCCTTAGCAAGAAGTTTGATTAGCAGTAAGCAATCAGATTCAATATCCATTTCAATCCAGTTGTTTTGCTTACAGATAATCAAGCCCTCTAGGAGAGCTCTAAACTCTGCGAGCAAAAGAGTTAGTTTACTGAATATGATGCGAGTGCCAAGAATGATATAACCTTCCCAATTTCTAATCAGTATCCCTCCACTAGACTCCTCATTACGTATACAAGCACCGTCCATATTCATCTCAAATCTGCCTTTTTCTGGAGCAGTCCATTTGAGGTAAATAGGTTTCTTTATTTTGTTCTCTATAGTTTTTCAGCCTAAAGTAGTGCCTGCATCAAACGATTTGGACCAGTGCTTACTGGTTAACTTGTTAGAAATGTCAATACCTGAAATCATTCTTACAATCATATCTATTGAACTTTTAACTCAATCATGATTTCCTAATTTTTTTGAATTGTTTATGTTTTTCCATATAACCCAGCAAATGATTTGAGGGATTATATGAGTGACATGGATTTTATTCTTAGAAAACCAGAACCACGGTCTAATTATGTGAGTTAGCACCATGTGTCTTTCAATTTTTATTTTGAATAAGGTACTAAAATAGTTCCAAATTTTCAAGGCAAAGCTGCAACTAACAAAGAGATGGTAGTTTTTTTCATTAAAATTGAACCAATATGACTGTAGTTTTTTTATAAGTTTCCAGCAAAGAAAAGAGAACTTACTGGGAATGATTGTGCTCCAAATCTTCTTGAATAAACTCGAGTTACTATGCTTAGTTCCGACACTGTCCCAAGTTTGATTTGTATTGAAGCTGTGATTATTGGAATGCCTCCAGATCATCATATCATCTTTATCAAGGTCGATCTCGTAAGTATTAATATGATTGATTCTCTCTACGGGAAGGAAGCTTTCCAATCTTTTAATGTCCCAAACCTTGTTCTTTCCATAAAGTATTCACTTTAGCCTTTAGGTACCAACTGTTGATTTCGTTATTGTTGTGATTACTTAGAGGAGGGAAGTTATGCAAGTCATCGAGCAAAAAATCCATCTTGCATCTTCCTAGGATCCACTTAATGTTGCATTATGCTTGAGCTTTTATTCCTGATAATCTTTTCCAAACCAGGGTACCATATTTATTGAAGTTAGTTTTTAAATTATGGATCTTATTGTTGTATATATTATGTATTATATTTGACCAAAGACTAGTGTTTTTTCTGAAAAGAAACCAGAGCTTTTGAGAAAAGGTAAGCTGAATATCCTTAAGTATTTTGTTGTTCAGCCCCATTCCTCAAAAGATTTACAGAGAGAATTCCAAGAGGCTTACTGTATAGTTTTATCTTGTATTTAGACCTTCATAATAACTTATTAAAGATAGTTTCCAATCTTTGAAGGATGTTTTAAGGCAAGAGACTGTTTTGCATCCAGTATTATGTTATAGGAAGTAAAACATATGAAATTAGGGTCAGTCTACCCCTATAGGATAAATGATTATTCTCTCATTAAGTAATCTTATCATTAATAGGATTGAAATTCTTCCCTTTGTTGTTGCAGCAGAAAGTAATCCCCAGGTATCTTGAAGGAAGAGTTTCAACTGTGAAACCAGTCTGCAGTTTCAGTATGTTGCCAGATTTTGGTTTTCTAGTTGAGATCATGAACAATCTCCTTCACAATCAAGATGTTATCATGAATAAATCTACCTTTGACGAAAGTTCCTAGAGTGTTGGAGATAATATTAGGCAGAATTTTGGCTAATCTCGAGTTTATGAGCTTAGACAAGACTTTGTTAATCATAGTGCACAGAGTAATAGGTATGTAGTTGTTCCAGTAGGTAGGATTAGCAGTCTTTGGAGTAAGTAAAATACCAGTTGCGAAAATATCTTTAGGAATATTGTTACCTTGAAGATAAGAGTTTAGGGCATTGCAAAGGTCCTCTTTAATAATTCTCCAACATATTTTGAAAAAGAAGATGTTAAAACCATTGATTCCGACAACACTATCATTGCTCATGTTGTTGATGATTTTCCAAACTTCCTCCTCATTACTTGGCTTATGAAGATAGTCATTATCTTCATTAGTAATAAGTCTTGGAAAATTTTAAAGATATTGTCCTGCATCATATCTCTCTTATCTTCTCTGTTTTTATAAGGATAAGAAGCCAAAGTGTTCTTGAAGTAATTCTCTGCTGATTTACCAATTTCTTCAAAGTTCTAGACCCAGTTGATACCATCTTTAATGCCTTTTATAACATTTCTTCTTATTTTCTTGGAGACATATGCATGATATAACTTTGTGTTGCCTTCTCCATCTTTCATCCAATTATTGTAGCACTTTTGTCTCCAATAATCCTCATCATTTCCAAGAGCTTAAATGTATAAACTGTTAGCCTTTGAGAGTGCAACTTTGAAGATATGAGCATGACTAGAATAAGTTCTGACCATCCTTGAATGTTGTAAACCATTTTTCATTAATTATAACTCTATCTAATCTTTTCTAGCGTGTATTCTTGTTCCAGGTATACTTTGATCCAAGATAGCCTGCGTCTTCAAGGTTGCAGTTTCTAATAGCTTCGTTGAAGTTGTCAGTGTTATTTTGATCGTTTGAAGTGCATCCAATTTGATCATCAGAAAAGGTAATTGCGTTGTAGTCTCCAACAGTGATCCATGCTTTATCAGTATTAGCAAGCATCTTCAGATTGTCCCAAAGATCAATTTTATGAAGTCTGTGGCTTTTGGCGTAGACAATTGTAAAGTTGAAGCTTTCATATAAATGAGGATAATGAACCTCCATGTGTAACTACTGATCATGGTCAATTTTTATATCAATAATTTCTCTCCAAAAGGTCCAAATCTTGTTAGATATATTGGTAGTATAATCCTTATGGCCCAGCAATTTAGCAATACTTTCAATCTTGTCAGCCTTGGCCATGGGCTCTTAAACAGCCAACATTTTGATCTTTTCTGCTTGAATCATAGATTGAAGCCTTCTCAGCATTGGTTTGTTATTTATGCCTCTAACATCCAGCTAATTATCCTTATCATTATCAGATAGAGATTTTTGAAGTTTTTTGTCACCTGTATACTTCAGGGAATTAATCACAAGTTTGCTTGTTTTTCTACCTTTCTTTGCTGATTTCAGTTTTTTGTTGATAATGGTGTTGAAGTCCTGATCAAGTGGGATGCTTCTCTTGGTTGGGGTGACGTTTCTACTTCCTATATTGTCATGATCTTGTGTATAAGTATTAGTGTCGTCCTGTTGGCTGCTCTAGGCATATCCATGTTCTAGCTTTTGAAGAGCCTCAATAATTTTCATGTCTTCGTTTGTTGATGATTCTTTACTTGTGTCATTAGATTGGGTATCAACGTTTTAGGCAATCTGTTTCAGATGATTTTGGCTTTTAATGTTTTGATCTTGAAATGATTGAGGTTGACTGTCATCATTCTTAGTAGCTTGATCTTTTTGGGTCACAATGGACTTAATTTTCCTTCTATAGACCTTGCTAATTGTTTGAGTTTGCTGATTGAGGTTGCTGGTTTTGGTCAATGACATGCTTTGATTTTCATTTTCTTGGTTTTCAATTATGGGACTAGCAATTTTATTTTCGTCATCTGCCTTATCATCCTTTGCAACAAGCTTATGAGGTTTCTTGCATTCAGATTCTTTGTGTCCTATATGGAAGCAGTACTCACAATAGGTAGGAACATTTTTGTAGCTTAAGGAAATCCAATAGCCATCATTAGATCTGAAACCAATCCACATTCTATACTTCAATTTTCTTGAAATGTCAATTTTGATTTGAGTGTAACAAGCATTACTGTAAGCACTATTGAGGCCGCTAAATCGTTCATAACCTTAGAGTTATATAGAACTCATGATTTTTTTCAAATCGAACCCAAACAAGCGCCAGAGGATTTTCATATTTTTTGTTAAAGTTTAGACTCCATCTTAGTAATCTCATGATCGCGCCATCGATATTTCATACGTTTCTTGACCAGAGAGAACTGATATCTTCCTTTAAACAAAATTTCAGAAAGATGTGGCGAGAATCCAACATTTCGAAACTGAAAGAACCTTTAAACTTGAAAGAATTCAAGAGAAGTATTTCCGATTGTTGGATAAGAAATTCTTTTGATTCTTTAGCGTATTGGACAAAAAAGTGATCATCAACTTCTTTAGCATACTCTGGTTTCAGTTCTACATCCAGAGAAGTATTTCTGGGTTTTACCAAATTAGCGTATGTTTTCATGATTTGGTTTTGTCTTGAAGGTTCTCCATTGAAATATCTTGAAGAAAGAGCAGGGTATTCTTCAACTTCAAAAGAGTTATTGTTGTGTGATTCCAGGATAAGCAATCAGGGAATCAGCAAAACTTTCTCTGAAATGGAGATTTTTCACAAAGACAGAGGTTCCCTTCCGGGAAGGTTTTTTAGAGCGTTGATCTTTTCCCTCCATACCTTGTTTATCCAATGCTTTACACTTCGATAATCATAAAACGATAAAGCAGGTCGACTAATCTCACCAATAAAGATTCTTTTGATAAGAAAAAACATTAGCATGAGGTGTAAAAATCCTAATTTCGTACATACTATAATTAGGTCACAAGTTTTAATAAATTTTATCATTTGTGTTTTCGTAAATTTATAAAACCACATGTAATAAGATGATAAAGAGTATAATTAAAGTTAAATATGCTAATTACTGAATATAAGTTATATTACCAAAATAAACATATGCATTTATTTAAAATCTATTAATATTATTTCTTTTTTCAATTTAGATAATTAAAAACAAGTTGAATTATCATTATAATTACAAATATTAGAAACAAATTGAGATTTTGGCTTTTATATAAAAAATTAATATATTTTTGAAAATCCATTTTTAAATCAGTTATTTTCAAACTAAAGAGTTAAAAAATAAGTTTTGCAACAAATTAACTTCTTTCTAAACCTTTATTATTATTATTATAAAATATTTTTCTTAAGAATTAAAGTAATTTAAAATAATATTTTAAGAAAATATTTATAACCAAAAACAATTCTTAATTATGTTGTTACGGCTTCGATCCAATATTATTATATATGAAAATATATTAATAATTAGTGGAAGAGTAAATAATCATTATATGTTAACATGAATATTATTTTAACTTAAAAATAATACATTTAGACATAATATGTTAACTATCATGGAGATAAAAGGGTTTCGGTTTCTATCTAATATTTCAAGGGCTTCTAGTGAAAAGATCCTTTAGAGCATCCCCAACAGCTAATCTATGATTTAGGTAGATATAGATTAAATTATGACATTTTATAATTTTAGACTACTAAATAATAGAACAACTAATCTATAATTAAGTTATTTTTTTAGTTTTGTAAATGGTGAGAAAAATAAAGAGAAAATATACAGATTGTGTAACTGTCTACGTAAATATAGATTATCAAAATAAAATCTGTAAATTTATATTACATTTTAGATTAACTGTTGGAAAGCTTTTTTTAAAGATAATAGGTATTTTTAAAAATAACTCTGAAATAACGTATCTGGTAGGGATGCTCTTAGAGGCCCTAATTAGGGTTTGAAACTCTTTCTGTTCAACCCAACTGTCTCTTCTTTCTATGTACTAAATATTTTCACTTATCTAGTTTATTTTATATTTTTTTCATTTTGTTTCGGAGTTTGGCTTTGATAGCTCTTTGTTGCCTCTGGTTAGCTTTTCAAGATGACGAATCTTTTCCCTCACCTTTACCCTTTTCATTGATCATAGTTACCCGGATCTGCACTTTCAGCTCCCTCACTTTTCAATTTTGACTATTTTTCGTTTTATTCGTGACTCTCAACGTTAGCCCTATATTTTAGGTTTCTCGTCCTACCTTCGATTGGATTCTCATGGCTCAATCTGTTGTTCCGGCTACTACTATCAACTGTTTTGGTGGTTATGTGATTATTTCACTTATGCTCTTCTCCCTCTCTGGTATAAGTAGTATGATATATTGTCTTAGACTTTATCATTTTCAGTGAGATCTTCCTCTCTTTTAGGATCTATTGTGTATTTCGACTATGTAATAACTGTTTGTTGTGTATTAATTTCTTGCTTTTAGACATATTCGAACTTCGTTCTATTGGGTAGTTTTGAGAGAAATAAGCCGGTAGTTTTAGGCTCTCTATAGATCTCTGAAATGCATAGTAAATTCAGAGGAATGCTTGATGATTGTGTATACTTTTATAATTATTCAATGTTTTTAAAAACAAAAAAACTAATATTCAAACGATTTCGATAAAAGCCGATAAAATATTACAAATATTTAGTTAATTTACGGTTGACTCATTGCATATTGATATATATATATATATATATATATATATATATATATATATATATATATATATATATATATATATTACTTATATGATCAAAATATAGATTTTGAATGTTTTATGATATTATTCTTTTTTAATTTTTATTTAACTAAATCAACCATCAATTAAATTTTATTTTGTTTTTAAAACAAAATAATAAATCCAAACAAAATGAATATATATATATATATAGTGATATCAAATTGAACCAAACCTAAAAGAATCAAACTGGAACAAATTTTATTTGGTTTTCAAATAGTTACCAGATTATAACAACTGAAAGAATCAAGAACCGAAGATCCGAACCGATCTGAACCAAATTTTATTCGTTTCCTAAACGGTTATTAGTTTAAAATATAGAGAAGACCGAGAATCGAAAGAATTGACCTGAGAACTGAACGTTCATGCATAATTGTATTCAAAGGTACCTAACACCAAACTTTAAAATCAGATAATACTAGAATTGTCAATAATGAATTATTGAATATTTAGTACCCAAATAAACTCTCATCTAATAAACATCATATTCTATAATACCTCAAATACCTATGCTTCATCATCACCCATGTCATTCTCCGTTTATTTCTTATTGTTTTAAAAGTCCCTATTTTTCAAACGTAGCTCATAAAAAATACGAAAATACTATTAGATTTATTTAATTAAGACAACCAAAACTAGATCTAAGACTTAGTCCGTCAAAACGACGTTACCAAATACGTGTTCTCAATTAATATTATTTTCTATGCTTATTAGAAACTAAAGTTAAACAAAAGAACATAGTGTTATGCGCTCTATCCTTTCATTTTGACATTTTAAGACGAATCATAGCAGGCACCCTCTATGTAGATTTTGGATTGCTTGGAATCCCAATAAATTTAGTGTTACTTTTATATATCTCATCAAATTATATATTGTTTATTACTTATATATAATGTTAATTTTTCTTCTCTTTTTCTGCTATCTACAGATTGAACGAACCCTCGTTCACTCCCTCATTTTCCATGATATCACTACCATATCTTCCCGTCTCTAAGATATCCCTTGGATTACTCTTGGCGACTTAAATGTCATCCAGAAGCCAAATGACCGAATGGGCAATTCAGACCTTTGTACCACGTCTATAAACATAATTATTTCTACCATGTGAGTTGAACAACCTTCGAGCCACTAGTTTACAATTTTATTGGTCCAACAAACAAGCAAGTAAGCCTATCTATTTGAAAATTGACCATATTCTTATCAACAACCATTGGGATGACCACTTCCAACATCTTGTGCTCACTATGATTACTTGCGTACCCTGATCACACCAGTATTACTCTTTACCTTACTTCTAGTCATTTTACCGAAAAACTTTTTCAGTTTTTAGTATATTAAAATCCTACCCTAACTATCTTCATATTGTCACCAATAACTGGAATGCTTCCATCATGTCCATCATCCCCTTTAAGCTGAAACGCCTCCAAATTGCGCACTATTGTCTAAATAAATGAGATTTTACTAACATTAATGATTTTTTATCTTCCACTCAATCTTTCATTGTTTAAACCCAATACAACCTGACAAATGATCCCATCAACCATTCTCTCGTCAAGGTTCCTCCTTAATGAATTATCTTCTTTAGCCATGCAGAGTATTCCATCTTCAAGCAGAATTCTCACGGGATTTCGATCAATTTAGAGGACTATAACTTCAAATTCTTTCATAATAGTATCACATCTTGGATCTCTAGAAACAAATCTATTAATTAATGACCTTCATGGTGTTATTTATTCATTTCAGAAAGGTGTGACTGGTATATTTGATAACCATTCTCAAATAACTTTGGTGTCAAACCCTCCCCCTAATTACTCAGGCCTTAATAGATTTAGAAATCTGATAAATTCTAAACTTAATACCCGACGACGACGACGACGACGACGACGACGACGACGACGACGACGACGACGACGACGACGACGACGACGACGACGACGACGACGACGACGACGACGACGACGACGACGACGACGACGACGACGACGACGACGACGACGACGACGACGACGGTCTTTTTAGTTATGTTATTGATAATTAGTAATTAAAAGATAATAATAAATACAATGTTGAGGTCACTATTATCTAAAATTTAAAGAGAGAATGCATTTAGTCGTAATATTTTAACTAGAACCAAAATAAAAAAGTTTCGGTTTCGTCTAACATTCGAACATCTCCGATAAAAAAATAGATAACATATTACAAATGTTTAGTTAAACTAGGTTAACTTATTTATATATATATATATATATATATATATATATATATATATATCGAAAATATTTAATTAAATCAACTGTCCACTTAGATTCTACTTTTTTTTTCCTAAAACAGAATGGTAAATTAGAAAAAAAATATATATATATAACGAAACTATAAACAATTACCAATTTAAAAGAATTCATAAAACCAAAAACCAAAATAACCGAGAACCGAAAGAATCGATCCGAAGAACTAAACGTCCATGCATGTACATGAGAAACTCAACACCAAACTTTAATGCCACATAATACCCAGCTATCAATAATGAATGGATTATTTAATATGTAGTACCAAATATTGAACTTAACTCTCATCTAATAAACATCTCATCTAATAAACATCATTTTATATAATAACTAAAATACCTATGTTACATCACCACCCATGTCATTCTTTCTTTATTTTTGGTTTTTTTAAAAGTCCATATACTATTAGCTTTAATTTTTTACGACGAACAAAACTAGAACTATGACCCAGTCCGGAAAAAATATGTTACCAAGTACGTATTCTCAAATTATATTAAATTTAAAGAAACATATATATAGTATTATGCGTTCTATCCTTTAATTTTGACATTTTAAAACGAATCACAGCAAGCACCCTCTAGGTAGATTATGGCTAATGAATTTATAGTTAAATTTTATATATCTCGTCAAATTATATATTGTTTATTACCTATATATAATGTAAAACCTCATTCTCCTCGCTATTTACGGGTTGAACAACCCGTCGTTCGCTCCATCATTTGGCATGATATATGTTTCATATCTTCCCGTCACTAAAAGTATTCATTGGATTACTATAGGCGAATTAAATGCCATCTAGAAGCCAGATGACCGAATAGGAAATGTGGACCTTTATACCACGTCTATAGACATAATTTTTGTTACCACAGTGAGCTACACAATCTTCAAGCCATTGACTTTCAATTTTATTAGTCCAACAAACAAGCAAGCAACCATATTTCTTCAAAACTGGTCATATTCTTGTCAACAACCATTGTGATTATGACTTTCCAACCTCTTTTTCTCACTATGATTACCCGCGTACCCCTGATCACATATCTACTACCATGTACCTTACTCCGACTCACTTTATCGAAAAATATTTTCGGTTTTTCAGTATATGGAAATCCCACCCTAATTATCTTCTTATTATCACCAATAACTAGAACCTTTCCATTGAAGACTCATTCATGTCCATCATCCCCTCCAAGGTGAAACGCCTTCAAATTGCACTCTCTTGTCTATATAAAAGAGAGTTGACTAACATTAGTGAACATTTCTCTTCCACCCAATCTTCCATATTTTAAGCCCAACATAACCTAACAAATGACCCCCTTAAACATTCTCTCGTCAATGCCAACATTTATGCCTTAAAGAATTACCTCTTGTTTATCTATATGGAATATTCCTTCTTCAAGCAGAAGTCTCGTGAGACTTGGATCAAGTTACAGGAATGTAACTTCGAATTCTTCCATAATAGTATCAAAACTTGTATCTCCATAACCAAATCTATTTATTAATGACCCCTATGCTATCATTTATTCATTTCTTAAGGGCGTGACTGACATTTTTGTTAACCAATTCTCTAATCTCCTTAGTCTCACCCCCTCTAATTACCTTGGGCTTAATAGAGTTAGAAGCCTGATCACTTTCAAACTTAATGACTATGATAAAAACCCATTTGATTATGTATGAAACCGAAAATGAGGTATAAAAAATCATAATTCAGTATTAATAGTAACAAAGCCCCCGGCCCTGACGACTACACTACTTGTTTTTTTAAAGTCTTATTGGGCCACCATTTCAATGAATTCTACAAGGTTTTCCATCATGTTCTCCACTATAGCCATATAGACCCTTGCTGGAATAAGACCCTCATTTCTCTGCTCTCAAAGTCTGAAAGCCCATCTTCCTCATACGACTTAAGAGCCATTGCGTGCTGCAGTATTACTTACAAGGCTATCTCTAAGATTCTTACTAATAGGACTAAGGATTCCTTCCTACCTCTTATTGACTCATCTAAATTTACCTTCATCCCTGTCAGAGTATCTCTCACAATATCCTTCTTTCTTAAGAGCTTCTACATGGTTACAATACCAACAGAAAAGGTCATCATGATACCCTCAAGATCGACCTGATGAAAGGTTTCACAAATAGTCGTTGGCATATTCTTCTTGACATTTTTTATGCCATGGATTTCTTTAATCATATGATTGAGTGGATTATCCAGTGTGTCTAAAATCTTTCTTATTCGATCAATATAAATAAAAATAATTTGCGTTCTTTCCACGATAAAATAGGTCTATGGCACGAGGACCATTTCTCCCCGTTTCTTTTCGTTCTTATTATACAAGTATTTTCAAGTATTCTAATAAAGAAGACATATCACTCCTCATTTGGATTCCATTGGAAGTGCCATAAGCTCAAAATCACTAACTTTGTTTTGCAAATGACTTAATGGTTTATTGCTTCTTCTAATATCAAAGTCCAATCATTAGGCCACTTCTTTTTTGGATAGCTTAAGGACATTAAATCATTTCTTAAATCTAACATATGCAAACCAAATTCTTCTTATAAGTCAAATATATAAAATGTACCCCTATTATCGTTAAAAAGTGAAGTGCATTCTATAATTTAATTTATTTTCTATATTTATATTTGCATTTGCATAAAATTGCTCTACTATCTTGACATACCATTTGGAACTACATGTTGCAAAATATAACCAACCTAAGTTGAGAAGATTATCAATTAGGAGTTGAGTACCTTGTACACCATTGTGCTCAATGTAGTCTAAGTATATACATACTCGCGTTTATTGTATCTCCACTCGGAATGATAACATCGTAGTCGACCCATGTCAAATATATTTTTCAAGACCCTCATCTGATTGTTCCTATATTTCAACTTCTTCATTGACCGTCCTGGATCTTGTTCTTGATCTGGATGCTTTATCGATATATTTTATAATATTTTTTTAGTTCTCGGAGCAATTGAATATAAAACAAAAAATTGGTTTGTAATAATATAAAAAGAGTAAAATATAATATATTTAATTAGAATCTTTCAAGAATAGTTCGATAATGTTTAGTTTGAGAAAAAATGGTTGGAATGATGATATTTATAGGTGAAAAATATTATATCTGTTAGAGTAAACGTGCATCTGTTTGACATAACGGATGCCCATTTTCTCTAACGGTTACATTTACCTATCTGTTGGAGAAAACGGGCATCTATTGTGCCAAAATAATATTTGTTTGCTTCAACGGCTAGTCAAGCTTGTCATTGGCGAAAATAGGTG
The DNA here is from genome assembly GCA_036936605.1 of Limnanthes douglasii subsp. nivea. Lineage (NCBI taxonomy): Eukaryota > Viridiplantae > Streptophyta > Magnoliopsida > Brassicales > Limnanthaceae > Limnanthes > Limnanthes douglasii. Next base: position 172,853,259 of record JAUPFV010000002.1, read on the forward strand.
TTTGTTATGCCAAAGAGACGCTTGTTATCTATAAACAACCCACCAATAGCCAGATTAACTAGCCATTGCAACAAACGAGCGTTCATTTGGCATAACGGATGCCCATTTGCTCTAATATTTTTTAAATATTCATTTGAACGAATGTGCGAATACTACTCTAATTAGGCTTTCATTACATGTAATCATTTTTAAAAATAGATATTGCATTGAAATGGATGCACGTTTGGGTCGGAAGGCTAGTTTATTTTTGGTAGTTTCTTCTATAAATAGAGAAAAACCTGCTTTATTTCGTATTCATCATCTCTCAAAGCACCTTCTTTTTCCAAAATCTCTCAAACTAACTTTTATTATCTCTTAAACCAACTTCGGTAATATCTCAAACCAACTTCTTCTTTTATAATATTCGATTTTTATATTTTGTTTAATGGCGGATCATTGGTGATTATAAGAGCTTGGTATACTCTATCCATTATAACCGAATATGAGATAAAAAAATCTTTCTTTGACACTAATAGTAATAAATCACTCGGGCCTCACGACTACAGCGGTATTTTTTTGAAGTCTTCTTGGGCCACTTTTGACCCTGACTTCTGCAAGCCTGTTCATCACCTTTTCCTCCATAGTCGCATGGATTCTTATTGAAATAAGACTTTCATTACTTTGATCCAAAAGACAGACAATCCCTAATTTCTCTCCGATTTCAGATCCACTGCGTAATGCAATGATACTTAGATGGTCATCCCCAAGATCCTTACTAAAAAGATTGAGGATTCCCTTCCATATCTCATTAAATTCTCTCAATTGATCTTCATACATGGTCGGAGTATCTCCAATAATATCCTATTTTCGGAAGAGCTTTTATATGGTTAACATACCAATAAGGTAGGTCCCCGTGGTGCCCTCAAGATCGACCTGATGAAAGTTTTCAAAAATATTTATTGATATATCCTACTTGATGTTCTCTATGTCATGGCATTCCCCAAACATATGAGTGCCTCCATTATCCATTGCATCTTAACTAATTCTTATTCGATTATCATTAATAAAAATTCTTTTGGTTATTTCCATGGTAAAATAGGTCTACGACAAGGGGGGTCCTCTCTCTCCGTTTTTTTTTTCATTATTGAACTAGTGCTTTCAAGTATTCTAAAAAGGAAAAGTCAATATTTTTCACTCGACTTCTATTGGAAGTTCCATAAGCTCAAAATCACTAACTTTTATTTTGTGGATGACTGAATGGTTTTCTGTTGTGTTAATACTAACTTAATTAACCTTGTAAAAGAACGCATTGAGGAATCTTCCAACCTTCCAGGCCTCCACCTCAACCCCACCAACAGTCATATTTAGTTATCAAGGGTATCCAACTAGATCTATAACTCTATTATTTATTCATTTTTTTATTTGAGCTCCTCCCTCATTAATTCTAGTCTCTCCTACAATTATTTTGCATGTTTCTTTTCCATAAAGTAACAAGTCATATCAACTCGTGGGCTTCGAAACACCTCTCATATACGGGTAGAGTACAACTTATTAAAACTGTCATATTTGTCAGTCAGGTGTATTGGGTGTCTTTCTTCATCTTTCCAATTTGTGTACTTAAGGAACTATCTCAACTATTTTATAGAATCTTGTGGTCAAGACCTGAAATGAAAATTTCAGGTTCCAATTTTGCATGGACTAAGATCATATTTCCCTCGCCGAAAGACGACTTCTGATTCTAGATCTTAAGGTCTGGAATCAAACGACTACACTCAAACACTTTTCGTTTATTTTAAGTGCCAACATCTCTTTAATTTGGTGTAAATGGGTTCTCATGTGAAAAGGTAAAAAATAAAAATCTACAGAATATCCTCATCGGACCGTCCTTTAGTTTAGAGTGAAGGAAAATCATCAATTTAAAATCAAAGTATCGTCAAGTTCTATAAGGAGGACATCAATAATAATACTTACACCTTCCCTATTATGATCATTGGTTGTTCCATACTTCTCTTGTTCACCGATTGGGTCCTAGTATTATACGTTATGAAAGAATGAAAAAAATAGCATGGTCACTGATATAATCAACAATGACACTTGTAACGGACATACTCAGATCTGCTCACACAAAAGGTCTCACCAATCCCATATGCTCGAAATTGGCAACACTATTGATATCATCGCTTCCCCCTCTGGCAGAGAGGATGTTAAGTTCTGGAAACCTCACCAGAAACGTAACTCAAGTACCTTGGACCCTTCTCGTTTGGAACAAGCACAATATTCTTAAATACTCTTCTATTGTCTGAATCCTAGCTAGAGAAAAACTTCATCTTTAAGGATATATCATATCCCCTGAGTATTTCTCATGGATTGGCCATACTCCCAACTAGTATGGGAGGCATGCTATATAAATTTTAAGTTCCCCACATGTCCTCTGATTGACCTCTTGGTTACTCACCACCAGTAATTAGACTCCGTCTACCTTTGGCTTCAGCCATCTTTGGCGAGCCGATTTCTGTGCGGTGATCTATCATATTTGGAAAGAGAAAAAAATTATGATTTTTTGGACTACCATTCGTTGCGATCTGCATTATCCCACCACATCCTCTCACACTTTCGTTACAGATTCCATGGCACAAAGATCATTGATTGTGCTAAATGAGTATTAATATTTTGTTTTTTTATTTTGTGTGTTTTTACAAGTATCTTAGATTTCATGTTACTCAGATGATTCTTTGGCACACAGATTGGTTATTTATTGAAGTGCAACTTGATGTTACTGTCTCTCTTGTTACTTTAAAAGTATTTTACAATGTTTTTTTAACAAGATAAACTTTGTATTAATAAGTTAATGTTTACATAATTGAAGAGAAACAATGAAATTGATACATTGCAATATATACTGATCATTTGCTAACATTTGAAGATATAACCATTAGATAAAGATGATATTTTTCGGGGACAGTCTTCACTACAACCTTCACCAAATTCAGAATTGTTCTTGTATTAAAAGACCAACGCTCCTGTAGTAATTTCTTGATCAAAAGCAGACTTACACTCAATCAGGTTGATCTTTGAATATATGAGACACTTTGCTTTGAACATGAGAACATAAACATTCATATAGAACTTAAATCAATCTTGTGAGTAAACCAAACCATCGATTCCATAAACACATATTCAATTTTGAATAAATATCGAGAGATATCAATATTTAATTCTTAGATTTTCAAAACCTAAAATTGCCAACAGAGTTATAGCTTTTAGAGAGTTAGGTATTTGATTGTTATTTAGATCCAATTTCATTTTACATTTTAGGGTCCATCTAGTTAACCAATACGCCATTTGATTTTGATTCCTAGAAATATGTTTAATAAACATTGTTGATCCAATTAAAGTTCTATACCAGTTGATTAAAGGTTTTAGATACCAAGGATCATTGTTCTTATCAAGCAAGTCAATAAAAATAGAGGAATCTGTTCTTATATCTAAATATGTCAAAAAAATTTAAAACATAAAAAGAGACCGTCAATTGAAAACATACCTTTAAAGATTAATGAGGTTTGCTTTCCATATAATCTACCATAGGAAAATATAATTTCACCATTCTTATCTCTAACAATTCCAGCTTCACTTGACTCACCATTTGTGAGACAAAAGCCATCAGTATTTAAGTTAACTCTATTGTCTTTTAGATGAATCCTATTATAGATATTTACTTTCCTAGCATTATTCTTATAGAAATACAACAAAGGATGTTAGCAATATTAGTATATCCTATCCATATCTTCTTTTTAAATATATTAGAATTGTCTAATCTAGCAAGAATTAAGTATACTTTATCTAATATACTTTGAGAAGTTATAGATAAGTTATTTTACTTGGCCTTATTCATATAATACCAAATGGACCAACAGACTATTGATGAAAGAATTGTTCTAATGTGGATGGATTGTCATAAATCTACCTATATTTATGTGAAATAAAGTAGCTAAATTATTCCAAACATTCCAAGAGATTGGGCAATTTACAAATAGGTGATTAATAGTTTCTATGTTTTGAGAGAAAAAACATTTAGATGGAAGATTAAAGTGTCTCTTTTGTAAGTTAGTGTCCACATAAATCAAGCCCTTCATAATCTTCCATCGGAGTAAATAATATTAGGTAAAATTTATATTATTTTAAATTTTAGCATAAAGGATTGAGACATTTCCTCTATTTCTCAAATGATTCCACGTGACTTTAGAATTAAAGTGACCTGACTTGTTTAAATATCAAATAATGGTATCCTCTTTATGATTTTTGATTTTAAGCGGAAGAATCTTTCTTATGTCTAAAGGAATGTTATAACTTAATTTATCATGGTCCCACTTATTATTAGCCCAAAAGAATTGACTTTATCAATAATTAACCATTAATTATTGCTTTCATCTTGAAAAATTGATTAGAGGACGATTTTTGTAACACCTGTCCAACCAAAACTCAATATTATCATTTCTTAAATTCCATAAGACACGAGGTTCAACAATGTTTTTGATATATTTAAATATTTTCCATGTTTTTGAACTTTTTTTATTAGATTTTAATTGAAGGGTGACGATTTTTGCAGTAGATAGAATGCATATACCTGGCCCAAATTAATTTATTTTCATGAAACTTATACCAAATTTTACATGAAAATACATCATGACGATCAATAAGTTCTCTAATATTTAAACCCCCTTCATTAAAGATTTACATAAGAAAATCCATTTTGACCAAATTATTGTTTGAGATTAATCTTTAGAACCCTAAAAAATCTGTTAAATAGTCTTTCTATCAATTTATGACAAAATTGAGAATTATAAAGCGTATCATATGATATGTGGGGATAGTTATTAGTACTGATCGAATCAGTACTAACCTACCCCCAAATGATAGAGTTCTATTATCCCAATCATACATTAGTCTTATTAAATAATTCATGACAGAGGATTTTCTTATTATTTTTATGAATACTAATACCTAAGTATTTCAATGGTAAAGATTTATTCTTGAACTAGTAGTTTTTTTAATTATCTTAATTCTGTTTTGATTATTGTTAGAGGATGCTATAAGACTTGATTTTTCAGCATCAATGGTTTGACATGATATATCTTGATACAATTTAAGGATGATCTTCTTTCTATTGATGTTATTTTTGCAACCATTTACAAATATGACAAAGTCATTTGCAAATGCCAAGTAGTTTATCCTAAGATTTCTTTTTGTGTTGTATCTCATCTCATGGTGGTTGTTGAACAACATATTAATATATCTGATAAGGTATTCTACTATAATTATGAATAAGCTGGGGGAGATTGGTTTTCCCCGCCTAATGTCATTAGGGTCTTTAAAATAGCCTTTTAATTCAGCATTTCTAATAATAGGATAATATACATATTGAATACTATTATTTATTAGTTCTATGAAATTACTATGAAAGCCAAAAATATTCATAACATTTAAGATAAAACTATGATCTATCTTGTCAAATGCTTTAGTCAAATACAACTTCAAAAAGATGTTCCCTCCTCTGAATTTTTTTATATGTGTCATAAACAATTTATTAGAAGATAAGGATGCGTTCATGTATACTTATACCAAGAACAAATCCTCCTTGCTCTTGGGAGATAATCTCAGGAAGAACGATTGAAAATATATCATTTAATAGTTTGGAGATTAGTCCATTGAAAACAAAGTAACAATTAATTGGTCTATAGTCTTTCCACTGTTTAAGGTTCTCAAATTTGAAATTAGGCAAATAGTGGTTGAACAGATGCCAATTAAGGAATGATTACCATTAAATAATCCCTTATAGATGATGTTCCAACATGATTGTTTCAAGAATGCATTAAAGCAATTAGGTCCAACCACATCACTTATTTTAAGGTCTTTAACAGTTGTGTGAATCTCATCATTTGATGGAATGACAAGAAAATAGTGGTTGTTAGATTTAGTAACTAAATTGGGATTATATTCATTGTATCCATGTATTGATTGCCGGTATTTGAGTTTTTCAAAAGGTTTTTGAACTAATCAATTACAGAATCACTGATTTGAGCATATTCCTCAATCCATTTACCATCATTGAGGATACCATTTGTTTTGTTCTTTTTATGCCTTTTTTTACAAAGTTATGGAACATACTAGTATTTTTGTCTCCATGTTTAATCCAATCAATTCTATTTTTTCCTCCCAAGGTACTTATTCTTTTCCAAGAGAAGAAGCAGATAGGCATTAGCTTTTGATAATTTAACTTTATCTTTATATGATTTAGAGATCAGATAGTTGTTTTCAAATAATATTATTTCTTCCTCAGGTTTGGCAATAACATTGAATGTATTACCAACGGATTCCTGATTCTAAGATCTTAGTTTAAGTTTCGATCTCTTTAGTTTTTTCACATAATATATATATATAGACCATATAATGGAAGATTGCACGATTCTTCAACTATTTGAGTAAAGTCAGTGTGTTGATACCACATAGTAAAGAATTTAAAGGAGGTTTTTGGTTTTACAGAATTTTTAGATATATATATATATATATAGTGATCAGGGTATGGTTAAGGATTTTGTCAAGTCTTTTCCAAAAAATTTGTTAGTCCAAGTAAAAGGGAAACCTATAAACCCTACATCATCTAATGCACAGTCTAAAATAGTATTATTGAAGTTATCAAAACTTCTAAGACACAAGTTTGTACAGGATAGATGTTTAGCAGGATTCGTAATGCAATTAAAGTCACCCATAAAATTCAACTCATATGGATTGTTAGACAACTCTCTTATTTTGTCCCACAAGAGCATCCGATTTTCTCTAGTTTATTTGGCATATACTATAGTTACTATGATTAGATTGTTTGAATTAGTATGAGTAACTTTAAGATGAACTAGTTGTTCGTGATTGCAAATCGGTTCTACCTTATATGCATTTTTCCAAATAATCCAGATCTTATTATTTAGATTTGAGAATCCTTAATAAAATCTGAAGATTTTAATAATTATATTAAGCTTGTTTTCTATATTTTACTAAGTTTGGTTGTATTTTAGGTTTTGAACTTTTTTATCTTGTTTGTTGTGTTTTTTAATGTGCAAAATGCTTTTAACACTTATCTTTCGGTACATATATATATTTATGAATATATCACAATATATTTATAAAATAATATTTATTTTTATTTTTGTTATTTATTAAAGTTTGATTTAAATAAAAAAATATTTTAAAATTTGAAGTTTGAAACTTATGATTATTTTACTTTACAAAAAAAAGAACTAGTCGTACTTGATAAAAATAATTGGAAAACAAAACTCTAGATGCACGACAAGCAAGCAGAGGAGTTAGAATGAGACTTCAAATTATGAAATGGGAAATTACATCTATGGTACCCACTTAACTATTTTATTGTCATCTAGTACCAAGTTTTGATCTTTTATCTCTTAATACCCATCTCAACTACTTAATTACAACTTAATTCCTAACATTATTTTAAGAGAAAAGTACCCATAAATACCTACTCAGGTATGTAATACCAAAGTGGTACCCACTTTTAGTATAATTTCATAAAGTACCTAGAATATAAATTTGGAAAAAAAATCCCTTTAGGGTATAAAAAGGGCCAATTTTCCTAGAACCCACTTTTTTGTCTCATAAGACTCACTTTTGGGTTACCATTCCCTCCAATATTACATTTCTAATTATGAAGAAAGAGAAACACAAGATCCGAGAGAAAATCAAAAAACAAGTCTTAACACAACGGTGAAGTAACAGCTTCTAACCAAGAAGTGAGTTCCATTCTCCGGTCGTCGGTGAGCAAACATCATTGTCGATAACAACCACACTCCGATACATTATTTGACGCCGTTTTTGTAACACTAGTAAACAACCAACATATTAAAAAAAATTGCCAGACGAAACAATTTAACGTCGAGTGGTCATGTTGGACGTTGATTAGGCATGTTGGACTCTGAATTTGGTTTCTAAAACACGTTATGGACATGAGTAGTATGTCCGGTTCAGCAACTGTTGATTTCGACAATTTTATATTGTCCAGTTAAGGATATAAGTATGATATTGTTTTTGTTTTTAAAATTTCATCTGTTTGAGGTTTATTTAGTTTAGGGTTGAAGATGTTTGTGTGAGAATGTAGGTGTTATGTTAGTGTTGGTGTTGATATCGGAACAGGGCAACGGAGCAGAACTTCGGTTCATGGATAGTTTGACATGAATCGCAACCTAGCCCTAATTTGTTGCCTTATCTAGCATTGTGTCGATTTACTGAAGTTGTGGTATAATATGGCTATCAACGCATGCAATATTGTTCATGTCTAGTAGCGTGTAAAAAAATTATGGCAATGTCTAGCAATGTTCTATATAAGTGTACAATATTCGAAATAAGTCTAGCAATGTTCGAATTGTAACGTCGATAAGTATTGTTGGGGTGTTATTTAGGTTTCAAAAACACATAATGGACATTAGAACTCTCTTTGGTACATGTTTTCTTGATTTCAGCAGTTGTATATAGTTCAGGTTGTATATATTTGAGATATCGTTGTTTTTTTTAAATTTCATGTGTTAGTTAAGGTTGGAGATGTTTGTATGAGACTGTAGGTGTTATGTTAATGTCGATGTTGATATCGGAGCAGGCTGAAGGAGCAGAATGTGGTTAGTTAATGGTTTTACATGAATCGCATCCTCGTCGTGATATGTTGGCCGTATCTAGCAATGTATGCGGTTCAGCAAGTATTGGCATAATATGTATATAAAAATACATTCAATGTTGTATATTTCTAGCAATGTATGCAATATGTGTTGCAATATCTAGCAATGTTCGTAATATGTCTACACTAACATGCAATATGTCTAGCAATATCTGCATTGAATCTGCAATATGTCTAGAAATGTCTGCACTGAATCTGCAATATGTCTAGCATTGTGTGTAAGTTAGTTGAGGTTTTTGTTTGATTAATATCTAGGATTGTGGAAAAAAATTCTGTTATGTTAGGGTGATTGGGATATAGGTTACTAGTGCGATGTTTTTCTTCTGTTATGTTGTTCATGTCTAGTAGTGTCTGCAAAAATTGTGGCAATGTCTAGCAATGTTCGGAATATGTGTACACTAACATGTAATACGTCTAGCAATGTCTGCATATATGTCTAGCAATATCTACAATGTGTATAGCAATATCTGCAATACATCTACAAGTGTCTTAAATATGTCTAGCAATGTCTGCAATATGTCTAGCTGTGTGTAGCAATGTCTTTTCATATATCTAGTAATGTGTGTAAGTTAATTGATTCTTTAGTTTTGTTAGTGAAACCTAATGACTTCTTGGTTTGAAATGTCTAGAAATGTGGAAAGTTTTTTCTGTTTTGTTTGGATGATTGGGATGTAGGTTATGACGGCGATATAAAGAATATTATTAAAGTGACTAGAAATTATGATATGTGCAGGCAAACATGACTGCGATGAGGGTATTCTACAGGTCGGGCTTAGTCAGTATAATCAACCTTCTAAGACGAAATATAATAACAACAGAACACATAGAAGTTGCTCGGGACACCCATTTCTATACGTTTCTCAAAACATCGTTCGACGTAAGGAACGAGGATATGCCTGCTAAAAGGAAATCCGAAATATTTAAGAATTTCCTCAGTGATTCAAGCACAAACAGACGATGGTAGTTATATTTGATTTTAAAATAGTTTTATATGGGACAACCGTATAATTGTGTATTTCATTTTAAATTGAATGTTGTTTGTACGGATCTTTTATAGACGTTAGTGTTGGGACAATAATTCATTATTGTCATCTTCAAATTATATAACAATGTCAGATTACGTGTATCTAGCAATGTATTTTTTATGTATATAGCAATGTCATAATTGAATATCTAGAAATGTCGTAAGAATGTGTCTAGCAGTGTCATATAACTCGTATCTAGCAATGTCATAACGTCGTATCTAGCAATGTCATATAACTCGTATATAGCAATGCCATATAACTCGTATATAGCAATGTCATAATTGAATATCTAGCAATGTCGTAAACACGTGTCTAGAAATGTCATATAACTCGTATCTAGCAATGGCATAACATCGTATATAGAAATTTTATATAACTCGTATATAGCAATGTCATATAACTCACATAACAATACATTAATAAAGTATCTAGCAATGTTAGATAACTTGTATCTAGCAATTTCATAATGTCGTATATAGCAATGTTATAACGTCGTATCTACCAATGTCATATAACTCGTATATAACAATGTCATCAGGGTACCAAGTGTTAATATGTTTGGTAATTAGGTACATAGGATGTCATTTCCAGATACTAATATGTATTATTAATGTATCAAGCAAGATCTTGTCATTACTGGTGTATCCAACCATTTAACGATTACTACGTATCTAGCAATGTCATTATTGAATATCTAGCAATGTGGTGATAAAGTAGCTAGCAATGTCATTTAACTTGTATTTAGCAATGTCATAACTAGTATCTAGAAATGTCATATAACTTGTATTCAGCAATGTCATATAATTCGTATCTAGCAAAGTCATAACGTCGTATCTAGCAATGTCATTTTTCCTGGACCAGATTATTGGTAAATCGCGCCAACTATATTAACTCGCATCTCGTAACGTATGTTGCAACTTGAGGTTAGACTTATATCGTAGATATATTTTCATATATCTAGCAATGTCTTCTTAGTGTATGTAGCAATATCATTTAAATATATCTAGCAATGTCATATTACAATCGAAATCCTATTGATATAATTCTTATATCTTGAAATATCTTCCTAGTGTATCTAGCAAACTCATATCAGGGTATCTAGCAATGTGATATTAGGCTTACAATCGTAGTGATATTTTCGTATATCTAGCAATGTCTTCTTAGTGGGAAAGAAAGACCCATATCAATATATCTAGCAATGTCGTATTAGAATTCAAATCTAAGTGATATTTTGCTTTATCTAGCAATGTGTTCTTGGAGTATCATGCAAACTCATGTCAATGTATCTAGCAATGTCATATTAGAATTCAACTCCGAGTTATATTTTCTTATACCTAGAAATATCTTCTTAGTGTATCTAGCAAGCTCATATCAATGTATCTAGCAATGTGATATTTGAATTACAATCGCATGTCATATTGGTGCATCTAGCAATATTATACTAGTGTGTCTAGCAATGTGGTATTAGTATATCTAGCAATGCTGTATCACTGTGTCTAGCAATGTCTTCTGAGTGCATCTGGCAATCCAATAAAATGTATCCAGCAATCTCATTATATCGTATCCAGCAATGTCGAAAAATAAGCATATAATCATAAATCCAAACAAAAGATGTATCTCGTAAGGTTAACAGTCTTAAAACACAACAATAGCAAGATAAGAAGTACTTATCCAGGAATATACAAAAAAAAATTGAATGTAAGAGCACAGGTTTGTTAAAAATTAATGGAGCATCGCAAGACCTCCAGTTGTGTCTTGATTTGAAATAACGGCCACACCGCGACTGGCTAGGGGTTACTTCTCCTCTCGATGTAATATATTTTTTTCGAACGTCCCGTTCGACCGAAAAAAATAATTCTTGTGAGCACCACACGAGTAGCTAAAGGTGTAGTTACCTTTAACAAGATTATGCCACTTGCTTTCAGCGTACTCTTGAAGGGTTTCAAAATTTTCAAACTCGGACAACGGAACAATAGCTGTTTCGTGACCAAATTTGAAAATGCAAACCTTGGGTTTCGACATATACTAACCTGCATTGTAGAAGATTGGGTTGGTTTGTTGTAGTGATTGCTAGAAAGCAATGGGTGTTAGAACTAGTAAATGGCAGTGTCCAATCTAGCAATCTAGCAATCTAGCAACGTTACCAATCTAGCAATGACTATAAAGATATCTAGCAATGTATTTATTCAAGCACAAAACGTAATAGAGGACAGCAGTACAAAGTAAACTCGCAACAATTATAGCTAATGATGCCTGTATCTAGCAATGTCAAACATGATTTCGCCAAATTCGATCTCAGGTCTAAGCTGGAAAAAATAATAATATTCCCTGTTCACACGACCATCAAATTTGATTAGCAAACACGATTCAAAATCCAAAGTAAAAAACAAGTAAAGCAGACTTCAATGCCAAATATGCTCTCTCTACCAATAGTGATTACGAAGGTTGTTATCAACAACCATAATCTATTGCACTTAACTTTCAATTACGAAATATATTATCCCCAATGACGAAATCTATGATCCACATAAACCACAAGCCATAAAATCAAAAGTTAGGATCCTCAAACTTATGAAATTTTCCTGCAATTACATTTCACCAACCAGCGAAACCCTACACCTAAATCTTCTTTGATATTCAATCTAATTTAAGATTTTAACTCATCACTTTAAACTCATTTGAAAGTATGAGACAAGCGAGAGAAATTGTAACAACCTATGTTTCGATATCAATTGACAGTTTCTCGTAAACCAAGCAACGCAAGAATCAAAGAAAACAACCCTAACTACCCTCACCCTTCATCAAAGACCACGTAAACAAAAAATTTATTTCTTACTTTATTTTATTTTTAAAAGATCCATATCTTTCAAACCGGAGCTCGAAAAAAATAAATGAAAGTACCATCACTTTTGTTTTTTTTAAAATGAACAAAACTCGATCCATTGATGATATTTTTTATTTATTTTAAAAATAAAATTTCACCAGTAATAACTCTCAGGAAATTGAGAGAGTTGCAAACAAATTTCAAGAAATCGAGAGAGTTGTAGCCAACTCTCTGGTTAGTTTTTCAAACAACTCTCAGGTTCGTTTTTCAAACAGCTCTCAGGTTAGTACTAGTGAAGGTACCAGCGGATATATATAGTCGGGGTATTTTTGTCCAAATTTCAATTCAAGGTACCAAATGACACTATAAAAAACGGATACTAGTGGATAATTAAGAAGATGTTTACTCGTACTTTTCTCCAATAAAATTATATCAAACATTATATTTATTATCTACTAATAAATAATAAATCTAAAGAGAGCTAAGAGGCTAGATTTCAATTCAAGAGCGTTTTTAGTATTTATATTTTCAGTAGTCATTAGGCTATTGTTTTTAAAATATTAATAATAGTGAGTATTCATAAATTTATAAAAATGTAATTACATTTTTATTTTAATAAATTTTTAATTAATCAATGGTAATCTTATAAAAACACGACGGTAAATAGCATTATTCAACACACATATATTAGATATTAAATTTAAGCTATATGGTAAAAGTTAAATCTATACATCCAATTAAAAATGATTAATATTATCCTACTTTTTTTAATTTAAATAATAAAAAACTAGTTGAATTATTATTATGATTACATTTTTTTTAAACAAGTTTTAAATTTTTAAATAAAAATAAAAAAGGTTTTAAAATAAGTTTTGAAAAACATTTCTTATATACTAGTTGACACTACGTGAAGTGGTTGGTGGATACCTACCTACCTTAATAACTCATCCTTTATGATATAATTACTTGAAATATATAAGTATAACTTGAATTCACTATTTAAATACTAAGTATAAATTGTTTGGATTTCTAGTGATAAATGACCATTTTTTTTCAAAAAAGAATTAAAGTTACTCAAACGTATAAATAATTTAGAGACTTTTGGACTAATATATTAAAAAAAGAAAAGAGAGAAAAGCATGCTTCAAAATCATAGGTTGATGTGACTTGTGATGAAATATGGATATTTATTGTATTATGGAAAATTGGATTTTAATTAGTAGTTAAGTACCATATATGGATCCTATATAGTTATTATTGATATTTGATAGTAAAATGTTATGTTCGATATCTTTTAGTATAACCCTAATAAATATAGTTTAAATATTAAACTAATATAAAAAAATTAATTAATTTAGTAGAGCCAAATGAAGCTTTACACCTTGAGCAAATCAAAGAGACTGAAAATATATAAAACTTCTCCATCATGTTATTTTAGCTATACACATTAATCCAATATTCTCTTTTGATTTCCATCGCGTCATCTCTCTTAACATTCTCGGCTCAGGCTCATGTCCAAGTTTACCAAAATAATGGTTATTCATTCAGAATTATAGAAGACATAAAAAATATTTTGGGTGTAGTGCCGCTTTAACCTATATGTTAATAAACAATGTTTTCTCGATCATAAAACCAATAATTCTTCGATGAAAACTAGAAACTCACCTTCCTCTGTGTTAGTATTCATTTCTTTATCTCGTAAAAAATGACTACACTGTAATCCTCAACTCTCATCCTCAAATATCGGGTCTCTATCTTTACTGATACGTTTCATAGAATTAGACGATCCATAACGATCCACCTAGCTCATCTCGGTACCCGACTTATTGTCGACTACACATCTAACTTGGCTCAAGCGGCATGATTGCTATTAAGATCAATTCGCTCGAACTTACAGGTTTTCATGCTGCTCCACGAGTAGTTATATTCCAAGTTGATGTCGCTGATCCAGTTTAGGTGAAATCTTTATCTGATAAGGCATAACAGGTTTTCGGTTCTCGGATTCATATATTGGTTAACTCGGCTGGATTAATTGATTCCAAGTACTCTACTATTACTAATACTTCTGTTGAAGATTTGATCGGACTTTTAGGTAATCATATGAGAAGCTTTGAAACATTTACAGGTACGATCCATGAGAATGGTATATATTATGATCAGATTATGTAGGACTTGTGTATCCAAGAGAAGTTTCCATTTGTTTCTTATCAGAGGATCATTGTTGATTTCAACTCTTATATTTTTTGTGTTAATAAATGTGTATGAGTTGTTCCTACAAAAAATTGATAAATAGGTACTTTTCTAAATTATGATCTCATCATTTAGCCTTGTCAATGCCTTGCTGCTTGATACTTTTTTTAGATTGAGTTACCTAGAATCTCAAGTCCTGCAAAAAAGATAAGAGACTAAACCTCTCAAATTCAAACTTAGAATAGTTATGATCATTAAAATGAGTTAAATAATGGCCTAACAGACTCTTTAGTATGTAGAGGTTTCATTGAGATTCGGCATTTAAGGTTCGTGACTTTAGATTTTTTTTATTCTTTTACTTAAAAACTTTTTGAATTCCTTGCTGATTTCTATCTTATTTAATATAGTTAAGGATGAATTTTTCCCATGTTTTGAGGTTTATAAGAAGGATTGTGAGGATTTGATGGTTCGTGGTCATTGGCCATTAATTTTTTAAATAAAAATAAAAAAACTTTTTATAATAATTTTTAAAAATCTATCTTTTATCTATATTTTAAAACCAATGTTATAAAAAAATTAGTTTAGGAACAAACAATTTTTTTTAAACTCTTACGTTTTGTCATTTTAAAATATATATTTTATTTGGTTTATAAATGGTTACAAAATTATAAAAACCTAAAGTATCAAAAACTGAAAGAACCGAACTAATCTGAACTAGATTATATTTGGATTTTAAATGATTACCAGTTTATAAAAATTTGAAGAACCAAAAATCGAAATAAGTGACTCGAAGAACCGAATGTCCGCACCTAATCGTACCCAAAGGTACCCAACACCAAACTTTACTGCCACTTAATACCCTAGCTATCAATAATGAATATTTAATACCCAAATATTGAACTTAACTTGCATCTAATAAACATCATCTTTTACAATATCTCAAATATCTATGCTTCATCACTACTCATGTCATTCTCTCTCTCTATTTTTTTTAAGTTCATATCTTTCAAATCGTAGTTCTGAAAAAAAAATACGAAAATACTATTGGTGTTGTTTTTTTAAGATGAACAAAACTAGGTACATGCCTCAGTTCGTCCAACAAAAATAACGAAATACATATTCTCGAATAATATTATTTTTGTATGCTTATTAGAAACTAAAGCTAAAAAATATATAGTAATATATGTTATATCCTTCACTTTTGACACTTTAAGACCAATCACAACAGGTACCCTCTAAGTAGATTTTGGATTTCTTGGAATACTAATGTATTTAGAGTTACTTTTATATAACTCAAAAAATTATATATTGTTTAATTACATATATATCATGTAAAAATTCCTTATCTTTTTCTAGCTACCTACGTGTTTAAAAATCCCTCGTTCTCTCTCTTATTTAGCATGATATCTCTATCATATCTTTCTATCACCAATGCATTCACTATATTACTCTTGATGACTTCAATGCCATCCGTAAGCCAGATGACTAAATATGAAATTCGAACCTTTGTACCACGTCTATAAATGAATTCAATAATTTTGCTACCACGATGAGCTTAACAACCTTCGATCCACTTGTTTGCAATTCTATTGGTCCAACAAACAAGCAAGTAACCTCATTTCTTCGAAAAGTGACCATGTTCTTGTTAACAACTATTAAGCTGATCATTTTCCAAGTTCTTTTTTCACTATGATTACCCTTGTACCCCTGATCACACCATTTTTACTATGTACCTTAGTATTCCGAATCACTTTTTCAAAATATCCTTTCCGATTTTTTAGCATGTGGCAATTCCATCGTAACTATCTTTCTATTTTTACCAATAACTGTAATCATTCTATCGAAGACTCCATCAATAATGGATCTTAGAACTGGTACACTCAAGTATGCGCAGGCACAAGGATCACCAATCTCATCTACTTAAAATTGGTAATATTATCAAATGCGTCCCTCTCACCTCTGGTAGGGAGGCTATTAAGCTCTGGATCCGTAACCAGAACCATAACTCATTCACGATTACAACCATCTATCATTTTATTCAGCTTTCTGAGTCACAAGTACCTTGGGCCAATATTTTTTAGAACGATCACAATATTCTCAGACACTCCTTCATTTTCCGACTCTCAACTAGAGCCTAGCTTCTTGCTTGGGGATATATCATATTCCCCCGAGTGTTTCTTCTGTAATAGCTTCCCTAAATTAATCAACCATGGTTTGGTGGATTTCTCATACTCTCAAGTAGTGTGAGAGGCATACTTTATAAAGCTTAAGTTCCTAACATGTCCTCTGATTGTCCTTTTGGTTACTTTCCTGTAGTACTTGGACTCCATCTACCTTTGACTTCAGCCATTTTTGGCGAGCCGATTTTTATGCGGTGGTCTATCATATTTGGCAAGAGAAAAACTCTACGATTTTCTCAGACTCCTATTCGTTGGGATCTGCATTATCCCACCATATCCTTTTATATATTCATTATAGATTCCATGACATAAAGATCTTTGGTTGTGCTAAATTATTATTAACTTTTTTTTACAAATATCTTAACTTTCTTTGTTGCTAGATTGCTCTTTTCAAACGCAAATTTGTTTTTTATTAACGTACAACTTGATGTTATTGTCTCTCTTGTTACTTAAAAATTATATTACTATACTTGGTTGTATTTTATTTTTAGGAATTTGTTATGTTGTTTGTTGTTGTTTTTCTTTTATGCGGGAAATTCCCCTAAGACTTATATTTTGGTACATATGTATTTTGGAATATGTCATGAGTAGGGACGACAATGGGCTGGGTTCAGACCGGGTTTGGGTCGATTTGCTCAAGCCCATTTTTTTTACTTTTTACCCAAACCTACCCCATCCCGCTATGGGTGTAGTATTTTCAAACCGAACCCGACCGGTTCATGTTTACGGGTTAGCCCAACCCAACCTATAAACACAACCTATCAAAGTGTCTGAACCAACCAGAACACAACTCAAAATTAAATTTATCGTTTAATATAAACAAAAGTTAAGATATAATTTTTTAACAAAAACAAATATAACTAAATAAACAATTAAATTTTAATAAAAATAATAAACATAAGTCTTCAACAAAACAAAAAATCTAAAATTATAAAGTCACTCTTATGTTATTCTATATTATTGATTCTTCAAAAACATTACTATTCATATATGTTTGATGTTCATTAGTTAAAAATAGACATTTTATAATATTCGTAAATATCGAAAAATGATTTTGTTCACAGATGTGGCGAAAGAATAAAAAGAAAAAATAGTTGAAGTATTTCTTTACATCAATTGGTTCGGTCACCTATAAAATATTTAGGAATAACAGTCTTATTATAGTTATTCTTAATAGAGTAACAATCTTATTACCGTTATTTTTATTAGAATTAACATGATTAGTTTTGTATTTTTAAATAAATAACATCATTTTTTGTTAGTTTAACCAACTAAAAGGAATTCTTTATTAAAAAAATTGAATAACATGATTGATTTTTGTTAACCGAGATACATATGTATTACTGTTAATCTTAATAGAGTAACACTCTTATTAATTATCTTTCTAATATGAGTAACATTATTATTTTTTGTATTTTTAAATAAATAATAAGATTTGTTTTCTAATATGAGTAACATGGTTGATTTCCATTAATCAGAATACTTAGAAATAATAGTCTTACTATTGTTATTCTTAATAGAAAGTCATATTACCGATATTCCTAAAAAATGAATAAGATGTTGGTGGTAGTGGTGTAGTAATGGCGGTGATGATGGTAGTGGTATTCGTATTGATGGTGATGGTGATGGTGGTGGAGGTAGTAGTAGTAGTGGTCGTTGTGGTGGTGGTGGACGTGATGATGGTGGTTGTAGTGGTGGTCGAGTTAGTGGTGATGGTGGTGGTAGTGATGGTAGTGATGGTAGTGATGGTAGTGATAGTGGTTGTGGTAGTAGTAGTGTAGTCGTGGTGGTGGTGGTGGTTGTTATGGTGGTGATAGTGGTGATGGTGGTGGTGATGGTTGTCGTGGTCGTGATGGTAGTGATCATGGTGCTGCTGGTGGTGGTTATGGTTGTAGTGGTAGTGAGTTAAACGTGATTGTGAAAAAAAACGATTATCTACAAAGGTTCTTTTGTAATTCCAATTATTCTATAAGCTTCTTGAATTATGAAAGTTTGATGTATGTTACAAGTAACATGGGCATTTATGTTCTCCAACAGATCATGACACTGAAAGTGCTTGAACCTTGTATCATATTGTGCCCGCATGCCATCCATCCTTGAGGCGGTAGAGGTGCAAAAAACTTATTGAACGACCAAACTAGATCTATACTTTTTACAAAATTTTCAAAGACCTCCCATTTCAACCAGATTTGTTCATCATAGGAATATATTTCATGGTTTTTTATAGATAACTTTCCCAATTGGGAATTTTTTCAGAACTGAGTGCGTAATATACAGACTAACAGTCTACCCCCTTGTTCTTAAGTAAATGATTTGTTTACCACATGAATATTCAATACGTCTAATGATAAAAGTTGGTTATTTTCACCTCAACATTATAACAGTAGTTACAAATGGTTGGAATTTTTTCATGACTGTATCTTTATTATTCGAAGGAATGAAACAATCATTAACCAATATTATAGCTAATTTCTCAGCTCATGTCAGATTTTTTCTAGTAACACAAATTGCCAGTAATTGGAAGAGTTCTCTCATTATTTTATTATGTTTATTGCTTCTTCTAATGTCAAAGGCCAATCATTAGGAAAATTATTTTTAGGATAACTTAAGGACATTAAATCATTTCCTAAATCTAACATAGGCAAAGTAAATTCTTTTTGTAAGTCACATACATAAAATATACCTCTCTTACCATTAATAGTGAAACACATCCCATGATTGTATTTATTTTCCATATTTACTTTACTATCTCGACATACTATATTTGCAACTAGATGTGGCAAAATATATCCAAACCAAGTTGACAAGATTATGAATTAGCAATTGGATACCTTGTACGTCATTGTGTTTAGAAGAGTCTAAGTACATACATACCCGCATTTATTTTATTTTCACTCAGAAGGGTAACGTCGCACTCGGGGCAATGTCAAATATATTTCTCAAGATTTTCATATAATTGTTATCACATGTCTACGTCTTCATTGGCTGTCTTTGCTATAGTTCTCAATCTGGATGCTTTATTGACATCTTTACCAATATTGTTTTCTAGTTTTATGAGCAATTAAAAAGAAAACAAAACCTTGGTGTGTAATAATAATAAAAAGGAGTAGAATATAATGTGCTTAATTGGAAATTTTCAAGAGTAGCTCAATAATGTGTTTGGTTTCAAAAAAATCTAGTGATTGGAGGGAACAGACATTTGTTTGACATAATGAACGCTCGTTTGCTCCAATAACTATATTTGACTATTTGATGCAGAAAATGGGCGTCCGTTGTAACACATAAAATACAAGTGTTGTTATTGTTTGATAAAAAAAATTGTTATAAACTTTATTGTTTGATTACATAGTTTGTATATAATTTATAAGTAATATAAGGGTACTATAGTTTTATTATTATACTTTGATTATTATGCTTTGATTATAAGTACCTCATTTTTTTGTTATATTTTGATCATTATTAGTGATAAGATCATTGTTATAGTTTGAATATAATATAAATTGTTATAGTTTGTTTATTTTATAAATAGTAAAATAAATTATGATCAATATCTGTTTGTAATATATTTTAATTATAGTATAACTGTATAAATAAGTGTTCTTACATTATGAGATTAAATATTAATTTTTTATATTCATCTGAACCTTTCATAGTTTATACTTCCGCGAGCCATGAGTTTGTAATTTTTTTATTAAAATTGAACTACTCTATTACAAATTCACTATTAAATATCTATTACAAATCTTATTCATCCGGAATTTCATCTTCTGAATCAAACAACCCTGCATCCTCACATCCCTCATCAGCTTCATCCTCGGGATCTTGTTCAATATCATTTAGTTCATCGAATTTGTCCTTTTTTATTCTCTTCCATTTCAAATTCCTTATCTTGCATCATATGGGCCATCACATATCAATCTTTAACTGTAACACAGACTTCAAGTACATCGCTAGGCAGTCTTGTTCGTTTAGTTGTGTATTGCAACCTTGTCATACTAAATACATATTCACTAGCCACTGTAGAGATATCAATATGATGAACCTTCTTGGCTAACTTGGAAATAATTAGAAATTATGTTTCCTTGTACTTTCACCACCTTAAACTGTACTCAGTTTGCAAATATTGGAAGTTCAAGAACGTCTTGAGGAGTTGTACTTCTCATCTTTCTATTGTGAAATGTATTTACCACATAATTATTACGATCCCTAATTTTGCTTCCACCCCTAGTATTACTACGACCTCCTGAATTTGAAGAGCTAGTACAAATATTTGTCCCGTATTTTCCAACATAATTATTATACATTTCATACAAATAAATATTAATTTATTGACAATATTCATCATAATTATATGATATATTAGCAAGTTTAATATTTCTATAAAATATCTTAATATAATCGATAAAACTCACATGTTTTTTAAAAGGATAAAAAATACACCAACAATATAAGCGTGTGGGATGTGATAAAAATAATTTTTAAATTTAACTTTCATATCGGACACCATATCATGACATACATGCATATACCTATGTGTATTTAAATGCATGACAAGATTACTAACAGAAAGAAGGGGAAAATGAATGTTATATTGCGTAAAAAATTATAATAAAATATTTAAATGACTACATAAAAAGTAGCAGTTTAAGACATTTTGACCAATTTAAACCAATAAGAGGATAAGACGGACTAAAATTATTATAATCAATGTAGTTTCTAGCTTAAACGTATAAACACAAACAAAAAACATGTAGAGTTGTATATAGTTTTGACACATATAATTTACTTTTTTACTTTTTTTCTATTAAACTTAACAATATTATTAATTCAAGTCGTCTAGGAACCGATGTCGAGCATATTATGACCATATCTTGTAATAGGCTCGGTATAATCTCTAAATGTTGTACTTACTACATCTTTTGAAACCAATTGAAGTATATGACATAAATATTATAGTATGAACATTTTTGAAAATCTCGGTTGCATTCAATTTAATATCTTTCAATATTTTTTACGTTGATAAATGAATTATCAAACATTGACATAATTTTATTTATAACTTTAAAATCATTTGTACACTCTAAAAACCTTCTTTAATTAAAAAAAATTGATTACTAATAGAACAAATATATACAATTAGTATTTAGAGTATCCAAATAGGATCAATCCAATATAAATTAACACACATAACATCAAAGTCAACATATACTGATATATCACTAGTCAAAGAAACTTTTCAATGTCAAATTAAAAACTATATCCCTAATGATTTATTTTTTGTTCTTAAAACATTTCATAGCTCTTGATCTCATAGAGTTATGTGGGATCCGTTTGGCTTTTGGGTTGACCTCAATTTCCATTCAATTCGTGTGTCTCAAAGAGTTCACAAATAAAAAATGATGTACAATACCAACGATATATATCATGGCTCCATTGCTATATGTATTTTCATTGAAAATAGATACATTACCGGTAGTAAGATCTTTTCGATTCCATTCTTCAAAAAAAATTATACGGATTTATAATAATCATACCCTTGGTGTTGTAATTTTGTTTTCCACCCTTATATGACAGTTATTTTCCATATGTTTATATATATAGTTGTATCATTTTCACGTCTCTCAATAAAGTAGTACCACACCAAAGATATTGTCTTCGTAGATTCCAAACTAGTGCTAGTGTTAACACTAGCATGGGATGCAATTTTTTCAGAGTTGAATTTTGTAAACCAATATGTAAAGGATCATTCATATCTACATTTTAATCATCAAACATAAAATAATTTAATTCTACAGTTAGGAAAGGTTGGACACTTTGTTATTAGTTTTTTTATTTGTTAAAAAATAAATTAAAACAACTAGTATATGAAATGGATCAAACAATAACATAAAAAAATAATAGAAAGAGTATACCACACACTTATAATCACCAATCATTCACCACAACCAAGCAAACTTGAGTAGATCAAATATGAAATTTTCTCAAAGATTATAAAAGATTATAGAAGATGAAGTTGGTTTGAGAGAAAAACTATCCAAAACAAATAACCTTCCTAGTGAAACGGACGCTTGTTTCACCCAAGGGACGTTCATTTCACTACAACAACTATTTTTTTTAATATTTTTAAAACAAAGCATTCGCTAAACGTTAGACGTATATTTGTTCCAATTTTGAAAATAAAATAGTTATTGCCCAAACGGACGTTCAATGCCTATTATGGGCCTTCCCGGTTTTCAGATTACTCTACCATTACCTTCAATTTTGGTATCCATATGCCACGTATGAAAAGCCTATTTAATTTTTTGTTAACATGTAGTAGAGTTATCCCTCTTGCAGTGAGTTGATGTCTAATAGTTGGAACCTTCCATTACTTGTTCATTGTATGAGTCTTATTACCCATAAACTTAGTCGTCTTCGTCATGCTCTCTACGAACTAAATCGTAGAGAATATAATGATATAAGATCCAAGGTGTCTAACGTCTAACATTGATTTTCTTTGATCAAACTCTTTTGGTTGTAAGGTCTCTTGAACTCAACTCTAGTCGCTCATGACATTGCAACTTCTCCTATTTTTATTTTCCTCAGATGTTGTGAAAAATGTTTCCACAATATAAAATTTGCTGATACAGAAGGATTGAAACACAAAATTCTTTCATAAAACTATTAAAAATCATATTTTGAAAAACAAATCGTCTATATTTCCAACAATAGTGAAGACCTCGCCACTATCCTTAATGGGGTGGTCAATATCTTAGTCAACAATTTCTTAAAGCTTTAAGGCTTTAGTTTTCCCCTCGGATATCCTGGACTCACTAAAGTCTTTTTTCTTATTTCCGTAAAACTTAACCACTAACACATGATTTTAATAGTTCGTTCTTTTACTTGTTGTGAAGTTAAACTACTATTTTTAGTGTTGATAACAACATATCCGTTGAGCCTGAAGGATGTAATATTGTATTTTCAAGTATTCTTTAAACATTATTGGCAAGATCTATGTAATGTGGTCTTACTTTTATTTAATATTGTTTATTTTTAGGCCTCTTGAAATGCTCTTATTATCGCCTTTTATTGCTAACAGTGGCTCTCTTTTTTCCGCTATAGACTTCACTCCAATTACATACTGCAATATGATCTACAAGATTATCTTTAAGATCACGGTTAACATGATCAATGACTCATTTATTTATTTGATTGTCAATTCTTAATCAGGTTTTTTGGTTTATTGTAATATTACAGACAATATCCTAATCCATCAAGAGCTTTTAAGGGGTTATCAGACTAATACGAAAGACACGAGGCTCATTCTAAAAATTGACTTGATTAAAGTCTTTGAAAATGTTCGGTGGTACATTATTCTCGATATTCTAGTGGCCATGACGATCACTTGGATAATTTAGTTTATCTTATATTCGTAATATAGTATTAATAATAATAGAGATCGACACATAAATTTTAAAGGTAGAAAGATTCTTAGAAGATGATATCTCTTGTTCCCTTTTGTATTCATCTTGTCCTTGAAAGGTTCTTTTCATTATATTTAAAGAGAAACATAGTGATTTGAATATCAAATTCCACTACACGTGACATAAGGTTAAGTTTGCCAACCTCTATTTTGTTGATAATATGATGATTTTCTATCAAGATGATAGTAACTCCTTCAACCTTATTAAAGAGGGCCTCAAGGATTTTTTTTTATCTCTCACACCTTAAAACTAGTCAATATCACTGGGTTCAATGTTGCTTATCTCTCGGTTAAATAACTTAGAGTCTCTCATATTATAGAAAGTAAAACAGATGCAATTAGGGTCAGTCTACCCCCATAAGACAAATGGTTATTGTCCAATTAAGTAATCTTATCATTAACTTTATCAATAATAGGATTTAAATTCTTCCCTTTGTTGTTGCAGCAGAGAGTAATCCCCAAGTAGCTTGAAGGAAGAGTTTCAACTATGAAACCAATCTGCAGTTTCAGGTTGTTGATCTTGGATTGCTGAGTTCTTGTTGAAGTAATCAGCTTGGTCTTCTCTTTATTGATTGTTTGCCCAGAAATCATTTGATATTTGTCCAAGAACCTGCTTAACTTGTCTATAGAAGATGTCAAGCTATTAGTAAACACAAGTATATCATGAGCAAAAGTGAGACAGGGCACAAGGTAACCCGTTCTAGATACATATTATAACTTTTTGTTAGAGATGAATAAGTTATAAAGCTCATTGATTAAAACTTCTTCTGCCATAATGAAAAAGTTATGAGATAAAGGATCTCCTTGCCTTAGCCCTTTATTCTGGTGGAAGAAGCCAATGATATCTCCATTGATTAATATAGATATGTTAACATCTTTTATCATCTTATTAATTAAGCTTATAAAGTCAACGGAGAAACCAAAAGATGATAGAACTTTAAATATGAAAGCATGAGACATTCTGTCAAATGTTTTGGACATATCTAGTTGAATTATTATATTGCCACATTTTGGTTTTCTAGTTGAGATCATGAACAATCTCCTTCACAATCAAAATGTTGTCAAGAATCAATCTACCTTTGACGAAAATTCCTGGAGTGTTGGAGATAATATTATGCAGAATTTTGGCTAATCTCAATTTTATGAGATTAGACAAGACTCTGTTAATCATAGTGCACAGAGTAATAGGTTTGTAGTTGTTCCAGTAGGTAGGATTAGCAGTCTTTGGAGTAAGGAAAATACCAGTTGCGAAAATACCTTTAGGAATATTGTTACCTTGAAGATAAGAGTTTAGGGCATTGCAAAGGTCCTCTTTAATAATTCTCCAGCATATTTTGAAAAAGAAGATGTTAAAACCATTGATTCCGACAACACTATCATTGCTCATGTTGTTGATGATTTTCCAAACTTCCTCCTCACTAGTTGGCTTATGAAGAGAATCATTATCTTGATTGGTAGTATAATCCTTATAGCCCAGCAATTTAGCAATACTTTCAATCTTGTCAGCCTTGGCCATGGGCTCTTAAATAGCCAACATTTTGATCTTTTTTGCTTGAATCATAGAGAGAAGCCTTATCAGCGTTGGTTTGTTATTTATGCCTCTGGCATCCAACTAATTATCCTTATCATTATCATACAGGGATTTTTGAAGTTTTTTGTCCCATGTATACTTCAGGGAATTAATCACAAGTTTGCTTGTTTTTCTACTCTTCTTTGCTGATTTCAATTTTTTTTGATAATGGTGTTGAAGTCTTGATCAAGTGGGATGCTTCTCTTGGTTGGGGTGAAGTTTTCACTTTGTATATTCTCATGATCTTGTGTCTAAGTATTAATTTCGTCATGTTGGCTGCTCTAGGCATATCCATGTTCAAACTTTTGAATAGCCTCAATAATTTATATGTCTTCGTTTGTTGCTGATTCTTTACTTGTGTCATTAGATTGGGTATCAACGTTTTGGGTAATCTGTTTCAGATGATTTTGGTTTTGAATGTTTTGATCTTGAAAGGATTGAGGTTGACTGTCATCATTCTTAGTAGCTTGATCTTTTTGGGTCACAATGGACTTAATTTTCCTTCTATAGACCTTGTTGATTGTTTGAGTTTGCTGATTGAGGTTGCTGGTTTTGGTCAATGACATGCTTTGATTTTCATTTTCCTGGTTTTCAATTATGGGACTAGCAATTTTCTTTTCGTCATCTGCCTTATCATCATTTGTAACAAGCTTATGAGGTTTCTTGCATTCAGATTCTTTGTGTCCTATGTGGAAGCAGTACTCACAATAGACATAATATGTTAACTATCGTGGAGATAAAAGGGTTTCGGTTTCTATAAAATATTTCAAGGGCTTCTAGTGAGAAGACCCTTTAGAGCATCCCCAACAGCTAATCTATAATCTAGGTAGATATAGATTAAATTATGACTTATAATTTTAGACTACTAAATAATACAGCAGCTAATCTATAATTAAGTTAGTTTTTTAGTTTTGTAAATGGTGAGAAAAATAAGGAGAAAATATACAGATTGTGTAACCGCCTAGGTAAAAATCTGTAAATTTAGATTACATTTTAGATTAACTGGTGGAAAGCTTTTTTTAAAGATAATAGGTATTTTTAAAAATAATTGTGAAATAACGTATCTATTGGGGATGCTCTTAGAGACCCTAATTAGGGTTTGAAACTCTTTCTGTTCAACCCAACTGTCTCTTCTTTCTATGTACTAAATCTTTTCACTTATCTAGTCTATTTTCTATTTATTTTTCATTTTGTTTCGGATTTTGGCTTTGATAGCTCTTCAATGCCTCTGGTTAGCTTTTCAATACGACGAATCTTTTCCCTCACCTTTACCCTTTTCGTTGATCATAGTTACCCGGATCCGCACTTTCAGCTCCCTGACTTTTCCATTTTGATTCTTTTTCGTTTTATTCGTGACTCTCGACGTCAACCCTATATTTTAGGTTTCTCGTCCTACCTTCTATTGGATTCTCATGGCTCAATCTGATGTTCCGGCTATTACTATCAATTGTTTTGGTGGTTTTGTGATTCAGTCACTTATGCTCTTCTACCTCCCTGGTATAAGTAGTATGATATATTGTCTTAGACTTTATCATTTTCAGTGAGATCTTCCTCTCTTTTGGGATCTATTGTGTATTTCGACTTTGTAATAACTGTTTGTTTTGTATTAATTTTTTGCTTTTAGACATATTCGAACTTCGTTCTATTGGGGTAGTTTTGAGAGAATAAGCTGGTGGTTTTAGGCTCTGTATAGATCTCTGTGCAATGCATAGTAAATTCAGAGGAATGCCAGATGATTGTGTATACTTTTATAATTATTTAATGTTTTTGAAAACAAAAAAAAACTAATATTCAAATGATTTCAATAAAAGCCGATAAAATATTACAAATATTTAGTTAATTTACGGTGGCCTCATTGCATATATATATATATATGATCAAAATATAGATTTTGAATGTTTTATGATATATTTATTTTTAATTTCTATTTAACTAAATCAACCATCAATTAAATTTTATTTTGTTTTTAAGAAAGAATAATAAATCCAAACAAAATGTATATATATATATATATATATATTTATTTAAATAGTGATGTCAAATTGAACCAAACCTAAAAGAATCAAACTCAAACAAATTTTATTTGGTTTCAAATAGTTACCAGATTATAACAACTGAAAGAATCAAGAACCGAAGAACCGAACCGATCTGAACCAAATATTATTCGTTTCTTAAAAGGTTATTAGTTTAAAATAACGAGAAGACCGAGAACCGAAAGCATTGACCTGAGAACTGAACGTTCATGCATAATTGTATTCAAAGGTACCCAACACCAAATTTTAAAACGAGATAATACTTGAACTGTCAATAATAAATTATTGAATATTTAGTACCCAAATAAACTCTCATCTAATAAACATCATATTCTATAATATCTCAAATACCTATGCTTCATCATCACCCATGTCATTCTCCCTTTATTTTTTATTGTTTTAAAAGTCCGTATTTTTCAAACGTAGCTCATAAAAAATACGAAAATACTATTAGCTTTATTTAATTAAGACAGACAAAACTAGATCTAAGACTTAGTCCGTCAAAAAGACGTTACCAAATACGTGTTCTCAAATAATATTATTTTTCTATGTTTATTAGAAACTAAAGTTAAACAAAAGAACATAGTATTATGCGCTATATCCTTTCATTTTGGCATTTTAAGACGGATCATAGCAGGCACCCTCTATGTAGATTTTGGATTGCTTGGAATCCCAATAAATTTAGTGTTACTTTTATATATCTCATCAAATTATATATTGTTTATTACTTATATATAATGTGAATTTTTCTTCTCTCTTTCCGCTATATACAGATTGAACGAACCCTCGTTCACTCTCTCATTTGCCATGATATCACTACCATATCTTCCCGTATCTAAGACATCCCTTGGATTACTCTTGGCGACTTAAATGTCATCCAGAAGCCAAATGACCAAATGGGCAATTCAGACCTTTGTACCACGTCTATAAACATAATTATTTCTACCACGTGAGTTGAACAACCTTCGAGCCACTAGTTTAAAATTTTATTGGTCCAACAAACAAGCAAGTAAGCCTATCTATTTGAAAATT
The DNA here is from genome assembly GCA_036936605.1 of Limnanthes douglasii subsp. nivea. Taxonomy (NCBI): domain Eukaryota; kingdom Viridiplantae; phylum Streptophyta; class Magnoliopsida; order Brassicales; family Limnanthaceae; genus Limnanthes; species Limnanthes douglasii. The sequence goes on from JAUPFV010000002.1 coordinate 172,882,288, forward strand.
GACCATCTTCTTATCAACAACCATTGGGATGACCACTTCCAACATCTTGTGCTCACTATGATTACTTGCGTACCTTGATCACACCAGTATTATTCTGTACCTTACTACTAGTCATTTTACCAAAAAACATTTTCGGTTTTCAGCATATTAAAGTCCCACCCTAACTATCTTCATATTGTCACCAATAACTGGAACACCTCCATCATGTCCATCATCCCCTTCAAGCTGAAACGCCTCCAAATTGCGCTCTATTGTCTAAATTAAATGAGAGTTTACTAACATTAATGATTTTTTCGCTTCCACCCAATCTTTCATCGTTTAAACCCAATACAAACTGACAAATGATCCCATCAACCATTCTCTCGTCAAGGTTCCGTCTTAATGAATTATCTTCTTTGGCCATGCAAACTATTCCATCTTCAAGCATAATTCTCACGGGACTTTGATCAATTTAGAGGACTATAACTTCATATTCTTTCATAATAGTATCACATCTTGGATATCTAGAAACAAATCTATTAATTAATAACCTTCATAGTGTTATTTGTTCATTTCACAAAGCTGTGACCGATATATTTGATAACCCATTCTCAAATCTCTTTGGTGTCAAACCCTCCCCATAATTACTCAGGCCTTAATAGAGTTAGAAACTTGATAAATTCTAAACTTAATACCTCTGATAAAACCTGTTTGATTTGGTATATAACTGATAATGAGGTAAAAAAATCCTAATTCAGTATTAAGAGTAACAAAGCCCCCGAACCTGACGACTACACTACTTATTTTTTTAAGTCTTATTGGGGTGTATGGACCGTTGCTGGAATAAGAACCTCATTGCTCTGATCCCAAAGTCTGACAAACCATCTTCCTCATACGACTTAAGAACCTTTACGTGTTGCAATATTACTTACAAGGTCATCTTCAATATCCTTACTAATATGATTAAGTATTCCCTCTCATCTCTTATTGACACCTCTAAATTTACCTTCATATATGGTTGGAGTATCTCTCACAATATCTTTTTTTCTCAGGAGCTTCTACATGGTTACCATACCAACAAAAACGGTCCTCGTATTGCTTCTAAGATCAACCTGACAAAAGCCTTCAAAAATATTAGTTGACATCTCATTCTTGAATTTTTTTATAGCATTGACTTTCTTAATCGTGTGATTGACTGGATTATCCAGTGTGTCTCCACTTTTTCTTATTCGATTAACATTACTAGAAATATTTTTTGTTCTTTCCATAGTAAAATAGGTCTATGGAAATATTATCATCTCTCCTTGTTTCTTTTCGTCCTTATTATACAAGTACTTTCAAGCGTTAAGAAAAAGTCGTCACCCCTCATTCGGTTTCCATTAGAAGGTCAATCATTAGATTAATTCTTTTTTGGATTGCTTAAGGACACTAAATCATATTTTAAATGTGATATATGAAAAATAAATTATTCTTATAAGTCGTATACATAAAATATACCCCTCATACCATTAATAGTGAAACGCATCCTATAATTTAATTTATTTTTCATATTTGTAACTACATGTGACAAAATACAACGAAACCAAATTGAGAGCATTATCAATTATAAATTGGGTACTTGTACGTCATTGTGCTCAACATAATCTAAGTACATACATACCCGTGTTTATTGTATTTCCACTCAAAATGATAACGTCGCAGTTGGGCCCATATCAAATATATTTTTCAAAATCTTCATCTGATTGTTTCTATATTTATACTTCTTCATTGGCTGTCCTGGATCTTATTCTCGATCCGGATGCTTTATCGACATATTTGCTGATATTGTTTTTAGTTATCGTAGCAATTGAAAAAAAAAATTGGTTTGTAATAATATTAAAAATGAGTATAATATAATGTACTTAGTTAGAAACTCTCAAGAGCAGTTTGATAATGTGTTTGGTTTGAGAAATAGTGGTCGTGAATGATGATATATATAGGTAAAAAAAACTCTAGCCGTTGGAGTAAACGTGAAATTGTTTGACATAACGGACACATGTTTGCTCCAACGACTATATTTGTATATTTGTTGGAGAAAACGAGCGTCTGTTGTGCCCAACATACGTCAATTTGCTTCAACGTTTAGTCCAACTCGTCATTAGCAAAAATAGGCATATGTTATACCAAAAGGACACCCATTGTCTGGAAACAACCTGCCAACACCCAGATTAACTCGTCGTTGGCAAAAATTGGTATCTTTTACGAAATAACAAAATAAAATATACAAACGTAAAAAAAAAATCTTCAATTAAAATTTGAAATTTAATGTTAGTTAACTCTATATCATATATAAATTTCGGGTAAAGATGTGTGAACAACATACGATATACTAAATCGAGTTTCTTTTAATAAATTTAAGATATTTTTATATGAGTTACGTAAAAGAAAGAAACAAACATCAAGAACTCTAAATATAGGGTGGGTGTTTTTGTTCTGAAGCAAAAACCTCAACGAAATTGAAATCGGGTCTAAAATCTACAATATACGCTTTTATTGGTTATTCATAAATTAACAAAGCTCATAAGATTTTAAACTTATAGTCTAATGTCATGTATAATTTAAAGAATCAATTTTTTTGAAGCAACATTTAATAGTGATAACCAGGCTTACCGTCAATGACAATAAGTCAAGTGTTTAAAAAAATCACATATGATGAAGAGCAACCAAATAAGCCTCGTAATAGTCAAACTTAAAATATACAACAAATGTTAAGATCCAATGAGATATATATTGAAAATATGTTTTGCAAAAAATAATTTAGAAACTCGTATTGTAATTTTTTAAGAGACGATCTGAAACGTGCAACTAGAAAATATCTTCAATAGATTCTACGTTTTAGAAATAGTATTTCATAAATAGAAAAATAGACTTAAACAAGTAAAAAATACTTTAGAAGTAGTTTATTTACCTTAGGATTAAATAACAATCAAGTGGGTTTTTATGGAAAAAAATACCACGTAAATGGAATCATTCAAGCAAACAGTACTAAATTGTTTATCAAACATTTTCAGAAAAGTAAATAAATATATTAATCTGACATGTATTATTCGGTTGCGACACAAAAATAATGATTTCATTAATGATTCAATTGATATATAATTTGACGATTCATAAAATGGATGTTAAAATGACAGTCGTAAATGGAGATATTGAATAATAGGTCTATATGGAACCACCCAAGGGATTTGTTATCTTGAAAAATAAATCAAAGGTATGGTGACTTGTTAAATTGTTATATGATTTAGAAAAATAACATAATAAATTACATGTAATTTTTTATCATATCATTATATCTTATGTGTTTATATATTCCAATATAGATACGTATATACACACTTAAGTTTGTGATGATACATAGCTCATTATGTAATCTACATAACAATTTACTTTTATTATAAATAACGACATGAAGAGGATTATAAAAATTATAAACTTCTTAGGATCATATTTAAGCTAAAGATTTATCTTTAATCTATTTAGTAATATTTCATAATATTTAATGTCAAATCTCAGTTTTGTAGCTATAAAGAGTGGTCCGACTAGCTCACAGCCTCACAACCAAAATAAAAAGATGTGATTATCGTGTCAAGTAGTACAATTAGTTGGTGAGTTATATTCGAAAAATGTTGACACAACAGTACGACTTAACAATGAGTTTTTCATTTGTTCTCAAAGTTGGCCAGACATAATTGGCTAAATAATAATGTTTGTGATGATTATTCGACAACTCATAACTCCAAACTACAAGATTGTCATGTATGTTCGAGAAAATATCTTTTTTTTGTATGTAGTTAGTTAGTTTTGTTCTCCAATCAAATTATTTTCTATGATAATGATGTCATGTTAGTCTAACATAATAAATTTAGATGATTGTTTTTGTATTATTACCAATGGAGTGTTATTATTGCATAAGATATTTGCCCAATTGTTTGCATTTGTATTATGATTTTGGAGTACTTATTGATAAATGATCATATCAAAATATTATTCATATTATTCAAATATTTAGGATATCATGGGTACGTAAAATCAACAATACTTTACATTTATATTGAAAGAAGTGTTAAGAGTAAAAACTTAATTGTGAAGCTCTTTTATTATTATGCAATTAGATTATGCAAGCCTGATGTTTTTTAGCTTAATAAAATACATACATCATATAATATCTCATATAATAGGTAGAAAATAAACTTTTCAAAAATAATTTTTGAGAATTAGTAAAACCAATTACTCATCATGCGGAAACAAAATTTAAGTATAAAAGTCTTGAGGTGAAATTCTAAATATTGCATGAAGCCTTGTTAACCTATCCATTAGTGTATTATATAAATTTTTATGTAAAAGCCATATGATATAAATATATCTGATTTTTCTCCATATTAGTTATATTTTTACATCAATTTCTCATATAATAGTCTTAAGAAAACCCACGAAAACAAAACAAAATAGTTACTTACATCTAAGTATGAAACCAACATAACCAAGGAATTTTAACGCTAGAAGTAGTATGTCAAAACAAAGACAACTAAAGCGTAACTAGAGCTACAATGATGAATGACAAAACAAACATCCAAAAGAATAAATCGACAAAAATGTTTCACATATGTAGAAAATATTAATGATATTGGTGTATACAGAGCCACATGATTTTTACGGATAACTACCCCAAAGGACATTCTCGATTGGTTATCCTGAATTGATCAATTCTTGGAATGACATAATTTATGCAACGGTCGTCAAGTCATATTTACGAAATAAATTTGGTGGGAAAGTAAGATTATTTTGGACTAGTGTTGAAATACATATACAAAGAACATGATAAATTTCAATAATTTCATGTGTAAATAAAAAGAAAACTAAATAAAATATTCGTTCCCTTGTGTTATCAACAACAATTGCTTAATCAATGACACATGCTTCATCAATGCAACATAGTTGTTATTGAATATATTTCTTAATTTGAAGAATTAATGGTGATATGCAATGAAAATAAAGATTCATTGGCTATTCGCTCTCGTTTCAGAACAAGATTTCATTAGGAAAATTGAAAATGAAACTAATAACTCATGATATGGATACATTAGAACTAGCTTACCAAGTGGTAAGAGAACTGAAACGACATCTATACTTAAATCCAACGATCATCAACGTAGGATACACTTCACATGTAATTCCATCATAATCCTAATAATTTGAAACAAAAGCCAATTCGATACCAAATAGTCACAATGTTTAAAATGTGTCTATGAACAAAGAAAAATGAAATCTAAAGATACTGTTGTAAAAAACAACATTGTGGAGCTACGGGTGCCAAGGTTTTGGCCATCTTGCTATCAAATTCCCCACAAAATAAGTAACTCAAACAATGTTAACAATTAAAACCAACGAAATACAAATTATTTTTTAGGTAGAAATTTTATGAACCAGGTCCAGATATGAACGATAATGAAATGTGCTGGGAAATCGTTCCTCTAAGAAGAACTTTCAACATGTTTAATGAAATTAATAATAAAAGGAAAATATGTAAAGTAAATCAAGTACATAATATAAAATTTTATACGACCCAGATTGTGAAAAAATTCTACGTCCATGAGAAATGGATACTCTATTTTATTATCAAGGAGGTTACAGTACAAACTCTATCAAAGACAACAAAACTGAGTCACTCTCTGTGTTGTAAATCACTCAGGGATTACAACATAATATGAATCCATAGTTTACTATCATAGTTTTTCTCTCCTAGCTCACTTTTCTATCTATGAAACATACGTTATACTCTAGATGATATACAAACATACAAATGAATCAACTCTTCGATACCCTTAAGCACATGTTGTGCTTATTCTATTTATATATTATATAAAAGAATACCATGTTCTTCTTTAATCATAAAGCATCCTTTAATCAATTACTATCACAAAAACCTAGTCTTTCAACATACACTCAAGATTAAATCTTCAAAACATAAAATCAAATAAATAGGAATTCCAATTTAATTACGAACAAAACACATTATTTTAGTTAAATAGGAAACCTAGCTAAATAGAAACCCAACAAAATAGTAAACCCAATTAAATAGGAAATCTAGTAAATTAGATACCCAGTAGAATAGAAAACCTGGTTAAATATTATATCCAACAAAATAAAGTACCAGTTAAATATGAAACCTATCAAAATATGAAACACAGTTCATCGAGAATCCATATTTGTTAAGTTCACCTAGGCATTTTCACTCAAAAGCTCGGGTCGAAGATGCCACAACGTGGTTGAATCATTTTGTATGTTAGACATACATCATATCACTACATAACCATAAGTAACTAGAACTCATTTCGTCTTATAAGCTTTCAAAAAACTAGTGCGCCTTACAAAATCATAAGTATGTCGTCTCCAACTATATATGTAAACCCTTTCTCATCTAATAACCCAATAAAAGGAAGATTTTGTTTAATTTCGGGTACATACCTTAACTTGTTAATTACTCTCTTAAGTGTTGTAGACATCTTGAGTCAAACAATTTTTACCCTTTGATAATACATGATCCATCATTCTATAAGATGACCATCTCCACCTTCCAAAAATTATAGGTTTCAAACCAATATTTACTTGAATTCATGTTGAACGATGCGCCCAAATCCAATACTTGGTTATCATTGTACATACAAGAATAAACAACCATTAAACCATTAGCATACTCAAAGTCATATGATACCATTGCGGTATCTCCCACTGTGCTCTTCAGATTAATATTATTATTTTCTTTCTCTACGTAGTAATTATAGAATTTTAATTTCTTTATGCATTTCCAACGTATTACTTTAGAACCCGTCGCTATCCCCTTGACTTTAACTGAGAATTTCTTTACTTTTTGCTTAAATTGATTCCTAACATTATTTTCATACTCAAATGTAGCCATCATAATCACACTTTGAGATGACCTTCCTTTGAATATACTTTTAGTTTAATATGCTTTTTACTTCAGCTATTATAAGCGAATATTTTATGTAAAGCATGGTGTCCATATGGTTCTTGAGGTATAATATGTTTCATACGTATTTGTTCATGTAAATTTCCACCATATGGTTCTGAATCCCCAACATAGTATGCTCTTCAGATCCCTCATGCAACATTTCATCTCCCAAGCTTACTATAAGGGCACTATGAGATTTAGAAAGTCCCATAACATTAATCCATGTAAATTACTCATTAATGGTAGCTAGTATCTTTTGTAGTAGGAAAACTTTAATATTAAATCTCTCAAGGTTAAAATCATTCTCTTCATTGAATTTCTCTAGGTTAAGATTAATATAAATCATCTTTTGTGACCTTTTGGTTTCAAGGTGAGATATTTCTCTCTAATATCTAGATTGTAAAACGATATTTGTCTATTCTTTGTTGTTTTATACTAAACACAGTACTTGTTGGGAATCACTCCTCTAAAAAGAACTTTCAACATATTTGATGGATACAATAAAAGGAAAAATGAAAACTAAACCAAACACATAAAACAACATTTTACGTGGTTTGGGTTTTGAAAAAAAACCTACGTCCACGGGCAACGAGTACTTTATCTTATTATCAAGGAGGCTACGAGGAAGACTATATCAAACACAATAATTCTCGATCACTCTTAACGTTACGAATTTCTCATGGATTACAAATGCATATGAATCAAGAGTTTTCTCTCAATGTTTGTCTTTCCTACCTCACTTTTCTTTTTAAAACTAAACACTCTACTTTACAACATATACCTACATATATATATATATCAACACTTCGCTACCCTGAAAACTCTATCTTGATTCTTCTATTTATAGATTCCATTGAATAATCTTAAACTTTTCTTTAATCATAATATATCATTTAATCGACGGTTGCCATGAAACCCTAATCTTTTGACATATACTCCACATTAAATCTTCAAAACATGAAATTTCATAAATATGAAATTCAGTTCAATTAAGAACAAAATACATTGTGTTAGTGAAATAAAAAACCCAATTAAATAGGAAACTCATCAACATTATAAATCTAATTAAATAAGAAACCTAGTTAAATAGAAAACCCACCAAAATAAAAACTTAGTTAAATATGAAACTCAAATGAATAGGAAACTCGGTTCATCAACAATTTGCTTTATTAACGAGTTAATTCTAGCATATACCTAACAAAATAAATGAAGAATGATAACTGGTTCAACCGAAACGTCAATGAATATTAGAAAAATCCATTGATAAATGCAAAGTAAAAAAGGCTTTATACACTAGTCGCGAGAGAGAATTTATTGCAAAAACATTACTTATAATTTTAGGGAATCATTATTATACGTACGAGATTCTAGATCATCTATCCAAAAATGAGCTCGTGTTCTATGGAATTCTATACATCTAACGTGGTAAAGGCTTTTTGAAAAATATTATTAGATTGTATGGATTAACTATAATATTTGATGAAGATTTAGTATTCACTGGTTACTTTTGGAATAGCCTTTCGCCTTTGATGGACACTAATTCAAAAAAAAATGCCTATCATTTCAAAACGGATAACCAAATAAACATTAAGCCAATATTTGTAATTCTTACCCTCTAAGAAAATATATTCGAACGAATGTCCCAAAATGGGCTATACTTATAGCATGCATGGGATGCTTTTTTTTTACTTTACTAAATAGCATCATCATATGTACAATGAAAATATGGTATCCATAAGTTACTTTCGAAAGAGTTTTTGGCACATGATGGATACTATCATGAAACAAATAGTCAAACAAAAATAATAAATCGTAATTGGACTAATTTATTTTGGTCCTTAATAATATTTTTAACATGTTTTTCAATAAGACAAAGCGGATATCAAAAATTTTTACATGGTTGCAATGATGAAAGGATAACAAAAGAGAAGGTAGAATATGGTGTTAATCATAGTATTTTCTAACTATATTTAACTTTTATTATCAGAGTCGAGATTGTTTTATAAAAAATGAGGATAAAAAAGTCTAAAGACTTAACATTTATTTTTGAAATTTTTTAAGAATCAAAAACCTAAATGAACTCCTCTTTTACTAAATTGAAAAGATTTAGTAATTTTTTTTAAGTTAGTGTAAAATTTAAAATATTTAGGATCCTCTAAATATAAGAGGAGGATCAACGTATATATAAATATTTTATTAGAATTAAAAAATAAAAATAAAAATTAACTTTAGTATATATGAATGTAAAATTTTAAATTATCGGTGAATTTTGAATATAAAATTTTGTCGAACGATTCAAAACCTATTTATTCGTGTAGATACTTTTTAATTTACCTTATATGGTTTCACATTTACTTTTAACATATTTTAAAAAGAAAATCAAAAAATACATACCTAACAAATATATATTTATTCATGTAAATAGAATTTGTCTACAAAATAAACTATAAAAAAATTATAATTTTAAAAAAAGATTCATAATCATAATTTTCATCCATTTACAAAATAAATTTTAATTATGCTCTCTCAGTTCCATTTTATAGGTCGTCTTAGACAAATTTTAAAATTCCAATTTAATAGTCGTTCTCACTTATCAAGAGAGCATTAACTAGAGTCAACTAATTACTTTATTCTATTAGTCAATCAATTTTCTTTATGTCCTCTTTTTAAAAAGAAAGAGAAAACTACACCTACTTTAAACCAATAAAAATGGTTGATTTTTAGCTTTCTCCAAAAAGAACAAAAGAATCATTGCTTTTATTAATATCCGTGTCAAATCCTTAAACGTCCGTTATAATGGAACGGAGCTAGTACCTGTTATAAATTTTTATAATTATAATTTTTTAAAATATTCATTAAAAAAATATGGATGTTATGTTTATCATCCTATGAACTCCAGTATAGTAGTAAATGTCAATGTTAAGTCTCTTTCGTAAATGTACAGTAGTGATGATAACGTTAAGTCTATTGATTTTTCCCTCTTTCACGCTTTCACGCTTAGCCTAGGTTAAGTAGACTTGGAAGAAAACTTGTGTACTGGTAGCCTAGATTAAATGGACTCACTCTAAAACGAAAACACGTAAAACTAACTATATACTACATATACAGACGGGGGTACTTGTTAGGTTTATTTATTTTAATTGATGACAAATCACACAGCATGACAGCAACCCACATTGTTCTCTAACATCAGACACTCGCTCTTCCCAACAAAATTAAATTTGTACACACCCAGTTAATAATTACTCCTATATTTTAATTTATTTAAATAAAAAAATTCAATATTCACTAAATAATACTTACAGTCACGGTTATTTAAATTCACCGCTGTCTTCTATCATCCAAGAAATCAATATTTATAATTTATTTTTAGATAATTAAATTAAATATATTCCATTACAGGTGAATTAAAAAATGAATGTTAAATGAAGCTTCAGATCGCATGCATCAATTATGCATAGTTAAATGCCACAATATCATAATCGCTCTTCCTCTTTTCGCCTAATTGCTATCTACGTTTTCAATGAAGCTTAACATCGTATCTATCTTTAGAGTGATTTTAGGTATTTAGCTTCTCATGATAAGGGTACTCTCTGGATTGTTCTCAGAGATTTTAACGCTACACGAAAACCGGAGAGCGTTTAGGTTCTTCGGAACCCTAGACCCCCACAATCGACGACTTCAATAAATGTTGTTATCCATACGAATCCAGTGATCTCCGTTAAACTGGATTTCTGTTCACCTAGATTAATAAACAACATTCCCACCTAGTTCTATCCAAAATTGATTGAGTCCTTGTCATCCCTGATTAGGACGACTAATTTCCAATGACTTTTGCTCATTTTGGATACGTCAACTCCTCTGATTACACTACGGTCACCCTCTATCTTGGTTTTCCCCGTATGCATAAGAAGAAACCTTTCATATTCTTCAATATGTGGAAATCTCATATTTTCTTTAATTCAATTATTGTCAAATAACTGGAATCTCCTTGCTGAAACTTTCGGGATAAGACTTTTCTCCCTAAAGCTTAATAAGCTTCAGTACGAGCTTGCTTGCCTCAATAACAAAGAGTATAGTGACATTGGTTCTAGGGTTACTAATGCTCAAAATAATCTCTTTCATGCCCAATCCAACCTCTCTCTTGATCCTATCAACCCCGTTCTTATCTCCAATGAGATTGAAGCCTCTGATTCTCTCCCCTTCTCACCTCTAAAGTCAAAGACTTTGATAAATCCTTAATGACCTGTGAGGTTTCATGTGAGGAAATTAAGTCTGCCTTATTGAGTATTGACAGTAACAAATTTGATGACCTTGACAGGTACAACTCTAGCTTTTTCAAGGCCTCTTGGAATATTGTTGGCCCTGCTGTATGTAATGAAGTTCTTGAATTTTTTAATGTTGGTACTCGTGATCCTAATTGGAAATCTAACTCTATTGCCCTTATTATAAAAAATATTCCTTTATGGTGGCCACCGATTTCACACCTATTGCAATGTGATCTACAAAATCATTTCTAAAATTCTAGCCAATAGAATTAAAGATTATTTCCCATACCTGGCTGATTCTTCTAAATCTGCTTTTGTAGCATGCTGTAACATCTATTATAATATCCTCCTCTCTCAAGAGCTTTTGAGGGGTTATAATTCTAATTCTGGTTGTTGTAAGGTTGCTCTTAAAATTGACATTATGAAAGCCTTTGACAATGTTCGTTGGCACCTTATCCTTGACATTCTTGTTGCGATGCATTTCACATATTTGATATTTAATTGGATGATAAATGCATTTCCTCCACCTCTTATAGTATTATCATCAATGGGGATCCTCATGGAAACTTTCAGGGCAGAAAAGGCCTCAGAGAAGGGGATCTGTTTTTTCCTTTCCTCTTTATCCTTATAATGCAAGTCCTCTCAAGTATTCTTAAGAAGAAAAGCTCTGACCTTAATTTCCGGTTATACTGGAAATGCAATAAGCTTAAAATCACCAATATTTATTTTGTTGATCAAAGAAGGTCTTAACGACTTTAACTCCCTTTCATACATTAAAGTCAATCCTTCCAAAATTCACATCTTCTTTTCTGTAATTGATATTCCCCTTCGCTATGAAATCCTCTATATTTTGGGATTTGGTGAAGGTTCCCTCCCTCTCCAGTATTGTAAGTTCCTTTTCTCTATAGCCGACTCTCCTACTGATTGTCGTCATCTCATCCATAAAATTACTTCTCAAATTAAGCTTGGACTTCCGATCACCTCTATTATGCGGGTCGTCTCCAATTTATTAAGTTTGTCTTGTTCGCTGGACAAGTTAACTGGTCCTCTATTTTTATTGTCCCCTCCATAATTCTTAAAGAATTATCCCAATACCTTCGTCAATTCCTTTGGTTAGACCCCACCATGAAAATTTATGGGGCCAAAGTCATTTGGGCAATGTCACTTCTCTCTTAAAAGAGGGTGGTCTTGGGATTCTAGATCTCAAAATCCGGAATAAAACGGTCGTCCTCAAGCACCTATGGTATGTAATTATCTGTAACAATCAATCCATCTGGAGTGATTGGATTAAATTAAAGAAATTAGAAATAAAAACTTTTGGGACCTTGATCTTGGTCACTCCCCGTCCTGGGTCTGAAGGAAAATTTTACATCTCTGACCCTTAGCCAATAATTTATACAGAGTAGCTATTGGTAATGGTATGAATACCTATTTTTGGTATGACCCATGACTTTTAACTACCTCTCTAGTTGAGCACTATGGCTCTAGCATCATTAAAGACTTTAGGCTTGACAAAAACTTCAAAGTTTCTGACATCATCTCTGATGGCCATTGGAATTGGCCCGCCAATCTCAGATCGGCTTCCGTTAGTAATCGTGCAAATATTCAAAAAATCAACCTCCTCATTCGTACTCATCCTCCGCCCAACATCTTATCCATCAATGTTCATTACTGGATCGCGAATCCTATAAATTATATCTTCACTATCAAGGACACATACAATGTCATTCGCACGTCTGCCTCTATTGTGGGGTGGGCCAGGTTACTACAGTGTATTAGCTCGGTTGACTTAGGATGATGTTGCGACTGTTGTGTGACTTTTGCTTGGTCTTGTTGTTTTGCCGAGCTTTTAGTATTTAGAGTATTTTCTCTCCATTATTGATCTAGCCACTAGTTCTCATTTGCTTTCTTATTTTAACAGTTTTTAGTTCTAGACGTTTTCATAAGTCATTGTATTTCCTCGAAGTATGCTCTTGGTACTTGTATAAACTTTTTATCTTTTTAATTTAATATTTTTATTCACAAAAAAAAGTTTATTTTATTTTAGATGGAACTGTTGATTGTTTTTATTAGGTCGTTATGGGTCACGTTAGGTCCGGATTATGACGGAACTGAACCTGATCTTTAAGCTTATCATTTCAAACTAGATCAGATTACTAAGTTTTTTGTTTTAGTTTTTGGAACCAAATCGGATCGCTAAATTTTCGGTTGTAGTTTGTTAATTTTTCGGTTTGGTTCTGGTTGGTTTGGTCTGATTTCAGTTCAGCCGGTCCTTTTTTTATTCGATTCGGTTTCAGTTCGATCCAGCTTGGTCCATTTAAAAAAGAATCTAATTATAACTTGATTTTCAGTTTTTTTTACCTAAATAAATGATATAAAAATTAAAGTTTGGAAGTTAATTTTTATTTATTTAATGATTTATTACCTAAATAATTTTGGCAATTATATAATGTATAAAAATAAATTAAAAAGAAAATCAATCGACTCTAACGGTTTTATCAATTCAATTCTGTATTGTGTTTACCAATTTAGTGGTATTTTCCATTTGATTTCGTATTTGTTTACTAGTTTTATCAGTTCAGATTTGAAGTGGTTCCACCGGTTTATTGGTTGGTTTCCAAACCGGTTTTAACGTTTTGATTCCTTATCGGTTTCAGTTTTTAAAATGGAACAACGAACCAAAACGTTAGGGTTTGGTTCGGTTCTCGGTCCGGTTTAATTTCGATCAGGTTCCCGGTCCCACAGACCATTAAAAGTTCTAATTTTACAAACAAAATAAAATCTATTTTTCGATCAAATCATATACAAACTTAACAATGTTCTCGTATCATTTTAGAGGATATAAATTTTTATTTTTCAAAAAATATGTTAAAAGATAAATTATTTATTCTTTTATCCATGAATATTTTATAAAAATGTTAGGCGTATATCTTCTAACATCATATTAGAGTTTGATTATCTAGCATTCTTTAATTTATGTTGACCAAAAATTTACGCGTAGGAAAACTGTCTAATGGTCCATTGTAGTGGTTGAATATTGAAAAATAACAATGGTTGAATATTGAAAAATAATTTTAAGTCATGTAGTAATAAAGTAGTAATACTAGAACCTTCGATAAAAATCGCTAACAAGACGTGGTTTTGTAATTTTATATTTAATTAAATCGTCTTATCAATTTAAAAAAATGTTTTTATATATTTATAACCCAATATTGTTTTTATTTTTAAAATTTATTGAATGACGATCAATATAATATATACAGTTGAAAAAATAAAATCCATCAAGATTTTATTGGTTAATTCCAATATATTTGTGAAATTATTTTATTCATAAAGAAATATTTTAGCATATAAGAGGCGAGGTTTAAATCCGTCATTAGTTTTTTAATTATAATAAATTTTTAAAAATAATATTTAGTGAAACTATGTCGATATATCGATTTCAATAAATTTAGTCATTTGATTTCAAAATGTTCGGCGAACGTCTCCCAACTATGACTATTTTGATAAATTTAATATTTGATTCCTTAGGTGTGAGGGACTAAATTTATCAAAATCGTCATAGTCGAGGGATGCTTATCAGATACCTTAAAGTCAACAGACTATATGGAAGAAATTTAGTCGAGGGACCTTCACCTAATGTTTTGAAGTCAAAAGATAATATAAAAGAAATCATTATAGTCAAATGACCAACCACATATAAATCTAGGAGATGACGCATCATCAAAAGAGATGTATATTGTTAAAAATTGACAAGAAAGTTCCACTAGAATAATCGATAGGAGGACTAAAATAAAAACATGAAAACACATTATGGAATGTTGAATAAGATATATCTAAAATTAAAATATAGGGTATGTTAAAAAAATATCATAGAAAAATTGAGTGAAAAATAAATATTTGAGTATTAGATAGTAAAAACATATCAATGTATCATTTACAATTCAAAATGAAAAACTATATCTAATCCAAGCATAAATGTATCATTTATGGTTTAAAAGCAATTGATAATATTTAGATTATCGATGGTAATAAACATTTGTTTCTCTACAAATATCACTAAACAAACATTAAGTCATGGATTATATATTTGATTTCTCAACTCATTCTTCACATATTTGATACCACAAAATACTCGCTTAATAGTTGTAGTGAGCATCAAACAAAATAATTAGCTTATGCTTTTGTACTATGATTTAAAAATGAATATTCAATATTTAATTTTTCTTCATAAGATCTGCATATGCTTTGATAAAACATTTATGACTATTGATTTCACTAACATGTTTATTCAACTTTTTAGTTAGATTCTATTTTTTAAAACCTTTAATCATAATTACAAAACTACTGGTACCATTGTCTTTATATCAACTATTCTTAAAACAATTCATTTTTATAATATAAATGGAATAATATTTTATCATATAGGATATAGTCGGTCCATTTACAAGATAAGTTATTCTTACTTTATCTTCATCATTTGGATGATAATTATGAATTTTAGTTCTTTTTCCAAGTTCCAATTCCAAATATCCCATTTTTAATATCTTATTTGAAGATCATGTATCTATACATGAAGGAAATAGAAAAATGTTCTTCGTATGGCCTATTGGTTGAAGGTTTTTGAGAGACTTTAATGTTGATTATTTCTTATAATAAAAATATTAGACTCTAAAATTTTAAGGACATGCGAATAAGTTAATTAAACACTTCAAACAATTCAAATTATCAATTGCACATTGGATGGAAGTATATTAAATAGATCAATAAATTAATTCTCATAAATCAATGAAATAAATTCAAATAAATCAATTATCATCCAAACAAATTAAACATTTCAAAGAGATAAAAGAAATCAATTAAACAAATTAAAATAAATCATGTATTAAGAATATGGATGCCGCATATTTCGGTTATGTATATAAATTTGAACCAACCCGATCTCCTCATTAGTTTAATATTATTCACTTTGGGTCCAAATACCCGAACAAAGTTTCTTTTACTCCACTTCCAAAATTCCTCCTTTCAATTGATTTTCAACCACTCACTCTAATCATATTGTACACCACATGAGTCATAGCGGTACTACATATTTATTTGGCATCGTCTATAGGAATGATCAATAGTATACAAGTAAGGGCATATCACAACTAGTACGAGAACCTTTGTTTTCAATATATTCTTGCAAGTTGCGACCAAGTTGTGTGGAAAAGACCTTGTTGATAAGAAGTTGATATGTAGATCTGGCATTCTTCATCCCAATAGGTATAAACTTTTAGCAATACAATCATTTCTTTGTGATAAACATTGTGTGCTCTCTTGATCATCTTCATACATATGTATAGTGGTAGTTACATCTATGAACCGATCGATTCATGGTAGAGGGAAATGTTCATTCAGATAAGTTTTATTAATATTTGTTAAGTCAGTATTCGTTTGTCATTTACTTTGTTACGAGTATTGTATTGGTTATCCATACTTAGTAATAAGAGTCTCGAAATTGGTATACGTTAGTTAGTTTGTTCAAATCTTGAATAATGGTTTCCTTCTTTTGTTGGGAGTAAGACTGTCATTTTTATTTAATTGTCAATAAATTATTATTGATAAATAATGTGTGGCATAAAACTTTGGCCATGATTCTAGTAACATCATGCAAATTCTAAGCGAACATATCTAAATTATGATTTAAGAAGTTAAGTGACTCGTACCTTAAATCGGTTAGTAAGTTACAGACAATTCATAATATTTTGTTTTCTTCATACTAATGTGTTTCACTTTTTCTTCTGTCTCGATAATATGTGGGGCTCTTTTGAATCATTTTTTATATCATCACGGAAAATCTACTAATTTTTATTTTTTAAAGACGAGGGAAGCTCATTAACACTTCTTGAAAGTCTTCTATTTCCTTCAGATTACTCGTACTTTTTCATTAATCTAGTAATAGAGGAATTAATAGACTATGGATAATACAAAATACATTTCTTCTAGCCATGATCTTGCCAAGGTAAAGTTATAAGAATAGGGAGTTTCTATCATGAATAATCAAACTGTCTTTCAGAATATTGTTCTTATAAAGGTGACATCTAAGGTGAGTTCTTCCAAGAGGTTGGTATCTGTACCAATGAAACTAGTCAAGACTCGTTAAGATTGAGTCAAGACTGGATCACCTCATCTTAATATAATTACTATATTAGAGGATGTTTGAAGATCTTACAGACTTGATTATGACATGTGAGACTACTACTCTTACCAATTATAGTGTGCTTAGAACGATAATGTTATAGGGTATCACATTTTCTCGTAAATCATCATTCAAGAACCCCGAATTAGGTAAGGATTGCAATGGCTCCAACAATTTATTCATTGGGATTGTGGTGAATATATTTCTCCTTTTCTAATTCAAGATTATATTTTTCCAAAATAATGGGTTTATCTGATGTTGTTGGAGCTTGCCTTTCATGCCTTGGCAGAGGATCTCCTTAAACTGAGACATGTACTGGTTTATTTTTATTCTTTTCCTAACGAACTCCAAGATATTTTCTTCATCAATTATATTTCTGGGTTTAATCATGCAATGCCTAATAATTCCCGGTATATTGACTAATATCATTATGGAATTTCCGAAAGTTGGGTTTGTCTCTCTGCTCCATTGAGGGCATGTAACTTATTTTTCCTTCGTTATGTGATTATATCCTTAGTGCATTCACATATTACGACCGGGTTCTTAATGAGCTTAATGAATTATCCTCTAGTCGGACATTCATTTATCAGTTGTTGTAGTTATTATGCTACCTTTATCGTTTTGATTTTTCTTTGGTTTTTCCGAACTGTCTGTATTATCTCTGAAGGTTTCCAGATATGGTTTGGAGTTCACCTAAGCCACTGTGAGTTGACATTTTATTTGCACCAAGGATATTACGAGTATATGTAGTGGGAGTTGTTGTATCTATATTGACAGGTGTTCGATGTCTTCGACCCTGATGTAATGAACCTTCCTTCTTGATCAGGTCTTTAAATTTGAGTATCATATTTTTTAGAATAGTATCTAATATAGGTCTGTGTAGCATTTCACGTCTGTATTTCGTGCCACCGAGTCATAAGAATCTTGCAACTAGCTTTTATGTCAATGAACCTTTTATTGTCTCCCCATAGGGTTTTGTTCGGTCGTTACTTGAAGTTAATGATTTAATCTGCATATATCTTGATCAAATTAGAATTAATGAAAAGATTTATATAGGTTGTTCTTATCTTGAAGTTTTTTATGCATTCGTGAAGAGTATTTTAAACCATGTTATGGCACTATCGTGGAAGATCATTAAAAAACCATGTCTTTCATCTTATTTAGCCTTGTACCATACCATCTCGCTTTTGAACTACTCAAAACAGTGCTTTAAATCTTCATTTCTATTGTATTTTTACATCTTACGATTGCAGAAATTTGTTAAGAGATCTCAACAAAGGATATAAAGAGCCAAAAATTATTCCTCGTCTTCCAAATCCTCATCGTCCTTCAAGATAATATCCAATTGACTATTGTTTGTATGTTAGATGAATGTATAAGTCTGTTGATTTTCAGGTCCTTACCATTGCTCGGAAAATACGATTCATCACTTCTCTTTGTGAACACTAGTCGATAATAATGGGTATATTGCGCATAGTATGGGTTTGACTGTCACGTAAGATAGCATTATGAGGGGATCAACTTAACCTTATAAGCATAGTCTGGCACGTTCTAGGGGTTCCCTTCTATAGAGATTGAGGTCTGTGTGTATTACTTACTCATGTTCATGTGCACCGATGCATAATTTTGTTGAGGCTCATACGAGGGTGGAGTAGCGTGGTACTAAGTGTGTTCTCCTAATGGTGGCATCGAAGCATGTTAGAATCTAAACTTGATTCTCAAGCAATATTGTAAACATTTGGTTGCACTCGAAAATATTAGAGTCATTAATGGTAGTTTGATTGGAGCTCAAGTACGACCTAGTGAATGTTCGGTTATACTCCATGATATAGGGGAACCTGTTGGATACCCTACTGAAATGCCTGAGATTTATGTCGTTGGATATTACGCTAAAATATTATATGATATTGTTGGCATTCGGCTAGAGCGTTGCAAGCTATTGTTGGATATTTGGTTGAAATGTCTGAGGATCCTCTTGGAGATTCTGTTGAAGTCCCGATAGTGTTGGTGGAAGGCTTTATCCATTCAACTAAATTTGAGTGTTTACTGGTAGTTTATCACACATTTCACTAAGCTCATAGCTAAAGGTTCGATGCTCTTGTACTTGTTCATCTCTAGCTTCGCCCAAGTTTACTATGATATTTCTTATATTGATCAAGCTGCCACATAATTCCATTCTTTCCTTACCCATACTAGGATACATGTCAATGCTCATATCTTCCATGAGCAACTCGAGGCATGGTCATCAATTTGTAAACCATGTAACTCTTCTTTCCTTCTCATTGTCATTTTGATTATATCATCTTGGAACATGCGTGGTCTCAATGACCCAATCCGTCAAAAATACGTTACCAAATACGTATTCACTCGTTATATTATTTTTATATGCATATTAGAAACTAAAGTTAAAGAAAATAAAATGGATAATATTAAATTCCCTTTTGGATTTTTAAAACCAATCACATGAGGCACCCTCTGGATATAATTTAGATTGCTCAGAATCCTAGTGTATTTAGAGTTACTTTTAATTTATATATCATCTTCAATTATAGATTGTTTCATTACCTATATATAGTGTAACATTTCTTTCTCTCTTTCTGGTATCTACAGGTTTAACGACTTCTCCGTTCGCTCCCAATTTGGCATGATATCTCTACAATATGCCAAGGAATTCCTTGGATTTCTCTTGGCGAATTTAATACCATATGTAAGCAAGATGATCGAACAAGAAAACTAGATGTCTATACCATGTCTATAGATGATCTCAATAACTTTTGTTACCATAGTAAGCTTAATGATCTTCGATCTACTGGTTTGTAATTTTATTGGTCCAACAAACAAGCAAGAACTCCATTTCTACTACCTCTATTACTTTTTACATTAGTACTTTGAGTCACTTTTCCATAAAACATCTTCGGTTTTTTAGCATGTGGTAATCCCACCCTAATTATATTCTTATTGTTACTAATAACTGTAACCTTTACATAAAAGGCCCCATCATGTCCATCATCTTCTCCAAGCTAGAAAACCTCCAAATTTTGATCTCCTCCACCAAGCCCAACACAACCTGCCAAATGACATCATCAACTATTCTCTCGTTGAGGCTGAAATTTCCGCCTCAAAGAATTACATTTTCTTTAGCTGTGGAGAAGAGTATTTCTTCCGGCATAAATCCCATTAGACTTGGTTCAAATTAGAGGACCGTGACTCCAAATTATTCGACAATAGTATCAAATCTAACATCTCCAGAAACAAGGTTGTTTATTAATGACCCTCAGGGTGTCATTTGTTCCAACCTATGCGTGTGGATAACATTTTTATTTACCATTTATCTGATATACTTGGTATCAAAAGATCCTCTTCCCCCTATTAACCTGACCTTAATAGAGTTAAAAGCCCAATTACTTCCAAACTTAGTACCTCTGATAAAACCCATATCATCCGGTTGGCAATAATAAATCCTTCGGCTATGAGGGCTACAATACTTATTTTTATAAGTCTTCTTAGGAACCCTCGCCCATGACTTCTGCAAGGTTCACCATCAAGTTTTTCGCAATATTTGTATGTACACTTGCTGGAATCAGACCCCCATTGCTCTGATCCCAAATTCAGGAATCCCATCTTCTCCCGTCGACTTCAGATACATTTCACGTTGCAATGTCACTTAGAAAGTTATCCCCAAGATCCTTACTAACAAGATTAAGGATTCCTTCCAATATCTCACTAACTCCTCTCAACCGACCTTCATGCATAACCATAGTAACTCCGATAATATCCTTCTTTCTAAATAGCTTCTACATGCTCATTTATATCTCCTAATTAATGTTTTTTATGTCATGGACTTCCCCAATTGTATAATGGCTTGAATTATCCAGTGCATCTCAACTTTTTCTTATTAGATTAGCATTAATGGAAACAATTTTGGTTTTTTCCATGGTAAAGTAGGTAAATGGGAAGGGGACCCTCTTTCCCTGTTTTTTTTTCCATCCTTATTATACAAGTACTTTCAATTATTCTAAAAAAATAGTCAACACCCCCCATTCCGTTTTTACTGGAAGTGTCAAAAGTTCAAAATCATTAACTTTTGCGTTACAGATGACTTAATCGTTTTCAATTATGCCAATACTAAGTCAATTAACCTTATAAAAGGAGGAATTTAGGAATCTTTCAACCTCTTGAGCCTCCAATGTAACCCCACCAACAGTCATATTTAGCTATCACGATATCTGACTCAATCTATCGCTATATTATTCATTCATTTGCATTACTTGGGGGTCTTAATCATGATTTTTCGCCTCTCTTACAATTATTGTGTGTTTCGTTCCCATAAAATAACCAGTCGCATCAACTTCTGGGTTTCCAAGCACATTTCATATGCGGGTAGGCTACATCATATCAAGGTTGTCCAATTCGTCGGTTAGGTATATCGGTCATCTGTTTTTATCTCTCCAGTTGTGTCCTTAAGGAACTCTCTCAACTATTTTGTAGACTTTTGTGGTCCGGACTCGAGATGAAAATTTATGGTTCCAAAGTCGCATGGACAAAGATCACATTTCCCTCATCAAAGAGAAGCTTTAAGATTCTAAACCTTAGGGTCTAGAATCAGACAACTGCCCTCAAATACTTCTCGTACATATTGAGTGATAACCCCTCTTTAATTTGGTGTAAATGGGTTCCTATATGAAAATGTGAAAGACGAAAAGCTATGTAATCTCCTAATTGGATCTTCCTTAGTTGGGGTGGAGAAAAATCATAAATTTAAAATATCTTGCTGCCAAGCTCTATAAGGTTGATATTAATAACGATACTTCCACCTCCCTCTGCTATGGTTATTGGTTCTTCCCTAATTCTCTTGATGACCATTTAGGGCATAATATATATTATGCTAAAATGCACATCAACAACATGGTCTTCGATATCATCAACAATGGCTCTTGGAACTGGCACACTCATATCCGCTTACGCACAAGGTCCTACAAATCTTATATGCTCGAAATTGGAAACACTATCGATATCCCCCCCCACCCACTGGCAGGGATGATGTTAAGCTTTGAATCCTTAACCATAACCGTAAATCCTTCACGATTACCACTATTTATAATTTTATTCAACCTTCTGTGCCCCAAGTACCTTGTGCCAATCTCATTTAGAACAAGCACAACATTTCCAAACACATATTCATTGTCTGACTCCAACATAGAGACAAACTTCTTGCTTAGGGATATATCACATCCCCTCAGTGTTTCTCCTATAATAGGCTCCCTAAATCAATCAACGATATTGTTTTCCCCCTTATATAACCGTTCTTTTCGATATAATTTACACATAGTTGTATTATTTTTATGTCTCAATAAATATTCTCACACCGAAAATGTTTTCTTCATAGATTTTGAACTAGTGCTAGTGTTAGCACTATCATGGAAAGATTTTGTTTGGAAGGTTGGATTTTGTAAACCAATATCTAAAGGATCATGCATATCTACATTTTAATCATCAAATATAGAATAAACCATATGATCCGGTTTATAACCGAATATGAGATAAAAAATCTTTCTTCGACACTAATTGTAATAAATCATTCGGGCCTGACGGCTACACCGGTATTTTTTTTAAGTCTTCTTGGGTCACCTTTGGCCCTGACTTTTGCAAGCCTGTCCATCACTTTTTCCTCCATAGTCGCATGGATCCTTATTAAAATAAGACTGCCATTACTTTTATCCAAAAGTCAGACAATCCCTCTTTCCTCTCCGATTTTAGACCCATTGCGTAATACAATGATACTTAGATGGTCATCCATAAGATCCTTAATAAAAAGATTGAGGATTCCCTTCCATATCTCATTAAATTCTCTCAATTGATCTTCATACATAGTCAGAGTATCTCCAATAGTATCCTCTTTTCGGAAGAGCTTTTATATGGTTAACATACCAATAAGGTAGGTCCCCGTGCTGCCCTCAAGATCGACCTGATGAAAGTTTTCAAAAATATTTATTGATATATCCTACTTGATGTTCTCTATGTCATAGCATTCCCTAAACATATGAGTGCCTCAATTATCCATTGCATTTTAACTCATTCTTATTTGATTATCATCAATAAAAATTGTTTTGGTTATTTCCATGGTAAAATAGGTCTACAACAAGGGGGGATCCTCTCTCCCCGTTTCTTTTTTTCCTTATTAAACTAGTGCTTTCAAGTATTCTAAAAAGGAAAATTCAATATTTTTCACTCGACTTCCATTAGAAGTTCCATAAGCTCAAAATCACTAACCTTTATTTTGTGAATGACTGAATGGTATATTGTTGTGCTATTACTAACTTAATTATCCTTGTAAAAGAACGCATTGAGGAATCTTCCAACCTTTTGGGCCTCCACCTCAACCCCAACAGCAGTTATATTTAGTTATCAGGGTATCCAACTAGATCTATAACTCTATTATTTATTCATATTTTTTATTTGAGCTCCTTCGTCATTACTTCTAGTCTCTCCTACAATTATTTTGCATGTTTCTTTTCCATAAAGTAACAAGTCATATCAACTCGTGGGCTTCAAAACACCACTCATATACGGGTAGACTACAACTTATTAAGACTGTCATATTTATCAGTCAGGTGTATTGGTTGTCTTTCTTTATCTTTCCAATTTGTGTACTTAAGGAACTATCTCAACTATTTTATAGAATCTTGTGGTCAAAACCCGAACTGAAAATTTCAGGTTCCAATTTTGCATGGACTAAGATCATATTTCCCTCGCCAAAAGACCAACTTGGATTCTAAATCTTAAGGTCTGGAATCAAACGACTACCCTCAAACACTTTTCGTTTATTTTAAGTGCCAACGTCTCTTTAATTTGGTGTAAATGGGTTGTCATATGAAAAAGGTAAAAAATAAAAACCTACACAATCTCCTCATCAGATCGTCCCTTAGTTTAGAGTGCAGGAAAATCATCAATTTAAAATCTCTTATCGTCAAGTTCTATAAAGAGGATATCAATAATAATACTTATACCTTCCCTATTATGATCATTGGTTGTTCCATACTTATCTTGTTCACCGATTGGGTCCTAGTATTATACGTTATGTAAGAATGCAAAAAAATAGCATGGTCACTAATATAATCAATAATGACACTTGTAATGGACATACTCAGATGTGCTCACACAAAGGGTTTCACCAATCCCATATGCTCGAAATTGGCAGCGTTATTGATATCATCCCTTCCCCCTCTGGCAGAGAGGATGTTAAGTTCTGGAAACCTAACCAGAAACGTAACTCTTTCATGATTACCACCACATATAATTTTATTCAGCATTTTGCGCCTCAGTACCTTGGACCCTTCTTGTTTGGAACAAGCATAATATTCTTGGATACTCTTCCATTGTCTGAATCCTAACTAGATACAAGCTTCATGTATAAGGATACATCATATCCCCTGAGTATTTCTCATGGATTGGCCATACTCCCAACTAGTATGGGAGGCATGCTACATAAATCTTAAGTTCCCCACATATCCTTTGATTGGCCTTTTGGTTACTCACCACCAGTAATTAGACTTCGTCTACCTTTGGCTTCAGCCATCTTTGGCGAGCCGATTTCTGTGCGGTGATCTATCATATTTGGCAAGATAAAAATTCTATGATTTTTTTGGACTACCATTTGTTGCGATCTGCATTATCCCACCACATCCTCTAACACTTTCGTTACAGATTCCATGGCACAAAGATCATTGATTGTGCTAAATCAGTATTAATATTTTGTTTTTTTATTTTGTGTGTTTTTACAAGTATCTTAGCTTTCATGTTGCTCGAATGATTATTTGGCACACAGATTGGTTATTTATTGAAGTGCAACTTGATGTTGTTGTCTCTCTTGTCACTTTAAAAGTATTTTACTATTTTTTTAACAAGATAAACTTTGTATTAATAAATTAATGTTTACACAATTGAAGAGAAACAATGAATTTGATACATTGCAATATATACTGATCATTTGCTAACATTTGAAGATATAACCATTAGATAAAGGTGATATTTTTCGGGGACAGTCTTCACTACAACCTTCACCAAATTCAGAATTGTTCTTATATTAAAAGAATAACGATTATGTAGTAATTTATTGATCCAAAGCATACTTCCACTCAATCAGGTTGATATTTGAATATATGAGACACGTTGTTTTGAACATGAGAACATAAACATTCATATAGAACTTAAATTAATCTTGTGAGTAAATCTAACCATCGATTCCATAAACAGATATTCAATTTTGAATAAATATCGAGAGATATCAATCTTTAATTCTTAGATTTTCAAAACCTAAAATTTCCAACAAAGTTATAGCTTTTGGAGAGTTGGGTATTTGATTGTTATTTAGATCTAATCTTATTTTACATTTTAGGGTCCATCTAGCTAACCAATACGCCATTTGATTTTGATTCCTAAAAATATGTTTAATAAACATTGTTGATCCAATGAAAGTTCTATACCAATTGATTAAAGTTTTTAGATACCAAGGGTTATTGTTCTTATCAAGCATGTCAACAAAAATAGAGGAATCTGTTTTTAAATCTACTTGTGTCAAACTTTTTTTAAAACATAAAATAAGACCGTCAATTAAAAATATACCTTTAAAGATTAATGGGTTTGCTTTCCATATAATCTACCATAAGAAAACATAATTTCACCATTCTTATCTCTAAAAATTCCAGCTTCACTTGACTCACCATTTGTGAGACAAAAGCCATCAGTATTTAAGTTAACTCTATTGTCTTTCAGAGGAATCCTATTATAGATATTTACTTTGCTAGCATTATTCTTATAGAAATAACAGCAAAGTATGTTAGCAATATTGAAATTATCCTATCCATATCTTCTTTTTGAATATATTAGAATTGTCTAATCTAGCAAGAATTAAGTATACTTAATCTAATATACTTTGAGAAGTTATAGATAAGTTATTTTACTTGGCCCTTCATAAATCAAGCCCTTCATAATCTTCCATCGGAGTAAATAGTATTAGGTAAAAGTTACATTATTTTAAATTTTAGCATAAAGGATTGAGACATTTCCTCTATTTTTCAAATGATTCCACGTGACTTTAGAATTAAAGTGACCTGACTTGTTTAAATATCAAATAGTGGTATCCTTTTTATGATTTTTGATTTTAAGCAGAAGAATCTCGTTTATGTCTGAAGGAATGTTATAACTTAATTTATCATGGTCCCACTTATTATTAGCCCAGAAGAATTGAATTTATCAATAATTAACCATTAATTATTTCTTTCATCTTGAAAAATTGATTAGAGGAGGATTTTTGTAACACCTGTCCAACCAAAACTCAATATTATCATTTCTTAAATTCCATAAGACACGAGGTTCAGCAATGTTTTTGATATAATTAAATATTTTCCATGTTTTTGAACCTTTTTATTAGCTTTTAATTGAAGGGGTGACAATTTTTGCAGTAGATAGAATGCATATACCTGGCCCAAATTAATTTATTTTCATGAAACTTATACCAAATTTTACATGAAAATACATCATGGCAATCAATAAGTTCTCTAATATTTAAATCCCCTTCATTGAAGATTTACATAAGAAAATCCATTTTGACCAAATTATTGTTTGAGATTATTCTTTAGAACCCCAAAAAAATCTGTTAAATAGTCTTTCTATCAATTTATGACAAAATTGAGAATGATAAAGCGTATCATATGATATGTGGGGATACATATTAGTACTGATCGAATCAGTACTAACCTACCCCCAATGATAGAGTTCTATTATCCTAATCATACATTAGTCTTATTAAATAACTCATCATAGAGGATTTTCTTATTGCTTTTATGAATACTAATACCTAAGTATTTCAATGGTAAAGACTTATTCTTGAACTAGTAGTTTTGTCAATTATCTTAATTCTGTTTTGATTATTGTTAGAGGATGTTATAAGACTTGATTTTTCAGCAGCAATGGTTTGACATGATATATCTTGATACAATTTAAGGATGATCTTCTTTCTATTGATGTTATTTTTACAACCATTTACAAATATGACAAAGTCATTTGCAAATGCCAAGTAGTTTATCCTAAGATTTCTTTTTGTGTTGTATCTCATCTCATGGTGGTTGTTGAAAAACATATTAATACATCTGATAAGGTATTCTTCTATAATTATGAATAGGCTGGGGGAGATTGGTTTTCCCCGCCTAATGTCATTAAGGTCTTTAAAGTAGCCTTTTAATTCACCATTTCTAATAATGGGGTAATATACATATTGAATACTATTATTTATTGGTTTTATGAAATTACTATGAAAGCCAAAAATATTCATAACATTTAAGATAAAACTATGATTGAATGCTTTAGTCATATATATCTTCCAAAAGATGTTCCCTCCTCTGAATTTTTTATATATGTCATAAACAATTTATTAGAAGATAAGGATGTGTTCATGTATACTTATACCAAGAAAAAATTCTCTTTGCTCTTGAGAGATAATCTCGGGAAGAACGATTGAAAATATATCATTTAATAGTTTGGAGATTAGTCCATTGAAAACAAGGTAACAATTAATTGGTCTATAGTCTTTCCACTGTTTAAGGTTCTCAAATTTAAAATTAGGCAAATAGTGGTTGAACAGATGCCAATTAAGGAATGATTACCATTAAATAATCCATTATAGTAGAGCTTAAGTCCCGTTGGATGATGTTCCAACATGATTGGTCAAAGAATGCATTAAAGCAATTAGGGCCAACCACACTACTTATTTTAAGTTCTTTAACAGTTGTATGAATCTCATCATTTGATGGAATGGCAAGAAAATAGTGGTTCTTAGATTCAGTAACTAAATTGGGATTATATTGAGTGTATCCACTTATTGATTGCCTGTATTTGAGTTTTTCAAAAAGTTTTTGAACTAATCAATTACAGAATCATTCATTTGAGCATATTCCTCAATCCATTTACCATCATTAAGGATACTATTTATTTTGTTCTTTTTATGCCTTTTCTTTACAAAGTTATGGAACATGCTAGTATTTTTGTCTCCATGTTTAATCCAATCAATTCTATTTTTTCCTCCCAAGTACATATTCTTTTCCAAGAGAAGAAGCAGATAGGCATTAGCTTTTGATAATTTAGCTTTATCTTCATATGATTTAGAGATGAGATAGTTGTTTTCAAATAATATTATTTCTTCCTCAGGTATGGCAATAACATTGAATATATTACCAACGGATTCCTGATTCTAAGATCTTAGTTTAAGTTTCAATCCCTTTAGTTTTTTCACATAATATATATATATATATATTGACCATTTAATGGAAGATTGCACGATTCTTCAATTATTTGAGTAAAGTCAGTGTGTTGATACCACATAGTAAAGAATTTAAAGAAGGTTTTTGGTTTTACAGAATTGTTAGATATATATATATATATATATATATATATATATATATATATATATATATATATATATATATATATATAGTGATCAGGGCATGGTTAAATATTTTGTCAAGTCTTTTCCAACATTTTTTGTTAGTCCAAGTAAAAAAGAAAACATATAAACCCTACATCATCTAATGCACAGTCTAAAATAATATTATTGAAGTCATCAAAACTTCTAAGCCACAAGTTTGTACATGATAAATGTTTAACAAACTTCGTAATGCAATTAAAGTCACCCATAACAATCAACTCATATGGATTGTTAGACAACTCTCTCATTTTGTCCCACAAGAGCATCTGATTTTCTCTAGTTTATTTGGCATATACTATAGTTACCATGATTAGATTGTTTGAATTAGTATGAGTAACTTTAAGATGAACTAGTTGTTCGTGATTGCAAATCATTTCTACCTTATATGAATTTTTCTAAATAATCCATATATTATTATTTAGATTTGAGAATCCTTGATGAAATCTGAAGATTTTAATAATTGTATTAAGCTTGTTTTCTATATTTTACTAAGTTTGGTTGTATTTTATGTTTTGGACTTTCTTATCTTCTTTGTTGTGTTTTTTAATTCACAAAATGCTCTTAACACTTATATTTCGGTACATATATATTTATGAATATATCACAATATATTTATAAAATAATATATTTTTTATTTTTTTATTTATTAAAGTTTGATTTAAATAAAAAATATTTTAAAATTTGAAGTTTGAAACTTATGATTATTTTAATTTACAAAAAAAGAACTAGTCGTATATGATAAAAAATAATTGGAAAACAAAACGCTAGATGCACGGCAAGCAAGCAGGGGAGTTAGAATGAGACTTCAAATTATAAAATGGGAAATTACATCTAGGGTATCCACTCAACTATTTTATTGTCATCTAGTACCCAAGTTTTGATCTATTATCTCTTAATACCCATCTCAACTACTTAATTACAACTTAATACCTAACATTATTTTAAGAGAAAAGTACCCATAAATACCTACTAAGGTATGTAATACCAAAGTGGTACCCACTTTTAGTATAGTTTCATAAAGTACCTAGAATATAAATTTGGACAAAAATGCCCCATAGGGTATAAAAATGGCCAATTTTCCTAGATCCACTTTTTTGGTCTCATAAGGCTGACGTTTTGGTTACCATTTCCTCCAATATTACATTTCTAATTTTGAAGAGAGAGAAACACAAGACCCGAGAGAAAAGCAAAAAGCAAGTCTCAACACAAACGTGAAGTAACAACTTCCGACCAAAAAGTGAGTTATATTCTCCGATCGTCGGTGAGCAAACATCATTGTCGGCAACAACCACACTCCGATACAGTATTTGACGTCGTTTTCGTAACACTAGTAAACAACCAGCATATCAATTTTTTTGCCAGACGAAAGAATTTAACGTTGAGTGGTCATGTTGGATGTTGATTAGGCATGTTGGACTCTGAATTTGGTTTCTGAAATACGTTATGAACATGAGTAGTATGTCCGGTTCAACAACTGTTGATTTCGACAGTTTTATATTGTCCAATTAAGGATATTAGTATGATATTGTTTTTCTTTTTGAAATTTCATCTGTTCGAGGTTGATTTAGTTTAGGGTTGAAGATGTTTGTGTGAGAATGTAGGTGTTATGTTAGTGTTCGTGTTGACATCGGAACATGGCGACGGAGCAGAACTGCGGTTCATGGATCGTTTGACATGAATCGCAACCTGGCCCTAATTTGTTGCCTTATCTAGCAATGTGTCGATTTACTGAAGTTGTGGTATAATATGGCTATCAACGCATGTAATATTGTTCATATCTAATAGTGTGTGAAAATTTTGTGGCAACGTCTAGCAATGTTCTAAATAAATGTACAATGTTTGAAATAAGTCTACCAATGTTCGAACACATAATGGACATTAGAACTCTCTTTGGTACATGTTTTCTTGATTTCGGCAGTTGTATATAGTTCAGGTTGTATATATTTGAGATATCGTGGTTTTTTTTTAATTTCATGTGTTAGTTAAGGGTGGGAGATGTTTGTGTGAGACTGTAGGTGTTATGTTAGTGTCGATAATGATATCGGAGCAGGCCGACGGAGAATGTGGTTAGTTGATGGTTTTACATGAATCACATCATCGTCGTGATATGTTGGTCGTATCTAGCAATGTCTGCGGTTCAAAAATATACAACAATACATTCAATGTTGTACATTTCTAGCAATGTATGCAATATGTGTTGCAATGTTAAGCAATGTTCGTAATATGTCTACACTAACATGCAATATGTCTATCAATGTCTGCACTGAATCTGCAATATGTCTAGCAATGTCTGCACTAAATCTGCAATATGTCTAGCAATGTGTGTAAGTTAGTTGATGTTTTTGTTTGATTAATATCTAGGATTGTAGAAAAAAATTTCTGTTATGTTAGGGTGATTGCGATATAGGTTACTACTACGATGTTTTTCTTCTGTTATGTTGTTCATGTCTAGCAGTGTCTGCAAAAATTGTGGCAATGTTTAGCAATATTCGGAATATGTGTACACTAACATGCAATACTTCTAGCAATGTCTGCAATGTGTCTAGTAATATCTGCAATACATCTACAAGTGTCTTAAATAGGTCTAGCAATGTCTGCAATATGTCTAGCAGTGTGTAGAAATGTCTTTTCATATATCTAGCAATGTGTGTAAGTTAGTTGATTCTTTAGTTTTGTTAGTAAAACTCAATGACTTATTGGTTTGAAATGTCTAGAAATGTGGCAAGTTTTTTCTGTTTTGTTTGGGTGATTGGGATGTAGGTTATGACGGTGATATAAAGAATATTATTAAGGTGACTAGAAATTACGATATGTGCATGCAAACGTGACTGCGATGGGGGTATTCAACACGTCGGGCTTCGTCAGTATAATCAACCTTCTAAGACGAAATATAATAACAGCAGAACACATAGAAGTTGATCGGGACACCCATTTCTATACGTTTCTCAAAACATCGTTCGACGTAAGGAACGAGGATATACCTGCTAAAAGGAAATCCGAAATATTTAAGCATTTTCTCAGTGATTCAAACAAAAACAGACGATGGTAGTTATATTTGATTTTAAAATAGTTTTATTTGGGACAACTGTATAATTGTGTATTTCATTTTAAATTGAATGTTGTTTGTACGGATTTTTTTTAGACGTTAGTGTTTTTTTATTGTCAGATTACGTGTATCTAGCAATGTATTTTTTATGTATATAGCAATGCCATAATTGAATATCTAGCAATGCCGTAAGAATGTGTCTAGCAGTGTCATATAACTCGTATCTAGCAATGTCATAATGTCGTATCTAGCAATGTCATATAACTCGTATATATAGCAATGTCATATTACTCGTATATAGCAATGTCATAATTGAATATCTGCAATGTCGTAAGCACGTGTCTAGCAATGTCATATAACTCGTATCTAGCAATGGCATAAAATCGTATATAACAATATCATATAACTCGTATATAGCAATGTCATATAACTCATATATAACAATACATTAATAAAGTATCTAGCAATGTCAGATAACTTGTATCTAGCAATGTCATAATGCCGTATATAGCAATGTTATAACGTCGTATCTACCAATGTCATATAACTCGTATATAGCAATGTCATATAACTCGTATCTAGCAATGTCATCAGGGTACCAAGTGCTAATATGTTTGGTAATTAGGTACATAGGATGCCATTTCTAGATACTAATATGTATTATTAATGTATCAAACAAGATCTTTCCATTCCTAGTGTATCCAACCATTTAACGATTACTACATATCTAGCAATGTCATTATTGAATATCTAGCAATGTAGTAATAAAGTAGCTAGCAATGTCATTTAACTTGTATCTAG
Organism: Limnanthes douglasii subsp. nivea; assembly: GCA_036936605.1. Lineage (NCBI taxonomy): Eukaryota > Viridiplantae > Streptophyta > Magnoliopsida > Brassicales > Limnanthaceae > Limnanthes > Limnanthes douglasii. Next base: position 172,915,051 of record JAUPFV010000002.1, read on the forward strand.
AAATGTCATAACTAGTATCTAGAAATGTCATATAACTTGTATCTAGCAATGTCAGGCTTAAATCGCTGCTTCGTCCCTCGACTATCACGTTTTGTGTCATTTAGTCCCTCGACAAAAAAATCACGGTTGAGGGTCCCTCGTCTATCAAAAATCTATAAATTTAGTCCCCGCGCGTGGTTTTTGCTGTAATGCTGACACGTGTCACTATAGTTAAATGGTTTGTGTTCCACAGATAGTCCTTCGACTTTTAATTCCATTTTTACCCATCGAATTTAATATTTTTTAAATATATTTTTTTATTTTTAGTTTTTAGTTTTTCTCAAAATAGAGTATTGCTATACTCTGTTTTGATTTTCTACAGTTCATTAAAGGTTTCTCACAGGCTTCTCTAAGGGAAATTCGGTCCAGTTGATAGAAATGCCCCCATTTTTTGTCTCAGTTGTCCGAAATCTGGAGATCGTGAAACCGTAAGAAACAAAATCGTGCCTTTGAAGTAGCCTGTTCGAAATGGTATAGTTTAGTTCCAGTTTTAGGACAAGCGAAAAACACTTGAAGAGAACTTACTTTGAATTTCTTCGTCTTTACAAAGCTCCGTAACAAGAGTAGTCTTCCCTGACCCTCCGATTCCAGTAATCCCGAAAATACCCCCTTCGTCTCCTCTTGCAGTCAATAGCATCTTGATCTGTTATCAAGTCTATATGGATTTTGTAGAACTGAACAAACCATCACGTTGTTAGTGAATAATGCAGCACCGTGCACGGCGTTCGCTCTTGCCACGTCGTAGTAGACTTCTTGGTTTCCGATTTGAGCGAAACCGGAGATGTCGAAGTCGTCGGAGATAGGTTCGACGTTGACGTTGGCGGCGGAGATGGAGTTGACGGTGTAGATAGTGGTGGCTAGCGTGGTTTTGACGCCTTTGGAAGCCAAGCGTTTAGCGAATTAGACCATGGGGTTGATGTGACATTGCACTGGATAAGGCATCAGGATTACATGTCCTCTGTATTTTTTCCCTCCATTTTTGTGTTTATGATATGGCGGTTTTTCTCGCTTTGTATATAATCGAAACAGATTACGTATAGAACCCAACTGTCACCGACCAGAATTATTCATGTATCTAAAAATCACTAAGTAAATGTTATAATGATTAATTTTGGTTTTAACAGACAACCAATTAAATATTTATGATATTAAAAAACAATGTTATCAAGATATGACCCAATTGTTTCTATATTGTCCTCAATCTTCATCTGTTCTTCAGCTTTACGCATCGGTCTTTGGAATAAGCCTCCACCCCCCAATGCTCAAACTTACGATTCGCTCCTCTAGAAGGTCGAACCTCTTCTCGTTCCGAACCTGACCTACGGAGGTGTCGACACCAAGATGATGAATATCGGCAAGGATATACGTCTGGAGCGGTCCTTTAAGAGACCCATCAATGCCCTTTAAGCAGAGACTTGCCAATGTTTGACTGAGAGACTTATGAACAAGATCTCCAGAGTTTGAATATACCATTTCGAACAGGCTACTTCAAAGGCAAGATTTTGTTTCTTACGGTTTCACAATCTCCAGATTTTGGACAATTGAGGTAATAAATCGGGGCATTTCTATCAACTGGACCGGATTTGTCTTAGAGAAGCCTCTAAGAAACCTTTAATCAACTCTGTCGAAAATCAAAACAGAGTATAGCAAATTTTGCAATACTCTGTTTTGAGTAAAACTAAAAATATATATTTAAAAAATATTAAATTTGAAGGGTAAAAATGGAATTAAAAGTCGAAGGACTATCTGTGGAACACAAACCATTTAACTATAGTGACACGTGGCAGCATTACAGCAAAAACCACGCGCGGGGACTGAATTTATAGATTTTTGATAGACGAGGGACCCTCAACCGTGATTTTTTTGTCAAGGGACTAAATGACACAAAACGTGATAGTCGAGGGACGAAGCAGTGATTTAAGCCAGCAATGTCATATAATTCGTATCTAGCAAAGTCATAACATCGTATCTAGAAATGTTATTTTTCCTGGACCAGATTGTTGGTAAATCGCGCCAACTATATTAACTCGTATCTCGCAACGTATGTTGCAACTTGAGGTTAGACTTACATCGCATATATATTTTCATATATCTAGCAATGTCTTCTTAGTGTATTTAGCAATATCAATGAAATGTATCTAGCAATGTCATATTACAATCCAAATCGTAGTGATATAATCCTTATATCTTGAAATGTCTTCCTAGTGTATCTAGCAAACTCATATCAAGGTATCTAGCAATGTGATATTAGGCTTACAATCGTAGTGATATTTTCGTATATCTAGCAATGTCTTCTTAGTGGGAAAGAAAGATTCATATCAATGTATCTAGCAATGTCATATTAGAATTCAAATCTAAGTGATATTTTGCTTTATCTAGCAATGTCTTCTTGGTGTATCATGCAAACTCATATCAATGTATCTAGCAATGTCATATTAGAATTCAACTCCCAGTTATATTTTCCTATACCTAGAAATATCTTCTTAGTGTATCTAGCAAACTCATATCAATGTATCTAGCAATGTGATATTTGAATTACAATCGCAGTAACAATTCCCATATCTAGCAGTGTCGTATTTGTGTATCTAGCAATGTTATACTAGTGTGTCTAGCTATGTGGTATTAGTGTATCTAGAAATGTTGTATCAGTGTGTCTAGCAATGTTTTCTGAGTGCATCTGGAAATCCAATAAAATGTATCCAGCAATCTCATTATATCATATCTAGCAATATCGACAAATAAGCATATAATCATAAATCCAAACAAAAGATGTATCTCCCAAGGTTAACAGTTTTAAAACACAACAATAGCAAGATAAGGACTTATCCAGGAATATACTAAAAAAATGAATGTAAGAGAACAGGTTTGTTAAAAATTAATGGAGCATCGCAAGACCTCCAGTTGTGTCTTGATTTGAAACAGCGGCCACACCGTGACTGGCTGGGGGTTACTTCTCCTCTTGATGTAATATATTTTTTTTGGACGTCCCGTTTGTCCGAAAAAAATAATTCATGTGAGCACCACACGAGTAGCTAATGGTGTAGTTACCTTTAACAAGATTCTGCCACTTGCTTTCAGCGTACTCTTGAAGGGTTTCAAAATTTTCAAACTCGGACAACGGAACAATAGTTGTTTCGTGACTAAATTTGACAATGCAAACCTTGGGTTTCGACATATACTAACCTGCATTGTAGAAAATTGGGTTAGTTTGTTGTAGTGATGAGTGTTAGAACTAGTAAATGGCAGGGTTACCAATCTAGCAATGACTATAAAGATATCTAGCAATGTATTTATTCAAGCACAAAACGTAATAGAGGACAGCAGTACAAAGTAAACTCACAACAACTATAGCTAATGATGCCTGTATCTAGCAATGTCAAACATGATTTCGCCAAATTCGATCTCAGGTCTAAGCTGGAAAAAAAAATACTATTCCCTGTTCACACGACCACCAAATTTGATTAACAAACACGATTCAAAATCCAAAGTAAAAAACAAGTAAAGTAGACTTCAATACCAAGTATGCTCTCGCTACCAATAATGATTACCAAGGTTGTCATCAACAACCATAATCTATTGCACTTAACTTTCAATTAAGACATCTATGATCCCCAATTACGACATCTATGATCCAAATAAACCACAAGTCATAAAATTAAAAGTTTAGATCCTCAAACTTAAGAAATTTTCCTGCAATTACATTTCACCAACCAGCGAAACCCTACACATAAATCTTCTTTGATATTCAATCTAATTTAAGATTTTAACTCATCACTTTAAACTCATTTGAAAGTATGAGACAAGCGAGAGAAATTGTAACAATCTATGTTTCAATATCAATTTACAGTTTCTCGTAAACCAAGCAACGCAAGAATCAAAGAAAACAACCATAAACCGGGACGTAATTTTAGGAACCAAAGCAACAAAATTAAAATTCGTGAAAATTGGAAATGGACAACTCTAGTTCAAGCTCGATGAGACACACATGGAATACAAATCTACGGAGAGAAAACGTACGAGTAGAGAGTGAAAACAGACAGAGACAGTGGAGAAGAGAGAGTGTCAGTGTCAGTGTCAGTGTCAATATAGGGTACATGGACGGATAAGTGTGATTGGTGAATTTGACGGGTCATCTTTCCCCCTTAATCTAATCTTAATCCGAAACCTCGTTTCTTGATCCTCATAAATTCAAAATTCAAATTTGTTGATTTGGTGAAAATACCTCTTTTTCTCAAAATAAGGCTTATATACTAGGTTGAGGATACTTATGGTATTAAAAAAATTAGGTCTTGAAAGGGAATTGTTTTATTGAGATGTGTATTAAGTGAGCATTAATCCATTTTTAGGTACTAGATACTAATATGTTTGGCCAATAGGTACTTAGTATGTCATTTCTCTTATTTTAATATCATAACTACCATCACCCTTCATCAACGACCACGTAACCAAAATTTATCTTTCTTACTTTCTTTTATTTTATTTTTAAAAGATCCATATCTTTCAAACGGGATCTCGAAAAAAATAAATGAAAGTACAATCGCTTTTGTTTTTTCAAAATGAACAAAAATAGATCCATTGATGATATTTTTTATATATTTTAAAAATAAAATTTCACCAGTAACAACTCTCAGGAAATCGAGAGAGTTGCAAACAACTTTCGAGAAATCGAGAGAGTTGCAGCCAACTCTCAGGTTTGTTTTTCAAACGACTCTCAGGTTAGTACTAGTGAAGGTACCAGCGGATATATATATAGTCGGGATATTTTTGTCCAAATTTCAATTCAAGGTACCAAGTGACACTATAAAAAAACGGATACTAGTAGATAATTAAATAGTTGAGAAGATGTTTACTCGTATTTTTCTCCAATAAAATTATATCCAACGTTATATTTATTATCTCCTAATAAATAATAAAGGTAAAGAAAGCTATGAGCCTAGATTTCAATTCAAGATCGTTTTTAGTATTTATATTTTCAGTAGCTATTATGCTATTGATTTAAAATATTAATAATAATGAATATTCATAAATTTATAAAAATATAATTATATTTTTATTTTAATAAATTTTTAATTAATCAATGATAATTTTATGAAAATACGACGGTAAATAGCATAATTCAATATACATATATATATATATTAATTATTAAATTTAAGTTATATGGTAAAAGTTAAATCTATACATTCAATTAAAAATGATTAATATTATCCTACTTTTTTTCAATTTAAATAATTTAAAACTAGTTGAATTATTATTATGATTACATTTTTTTAAACAAGTTTTAATTTTTTAAATTAAAAAAAAAGGTTTTAAAATAAGTTTTGAAAAACATTTCTTATATGAAGTGGTTTGGTGGATACCTACCTACCTTAATAACTCGTCCGATATAATTACTTGAAATATATAAGTATAACTTGGATTCACTATTTAAATACTAAGTATAAATTGTTTGGATTTCTAGTGATAAATTACAATTTTTTATCAAAAAAGAATTAAAGTTACTCAAACGTATAAATAATTGAGAGACTTTTGGGCTAATATATTAAAAAAAGAAAAAAGAAAAAAGCTGGCTTCAAAATCATTAATTTGTAAAGTTCGGATTTTGTATTGTCGAACAAACAACAAAAATTTAACTATAATAGTCGATGAGGAAAAGTAAATAAATTTTGATGGATGACAGCTTATGTAACACCACTACCAATGTTTGGAGTTTTATGTTTGTCTCTCTAAGTTGCGTTATTATAATAGAAACTAATACTACATTTTATTTATATCAATCTTTTGTGGTGTTTACTTTAATAAAATAATCGAGTACCACGACTCTACTATTTCATTGTTTCATGAAAATGTGTCGAAGTGCAATATATATATATAGATATTATATCATTTAGATTAAATGCGATCCGCAAAAAAGAAAAAAAGAAAAAAAAGAAGAAAAGCAAATAAAAAGTAATAAATAAAAATAAGTAATCAGGTGTCTATCTAAGGTAAGTTGATGGTGCTGGCCACCAGAAGGAGTGGACCACTTTATATGACGTATTTAAATCATGACGAACCTAAGGTTATCTCGATTATATTTGTATTCTTAATATTTGAATGAGTGTTATCTTTTTTATTAACATTTCAAATTTTTATTTAAATATAAAGTAAAGGGCTATGCTAAAATGAGACTATTTTTGCTAAAATGAGACTGTTTTTGCTATAATGAGATTTCTAATATCAACGCTATGAACTGCATGAATTGCGAAGAACATTTTATCTTGGTTTGTCCAAATTATCGCGTTGTGAGCGTTCGATTTTGACAAAATTACGAATAACCAATTCGCAAAGTTGCCTAAATTGAGCGCTAGCAACGCTATAATTTGTCAGAATCACGGGTTCTAAGCGCTAAATATTGACAAAATCAGACACCATTTGCTTGCAATTTTGGTTAAAATTAACACTCCCGACCCGCGAAAGTCTCTCGAAATTCTATGGGGGAAATAGCTTCACCCTTGTTTTTAAAATATTAATAATAGTGAGTATTCATAAATTTATAAAAATGTAATTATATCTTTATTTTAATAAATTTTTAATTAATCAATGATAATCTTATAAAAACACGACGGTAAATAGCACAATTCAACGCATATATATTAATTATTAAATTTAAGTTATATGGTAAAAGTTAAATCTATAATTTCAATTTAAATAATTTAAAACTAGATGAATTATTATTATGATTACATTTTTTTTAAACAAGTTTTAATTTTTTAAATAAAAATAAAAAAAGGGTTTAAAATAAGTTTTGAAAAACATTTCTTATATACTAGTTGACAGTGAAGTGGTTTGGTGGATACCTACCTACCTTAATAACTCATCTTTTATGATATAATTAGTTGAAATATATAAGTATAACTTGGGTTCACTATTTAAATACTAAGTATAAATTGTTTGGATTTCTAGTGATAAATGACCATTTGTTTTCAAAAAATAATTAAAGTTACTCAAACGTATAAATAATTGAGAGACTTTTGGGCTAATATATTAAAAAAAGAAAAACGAAAAAAGGTGGCTTCAAAATCATTAATTTGTAAAGTTCGGTTTTTGTATTGTCGAACAAACAACAAAAATTTAACTATAATAGTCGATGAGGAAAAGTAAATAAATTTTGATGGATGACAGCTTATTTAACACCACTACCAATGTTTCGAGTTTTATGTTTGTCTCTCTAAGTTGCGTTATTATAATAGAAACTAATGCTACATTTTATTTATATCAATCTTTTGTGGTGTTTACTTTAATAAAATAATCGAGTACCACGACTCTACTATTTCACTGTTTCATGAAAATGTGTCGAAGTGCAATAAATAAATATATATATATATATATATATATATATATATATATATATATATATATTATATCATTTAGATTAAATGCGATCCGCAAAAAAAAAGTAAATAAAAAGTAATAAATAAAAATAAGTAATCAGGTGTCTATCTAAGGTAAGTTGATGGTGCTGGCCACCAGAAGGAGAGGACCATTTTATATGACGTATTTAAATCATGACGAACCTAAGGTTATCTCGATTATATTTGTATTCTTAATATTTGAATGAGTGTTATCTTTTTTATTAACATTTCAAATTTTTATTTAAATATAAGGTAAAGGGCTATGCTAAAATGAGACTGTTTTTGCTAAAATGAGACTGTTTTTGCTATAATGAGATTTCTAATATCAACGCTATGAACTGCATGAATTGCGAAGAACATTTTGTCTTGGTTTGTCCAAATTATAGCGTTGCGAGCGTTCGATTTTGACAAAATTACGAATAACCAATTCGCAAAGTTGCCTAAATTGAGCGCTAGCAACGCTATAATTTGTCAGAATCACGGGTTCTAAGCGCTAAATATTGACAAAATCAGACACCATGTGCTTGCAATTTTGGCTAAAATTAACACTCCCGGGTTCTAAGCGCTAAATATTGACAAAATCAGACACCATGTGCTTGCAATTTTGGCTAAAATTAACACTCCCGACCCGCGAAAGTCTCTCGAAATTCTATGGGGGAAATAGCTTCACCCTTGTTTTTAAAATATTAATAATAGTGAGTATTCATAAATTTATAAAAATGTAATTATATCTTTATTTTAATAAATTTTTAATTAATCAATGATAATCTTATAAAAACACGACGGTAAATAGCACAATTCAACGCATATATATTAATTATTAAATTTAAGTTATATGGTAAAAGTTAAATCTATAATTTCAATTTAAATAATTTAAAACTAGATGAATTATTATTATGATTACATTTTTTTTAAACAAGTTTTAATTTTTTAAATAAAAATAAAAAAAGGTTTTAAAATAAGTTTTGAAAAACATTTCTTATATACTGGTTGACAGTGAAGTGGTTTGGTGGATACCTACCTACCTTAATAACTCATCTTTTATGATATAATTAGTTGAAATATATAAGTATAACTTGGGTTCACTATTTAAATACTAAGTATAAATTGTTTGGATTTCTAGTGATAAATGACCATTTTTTTTCAAAAAATAATTAAAGTTACTCAAACGTATAAATAATTGAGAGACTTTTGGGCTAATATATTAAAAAAAGAAAAACGAAAAAAGGTGGCTTCAAAATCATTAATTTGTAAAGTTCGGTTTTTGTATTGTCGAACAGACAACAAAAATTTAACTATAATAGTCGATGAGGAAAAGTAAATAAATTTTGATGGATGACAGCTTATGTAACACCACTACCAATGTTTCGAGTTTTATGTTTGTCTCTCTAAGTTGCGTTATTATAATAGAAACTAATACTACATTTTATTTATATCAATCTTTTGTGGTGTTTACTTTAATAAAATAATCGAGTACCACGACTCTACTATTTCATTGTTTCATGAAAATGTGTCGAAGTGCAATATATATATATATATATATATATATATATATATATATATATATATATATATATATATATATATATATATATATATATATTATATCATTTAGATTAAATGCGATCCGAAAAAAAAAGAAAAAAAAAGTAAATAAAAAGTAATAAATAAAAATAAGTAATCGGGTGTCTATCTAAGGTAAGTTGATGGTGTGGTGGCCACCAGAAGGAGAGGACCACTTTATATGACGTATTTAAATCATGACGAACCTAAGGTTATCTCGATTATATTTGTATTCTTAATATTTGAATGAGTGTTATCTTTTTTATTAACATTTCAAATTTTTATTCAAATATAAGGTAAAGGGCTATGCTAAAATGTCAAATATAAGGTAAAGGGCTATGCTAAAATGAGACTGTTTTTGCTATAATGAAATTTCTAATTCATCTTTTTTGTTAATGTAAATTGACAATTTTATTTTTCATATATAAAACAAAAGTTTTAACAAAAAATTAAATTTTTCTTCTTCCTCCCTACAACTCTCCTCTAACTAAGTTAAATTTTAAAAAAAAACATAAAAAAATCATGGATTTGAGTGATTTAAACGAAGAATTGAGTTGCAATATGGATGTTTTTTTGTCGGAGGATGATGAGCCTTTGACGGACCATCTCCAAACCCAAGAAGAGGTGCATTTTGTGTTTTTTGAAATTTCAGTGCGAATATAGCAATATCAACTCTATGAACTACATGAATTGCGAAGAACATTTTGTCTTGGTTTGTCCAAATTATAGCGTTGCGAGCGTTCGATTTTGACAAAATTACGAATAACCAATTCGCAAAGTTGCCTAAATTGAGCGCTAGCAACGCTATAATTTGTCAGAATCACGGGTTCTAAGCGCTAAATATTGACAAAATCAGACACCATTTGCTTGCAATTTCGGCTAAAATTAACACTCCCGACGCACGAAAGTCTCTCGAAATTTTATCATTTTATCATTTTTTTAAGTTTACGAGTTCGAAACTCAATTTTTTTCAGCAATATAATACATTAGTCATTTTCAATGAATGGTGTAAAATTTAGACCTAAAAAACTACAAAATGTGGTAAAAAACACCTTCAAAAACAAAATGATGAAACAACCAGAATTGCGAACAAGGACTTCGCAATTTCCCCAAAAATGCGAATTGGGCGTTCGCAATTTTGCTTCCAGAATCGCGAACGCCCAATGCCCAATTTTGGGCAAATCGCGAGTTGGGCGTTCACGATTTGCCCAAAATCGGGCGTTGGGCGTTCGCGATTCGCCCCAGACAGCAAACCCCTAATTTCGAAACCCATGAACCCTAGATTCTTAAAAACTCAATCAAAATCAACAAAATTCATACCAAAACGTTGCTAATCAGTAGACTAACACATATCTACAACTTATTTTCAAAAACAACAACAACATATAGATGAAAATTCGACTTTTGAGGTAGAACCTATAACTCTAAATATCACAAAAAATACCTAACTAAATTGCATTAAAATTACATGAATATGTATAGGATTCATACTTTAACGTGTTTGTAAGTTCGGATTTGAGAAATCTTGAGTTTTTTTGGGCCGATTTTGAAAGGTTTTGGTGAAGAGATGAGAGAAAAGATGAACTTTAGTTGAAATACGGCTTTTATATTAAGGGTAAATTGGTCATTTTTGGGGTCTCATTATAGCCAAAATAGGTCTCATTATAAAAAGGTCTCATTATAGCCAAATGAGATCTCTATTTAGCCTTGCCCTAAGGTGAATTATTTAGGTATGTTTAGGCAAGGTTTTTTATTGTCAGAGTATCTAAAAGAAAACACGTTTCTAGATAAGAGAAGAAAAAATCAAATGTAGTACAATATAATTATTTTTAAATATATATGTATTTTCAAAATTATATTTTAAAATTATAGTTTAAAAAAATAAATTAATATTATCCGTTATATTTTTTATGACAAATAAAACTACATTAACTATATATTTTGATTTTTTTTTTCCGTCAAACTAAGTTAGGCAAGTCTCGCAAGTATCACTAAGTAGTACATATCTCACATTCCATCATTTCATCTTTATTTTATCTCACATCTCTTGTCTCTCTATTTCATCATTCATTGTCTCTCATCTCCATTTCATCATGCATTATCTTTCGTCTTTCCATTTTATCATGGATTATTTCTCGTCTCTCGTCTTGTCTCGCATCTACCATTACATCATGTATGGTCTCGCATTTCTCTAGTTGTACATGTCTCTCATTTCTCCATTATATAATACATTATCTCACATCTCTTTATTTCATCATGCATTATCTCTCGTCTTCCGTCTCTCCATTTCACCATGTCTTGTCTGTCATCCCTTGCCTATCCACTTCATCATGCATGGTCTCTCGTCTCTCGTCTCTCCATCTAACATTTCTTGTCTCTCATCTCTCGTCACTTTTCTTGTCTCGCATCTCTTCTTTACATGATGTATGGTCTCGCATAATTTTATTAGTACATGTCTCGCACCTCTCTATTACATCATCTTTGGTCTCGCATCTCTTTAGTGCATGTCTCGCATCTCTCCATTACATAATGTCTTCTCTCGCATCACTCCATTTTATCATGTTTTATCTCTTGTCTCTCGTCTCTCTATTTCATCATGCCTTGTCGTTTGTCTCGCGTCAATCCACTTTAATCATGTCTTGTCTCTCGTCTCTCATCTCCCGTTTATTTTCACTCGTCTTATCTTGCATCTTTCCATTACATCATGCATGATCTCGCATCTCTTTAGTAGTACATGTCTCACATCTCTTCATTACATCATGTTTGGTCTCGCATCTCTCTAGTAGTACATGTCTCGCATCTCTCTAGTAGTTCATGTCTCGCGTCGCTCCATTACATCATGACTTGTTTCATGTCTCTCCATTTCATCATGTCTTGTCTCTCATCTCTCCATTTAATCACACGTTGCCTCTCATCTCCCGTCTCTCAATTTCATTATGCCTTGTCTATCGTCTTTAATATTTTCATTTCATCATGACTTATCTCTCGTCTCTCATCGTGTCTCATATTTCTCAATTATGTAATCTTCGGTTTCGCATCTCTCTAGTAGTACATGTCTCGCCTCTCTCCATTACATCATGAATTGTCTCATATATTTCCATTTTATCATTTTTTGTTTCTCGTCTCTCGTCCCTCTATTTCACCATGCCTTGTATCTCATCTATCTACTTTATATTATATGGTCTCACATCTCTTCATTTCACCATGTCTTGTTTCGCATCTCTTCATTTCATCATGTTTGGTCTCGAATCTCTCCATTTAATCATACATTTTCTTGCATTTCTCTATTACATCATACGAAAATGTGCCATGCCTAAGTGCAATTAGTGTGAGACTAGCCAACTGGGTCTCACAAAAAAATCATTTATGAAGCTAATTCTGTTTGTCTAAATAAAATTCGATGGTACTTTTTTTTTCGAGCTATGATTTGAAAGGTACATGCTTTTAGAAAAACAAAAAAGATCTAGAGACAGAGAGAGATTGATGTGCCTTGTGATGAAATATGGGTATTTAATGTATTATGGAAAAAACTGGATCTTAATTAGTAGTTAAGTACCATATCTGGATACTATATAGTTATTATTGATATTTGAGGTATTAGATGACAGTAAAATGTTATGTTGGATATATTTTAGTATAACCCTAATAAATATAGTTTAAACATTAAATTAATATAAAAAAAATTAATTAATTTAGTAGAGCCAAATGAAGCCTTACACCTTGAGCAAATCAAACAGACTGAAAATATATAAAACTTATGCATCATGTTATTTTAGATATACACATTAATCCAATATTCTCTTTTGATTTGCATCGCGTCATCTCTCTTAACATTATCGGCTCAGGCCCATGTCCAAATTTACCAAAATAATGGTTATTCATTCAGAATTATAGAAGATATAAAAAAATACTTTGGGTGGAGTGCCGCTTTAACCTATATGTTATGAATTAAACAATGTTCTCTTGATCATAAAACCAATAATTCTTCAATCAAAACTAGAAACTCACCTTCCTCTGTGTTTGTCTTCATTTCTTTATCTCGTAAAAAATGACTACATCGCAATCCTCAACTCTCATCCTCAAATATCGGGTCTTTATCTTTATTGATACTTTTCATAGAATTAGACGATCCATAACGATCCACCTAGCTCATCTTGGTACTCGAATTATTGTCGACTATACATCTAACTTGGCTCAAGCGGACGTGATTGCTATTAAGATCAATTCGCTCGAACATACAGGTTTTGATGCTGCTTCACAAGTAGTTATATTCCAAGTTGATGTCTCTGATCCAGTTTAGGTGAAATCTTTATCTGATAAGGCAGAACAGGTTTTCGGTTCTCTGATTCATATATTGGTTAACTCGGCTGGATTAATTGATTCCAAGTACTCTACCATTACTAATACTTTGGTTGAATATTTGATCGGACTTTTAGGTAATCATATGAGAAGCTTTGAAATATTTGTAGGTACGATCCATGAGAATGGTATATATTATGATCAGATTATGGAGGACTTGTGTATCCAAGAGAAGTTTCAATTTGTTTCTTATCAAAGGATCATTGTTGATTTCAACTCTTCTATTTAAAGTGTTAATAGAGGTGTATGAGTTGTTCCTACAAAAAATTGATAAATAGGTACTTTTCTAAATTATGATCTCATCATTTAGCCTTGTCAATGCCTTGCTGCTTGATACCTTTTTGTAGATTGAGTTATCTAGAATCTCAAGTCCTGCAAAAAAGATAAGAGACTAAACCTCTCAAATTCCAACTTAGAATAGTGATGATCATTCAAATGAGTTAAATAATGGCCTTCCAGACTTTTTAGTAAGTAGAGGTTTCATTGAGATTCTGCCTTTAAGGTTCGTGACTTTAGACTTTTTTTATCATTTTACTTAAAGAACCTTTTGAATTCCTTACTTATCTTATTTAATACAGTTAAGAATGAAAGTCTTCCCATGTTTTGAGGTTTATAAGAAGGATTCTGAGGGTTTGATGGTTTGTGGTCATTGGCCATTTGTTTTTTAAATAAAAATAAAAATGTTTTTATAATAATTTTTGAAAATCCATCTTTTATCTATATTTTAAAACCAATGTTATAGAAAATTAGTTTAGGAACAAACAAACTGTTTTTTAAACTCTTACATTTTGTTATTTTAAAATATATTTTTATTTGGTTTATAAATGGTTACAAAATTATAAAAACCTAAAGTATCAAAAACTGAAAGAACCGAACTAATCCGAACTAGATTATATTTGATTTTTAAATGATTACCAGTTTATAAAAATTTGAAGAATCAAAAACCGAAATAACTGACTCGAAGAACCGAATGTCCGTGCCTAATCGTACCCAAAGGTACCCAACGCCAAACTTTACTGCCACCTAATATCCCAGCTATCAATAATGAATATCTAATAACCAAATATTGAACTTAACTTGCATCTAATAAACATCATCTTTTACAATATATCAAATATATATGCTTCATCATTGCTCATGTCATTCTCTCTCTGTATTTTTTTAAGTTCATATCTTTCAAATCGTAGTTCTGAAAAAAAAAAATATGAAAATACTATTGGCTTTGTTTTTTAAGATGAACAAAACTAGGTACATGCCCCAGTTCGTCAAACAAAAATAACGAAATACATATTCTCGAATAATATTATTTGTGTATGCTTATTAGAAACTAAAGCTAAAAAATATATAGTAATATATGTTATATCCTTCACTTTTGACACTTGAAGACCAATCACAACAAGTACCCTCTAAGTAGATTTTGGATTTCTTGGAATACTAATGTATTTAGAGTTACTTTTATATAACTCATAAAATTATATATTGCTTAATTACATATATATCATGTAAAAATTCCTTCTATTTTTTCGCTATCTACGGGTTCAACAATCCCTTGTTCTCTCTCTCATTTAGCATGATATCTCTATCATACTTTCTATCACCAATGCATTCACTAGATTACTCTTAATGACTTCAATGTCATTCGTAAGCCAGAGGACTAAATATGCAATTCGGACCTTTGTACCACGTCTATAAATGACTTCAATAATTTTGCTACCACGGTGAGCTTAACAACCTCTGATCCACTTGTTTGCAATTCTATTGGTCCAACAAACAAGCAAGTAACCTCATTTCTTTGAAAAGTGACCATGTTCTTGTTAACAACTATTAGGCTGATCACTTTCCAAGTTATTTTTTCACTATGATTACTCGTGTACCCCTGATCACATCATTTTTACTCTTTACCTTAGTATTCCGAGTCACTTTTTCAAAAAATCCTTTTGGATTTTTTAGCATGTGCCAATCCCATCCTAACTATCTTTCTATTTTCACCAATAACTGTAATCATTCTATCGAAGACTCCATCAGTAATGGATCTTAGATTTGGTACACTCAAGTGTGCTCAGGCATAAGGATCACCAATCTCATCTACTTAAAATTGGTAACGTTCTCAATCACGTCCCTCTCACCTCTGGTAGGGAGGCTGTTAAGCTCTGGATCCGTAACCAGAACCATAACTCATTCACGATTACAACCATGTATCATTTTATTCAGCTTTCTGAGTCACAAGTACCTTGGGCCAATATTTTTTAGAACGATCACAATACTCTCAGACACTCCTTCATTTTCCGACCCTCAACTAGAGACTAACTTCTTGCTTGAGGATATATCATATTCCCCCGAGTGTTTCTTCTGTAATAGCTTCCCTATATTAATCAACCATATTTTGGTGGATTTCCCATACTCTCAAGTAGTGTGAGAGGCATACTTTATAAAGCTTAAGTTCCTAACATGTCCTCTGATTGTCCTTTTGGTTACTTTCCAGTAGTACTTGGACTCCATCTACCTTTGACTTCAGCCATTTTTTGCGAGCGAATTTTTATGCGGTGGTCTATCATATTTGGCAAGAGAAAAAATCTACGATTTTCTCAGACTCCCATTCGTTGGGATCTGCATTATCCCACCATATCCTTTTACATATTCATTATAGATTCCATGACATAAAGATCCTTTGTTGTGCTAAATTATAATTAACTTTTTTTACAAGTATCTTAACTTTCTTTATTGCTAGACTGCTTCTTTCAAACGCAAATTGGTTTTTTTTATTAACGTGACACTTGATGTTATTGTCTCTCTTGTTACTTAAAATGTATTTTACTATGCTTGGTTGTATTTTATTCTTTGGAATTTGTTATGTTGTTTTTTTTTCTTTTATGCGGGAAATGCCCCTAAGACTTATATTTTGGTACATAGCTCGATTTGCTCGAGCCCATTTTTTTTACTTGTTACACAAACCTACCCCATCCCGCTATGGGTGTAGTATTTTCAAACCGAACCCGACCGGTTTATGTTTACGAGTAGCCCAACTCAACCTATAAGCACAACCTTTCAAACTGTCTGAACCAACCAGAACACAACTCAAAATTAAATTTATTTTTTAAGTTAAACAAAAGTTAAGATATAATTTTTTTAACAAAAAAATATAACTAAATAAGCAATTAAATTTTAATAAAAATAATAAACATAAGTCTTCAACAAAACTAAAAATCTAAAATTATAAAGTCACTCTTATGCTATTCTATATTATTGATTCTTCAAAACATTACTATTCATATATGTTTGATTTTCATTAGTTAAAAATAGACATTTTAAAATACTCGCAAATATCGAAAAATGATGTTGTTCACAGATGTGGTGAAAGAATAAAAGGAAAAAATAGTGAAAGTATTTCTTTACATCAATTGGTTCGGTCACCTATAAAATATTTAAGAATAACAGCCTTATTATTGTTATTCTTAATAGAGTAACAATCTTATTACTGTTATTCTTATTAGTATTAACATGATTAGTTTTGTATTTTTAAATAAATAACATCATTTTTGTTAGTTTAACCAACTAAAAGGAAGTCTTTATAAAAAAAATGAATAACATGATTGATTTTTGTTAACCGAGATACATATGCATAATAGTTATATTACTTTTAATCTTAATAGAATAACGGTCTTATTAATTATATTTCTAATAGGAGTATCATTATTAATTTTTATATTTTTAAATAAATAACAATATTTGTTTTCGTTAATTTTAACAATTAAAAAAATGTTTTTTAAAAAATGAATAACATGGTTGATTTTCATTAATTGGAATACTTAGGAATAATAGTCTTACTATTGTTATTCTTAATAGAATCAAAGTCTTATTACCGATATTACTAAAAAATGAATAAGATGTTGGTGGTGGTGGTGTAGTAATGGTGGTGATGATGGTAGTGGTAGTCGTGTTGATGGTGATGGTGATGGTGGTGGAGGTAGTAGTAGTAGTGGTCGTTGTGGTGGTGGTGATGATGGTGGTGGTGGACGTGATGGTGGTGGTTGTAGTGGTGGTCGGGTTAGTCGTGATGGTGGCGGTAGTGATGGTAGTGATAGTGGTTGTGGTAGTAGTAGTGTAGTCGTGGTGATGGTGGTGGCTGTAATGGTGGTGATAGTGGTGATGCTGGTGGTGGTGGTGATGGTGGTGGTGATGGTTGTCGTGATCGTGATGGTAGTGATCATGGTGCTGGTAGTGGTGGTTATGGTTGTAGTGGTAGTGAGTTAAACGTGATTGTGTTTTTGAAAAAAAAAAACGATTATCTACAAGGGTTCTTTTGTAATTCCAATTATTCTATAAGCTTGTTGAATTTTGAAAGTTTGATGTATGTTACAAGTAACGTGGGCATTTATGTTCTCCAACAGATCATGGTCGGACAATCTCCTTTGAGATTCTCGTGGTTGATGAGAAGAACTAGTGGCACTGGAAGTGCTTGAACCTTGTAACATATCGTGCCCGCATGCCATCCATCTTTGAGGCGGTAGAGGTGCAAAAAACTTATTGAACGACCAAACTAGATCTATACTTTTTTCAAAATTTTCAAAGACCTCCCATTTCAACCAGATTTGTTCATCATAGGAATATATTTCCTGGTTTTTTATAGATAACTTTCCTAATTGGGAACTTTTCCAGAACTGAGCGTGTAATATACAGACTAACAGTCTACCCCCTTCTTCCTAAGTAAATGATTTGTTTACTACATGAATATTCAATACGCCTAATGATACAAATGGTTGGATTTTTTTCATGACTGTATCTTTATTATTCGAAGGAATGAAACAATCATTAACCAATATTATAGCTAGTTTCTGAGCTCATGTCAAAATTTTTTTAGTAACACAAGGTCTAGTCCTAAAACAAACAGTTGTATTGCCAATAATTGGAAGAGTTCCCTCATTATTTTAGTATGTTTATTGCTTCTTCTAATGTTAAAGGCCAATCATTAGGAAAATTCTTTTTAGGATAACTTAAGGACATTAAATCATTTCCTAAATCTAACATATGCAAAGTAAATTCTTTTTGTAAGTCACATACATAAAATATACCTCTTTTACCATTAATAGTGAAACACGTCCCATGATTGTATTTATTTTCCATATTTACTTTACTATCTCGACATACTATATTTGCAACTAGATATGGAAAAATATAACCAAACCAAGTTGAAAAGATTATGAATTAGCAATTGGATACCTTGTACGTCATTGTGTTTAGAAGAGTCAAAGTACATACATACCCGCATTTATTTTATTTTCATTCAGAATGGTAACGTCGCAGTCGGGGTCATGTCAAATATATTTCTCAAGATTTTCATATAATTGTTATCACATGTCTACGTCTTCATTGGCTGTCTTGGCTATAGTTCTCGATCCGGAAGCTTTATTGACATCTTTACCAATATTGTTTTCTAGTTTTCGGAGCAATTAAAAATGAAACAAAATTTTGGTGTGTAATAATAATAAAAAGGAGTAGAATATAATGTGTTTAATTGGAAATTTTCAAGAGTAGCTCAATAATGTCTTTGGTTTCACAAACATTCTAGCGATTGGAGGGAACAGACATTTGTTTGACATAACGAACGCTTGTTTGCTCCAATGACTATATTTGGCTATTTGATGCAGAAAATGGGCGTCCGTTGTAACACATAAAGTACAAGTGTTGTTATTGTTTGATAAAAAAATTGTTATAAACTTTATTGTTTGATTACATAGTTTGTATATAATTTATAAGTAGTATAAGGGTACTATAGTTTTATTATTATACTTTGATTATTATGGTTTGATTATAAGTACCTCAATTTTTTGTTATATTTTGATCATTATTAGCGATAAGATCATTGTTATAGTTTGAATATAATATAAATTGTTATAGTTTGTTTATTTTATAAATAGTAAAATAAATTATGATCAATATTTGTTTGTAATACATTTTAACTATTGTATAACTGTATAAATAAGTGTTCTTACATTAAGAGATTGAATAATAACTTTTTATATTCATTTGAACCTTTCATAGTTTATACTTTCGCGAGCCATGAGTTTGTAATTTTTTATTTAAATTGAACTACTTTATACAAATTCACTATTAAATATCTATTACAAATCTTATTCGTCCGGAATTTCATCTTCTTGAATCAAACGACCCTGCATCCTCACATCCCTCATCAGCTTCATCCTCAAGATCTTGTTCGATATCATTTAGTTCATCGAATTTGTCCTTTTGATTCTCTTCCATTTCTTATCTTGCATCATATGGGCCATCACATACCAATCTTTAACTGCAACACATACTTCAAGTACATCGCTAGGCAGTCTTGTTCGTTTAGTTGTGTATTGCAACCTTGTCATACTAAATACATATTCACTAGCCACTGTAGAAATATGAATATGATGAACCTTCTTGGCTAACTTGGAAATAATTAGAAATTATGTTTCCTTGTACTTTCACCACCTTAAACTGTACTCAGTTCGCAAATATTGGCAGTTCAAGAACTTCTTGAGGAGTTGTTCTTGTCGTCCTTCTATTGTGAAATGTATTTACCACATACTTATTACGATCCCTAATTTTGCTTCTACCCCTAGTATTACTACGACATGCTAAATTTGAAGAGCTAGTACAAATATTTATCCCGTATTTTCTAACATAATTATTATACATTTCATACAAATAAATATTAATTTATTGACAATATTCATCATAATTATACGATATATTAGCACGTTTAATATTTCCATAAAATATCTTAATATAATCGATAAAACTCACATGTTTTTTAAACGGATAAAAAATACACCCAACAATATAAGCGTGTGGGATCTAATGAAAATAATTTTCAAATTTACCTTCCATATCGGACACCATATCATGACATACATGCATATACCTATGTGTATTTAAATGCATGACAAGATTACTGACAGAAAAAAGGAAAAAATGAATGTTAAGATTATATTGCGTAAAATAATTATAATAAAATATTTAAATGACTACATAAAAAGTAGCAGTTAAGACATTTTTGACCAATTTAAACCAATAAGAGGATAAGACGGACTAAAATTATTATAATCAATGTAGTTTCTTGCTTAAACGTATAAACACAAACAAAAAGATCATATATAGAGTTGTATATAGTTTTGACACATATAATTAATTTTTTTACTTTTTTTCTATTAAACTTAACAATATTTTAAATTCATGTCGTCTAGGAACCGATGTCGAGCATATTATGACCATATCTTGTAATAGGCTCGGTATAATCTCTAAATGTTGTACTTACTACATCTTTTGCAACCAATTGAAGTATATGACATAAATATTATAGTATAAACATTTTTGAAAATCCGGGTTACATTCAATTTAATATCTTTCAATAGTTTTGACGTTGATAAATGGATTATCAAACATTGACATAATTTTATTTATAAATTTAAAATCATTTGTACACTCTAAAAACCTTCTTTAATTAAAAAAATTGATTACTAATAGAACAAAAATATACAATTATTATTTAGAGTATCCAAATAGGATCAATCCAATATAAATTAACACACATAACATCAAATTCAAGATATACTGATATATCACTAGTCAAAGAAACTTTTCAATTTCAAATTAAAAACTATATCCCTAATGATTTCTTTTTTGTTCTTAAAACATTTCATAGCTCTTGATCTCATAGAGTTATGTGGGATCCGTTTGGCTTTTGGGTTGACCTCATTTTCCATTCAATTCGTGTATTTGAAAGAGTTCACAAATGAAAAATGATGTTCAATACCAACGATATATATATATCATGGCTCCATTGCTATATGAATTTTCATTGAAAATAGATACATTACCGGTAGTCAGATCTTTTCAATT
This sequence comes from Limnanthes douglasii subsp. nivea, assembly GCA_036936605.1. Lineage (NCBI taxonomy): Eukaryota > Viridiplantae > Streptophyta > Magnoliopsida > Brassicales > Limnanthaceae > Limnanthes > Limnanthes douglasii. The sequence continues at coordinate 172,936,290 of JAUPFV010000002.1, forward strand.
CCATTTTTCAAAAAAATTATAAGGATTTATAATAATCATACCCTTGGTGCTGTAATTTTATTTTCCACCCTTATATGACAGTTATTTTCCATATGTTTATATATATAGTTGTATCATTTTCACGTCTCTCAATAAAGTAGTACCACACCAAAGATATTGTCTTCGTAGATTCCAAACTAGTGCTAGTGTTAACACTAGCATGGGATGCAATTTTTTCAGAGTTGAATTTTGTAAACCAATATGTAAAGGATCATGCATATCTACATTTTAATCATCAAACATAAAATAATTTAATTCTACAGTTACGAAAGGTAGGACACTTTGTCATTAGTTTTTTTATGTCGTTAGAAAAATAAATTAAAACAATTAGTATATGAAATAGATCAAACAATAACATAAAAAAATAATAGAAAGAGTATACCACACACTTATAATCACCAATCATCCACCACAACCAAAAAAACTTGAGTAGATCAAATATGAAATTTTCTCAAAGATTTTAAAAGATTATAGAAGAAGAAGTTGGTTTGAGAGAAAAACTATCCAAAACAAATAACCTTCCTAGTGAAACGGACGCTCGTTTAACCCAAGGAACGTTCATTTCACCACAACGACTTTTTTTTGTAATATTTTTAAAACAAAGTATTCGCTAAACGTTAGACGTATGTTTGTTCCAATATTGAAAATAAAATAATTATTGCCCAAACGGATGTTCAATGCCTATTATGGGCCTTCCTGGTTTTCAGATTACTCTACCATTAAATTAAATTTTGGTATCCGTGTGCCACATATCAAAAGCCTATTTAATTTTTTTTAACATGTAGTAGAGTTATCCTTCTTGCAGTAAGTTGATGTCTAATAGTTAGAACCTTCCAATACATGTTCATTGTATGAGTCTTATTACCCACAAACTTAATCGTCTTCGGCATGCTCTCTACGAACTAAATCGTAGAGAATATAATGATATAAGCTCCAAGGTGCCTAACGTCCAACATTAATTTTATTTGATCAAACTCTTTTGGTTGTAAGGTCTCCTGAACTCAACTCTGGTCGCTGATGACATTGCAACTTCTCCTGCTTTTATTTTCCTCAACTATTGTGAAAAATGTTTCCACAAGATAAAATTTGTTGAAATAGAAGGATTGTAACACAAAATTCTTCCATAAAAGCATTAAAAATCATATTTTGAAAAATAAAATAGTCTATATTTCCAACAATAGTGAGGACCTTGCCACTATCCCTAATGGGGTGGTCAATATCTTAGTCAATAATTTCTTAAAGTTTTAGGGCTTTAGTTTTCCCCTTGGATATCTTGGACTCACTAAAGTCTTTTTTCTTATTTCCGTAAAATTTAACCACCAACACGTGACTTTAATAGTTCGTTCTTTTACTTGTTGTGAAGTTAAACTACTATTTTTAGTGTTGATAACAACATATCTGTCGAGCCTAAAGGTTGTAATATTGTATTTTCAAGTATTCTTTAAACATTATTGGCAAGATCTATGTAATGTGGTCTTACTTTTATTTAATATTGTTTATCTTGAGGCCTCTTGAAATGCTCCTACTATCGCCTTTATTGCTAACAGTGGCTCTCCTTTTTCCACTACAGACTTCACTCCAATTACATACTGCAATATGATCTACAAGATTATCTTTAAGATCACGGTTAACATGATCAATGACTCGTTTATTTATTTGATTGTCAATTCTTAATCAGATTTTTTGGTTGATTGTAATATTATAGAGAATATCCTAATCCGTCAAGAGCTTCTAAGGGGTTATCAGACTAATAGGAAAGACGCGAGGCTCACTCTAAAAATTAACTTGATGAAAGTCTTTGACAATGTTTGGTGGTACATTATTCTCGATATTTTAGTGGCCATGACGATCACTTGGATAATTTAGTTTATCTTCTATCCATAATATAGTATTAATAATAATAGAGATCGACACAGAAATTTCAAAGGTAGAAAGATTCTTAGAAAATGATATCTCTTGTTCCCTTTTGTATTCATCTTGGCCTTGAGAGGTTCTTTTCATTATATTTAAGGAGAAACATAGTGATTCGAATATCAAATTCCACTAGACGTGACATAAAGTTAAGTTTGCCAACCTCTATTTTGTTGATAATATGATGATTTTCTATCACGATGATAGTAACTTCTTCAACCTTATTAAAGAGAGTCTCAAGGATAGCTAAATCTCCCTCTCGCGGGTTATCCCTTCTCTAAGTACTAAATTGGTCAATATCATTGGGTTCAATGTTGCTTATCTCTCGGTTATATAACTAAGTCTCTCATCTCATGGGTTTTCTTTCCCATAATGACGGACGCCCTTTTCTGGATAAAATTAGTAATTATATTGCCTTATAGACGTCGAAACACCTTTTTTATGAGGATATGACTCAACTCATTAAATATGTGCTCTTCGCGAGGTAGGTTTACTGATCTAGAATCTTTATCCTTCTCATAAGAGTTCTTAAAGAACTATCCATTCTCTCTTTCATTTTATATGATATGACCATAAGATGAAGGTTTCGGGTGCAAAAGTGGCTTGGTTAACAATAGCATTGACCTCGAGTAGCGTAGCCTTGAAATTCTAGACCTAAAGACCTCGAATAATACATGACGTCCTCATACATTTGTGGTCCATTTTTAATAACAACAGAAATTTTTTCTTGTCTGACTGGATTTATTCTGAGAAGATTAAATATAAACAATTTTGATCTTTAAAACGTGACTTATCTTCCTCTTGGACTTGGAAGAAATATTAGGTCTTAGATGTCTACCTAGCAAACTGTACATGATGACAATAACTAATAGTGAGAGAACCTATTTTTGGTATGATCCGTAGATGCTCCCAACCTCTTTGAGAAACCACTACATGCAAATTATTATTCGACGTAATCTAGTGGTTTCTCACTGTATGCTTTCTGATCTCTCGTCTAATTTCTTTGCATCCAGTGTTTCCTAGGCGACAAAATCTTGTGATGTATATTTTAACTTACCGTTGCTGTATGTAGTTATAATATGTGCCTTGTTGTAGCAACAATTGGCTTTCGAGTAGGACAATTATTGATTCACATACCTCAATGATATTTGCATTGGTTCCTACTTATGTCAACTTTATACTTATTTTTCGTCCTATCTCGTTGGATTCAGTTATTAGAATTGTATTATCTTTTCTATTTATATATTCGGGCCTAAGCCATTTGGGTCGGACTATAACCTTCATATTATTATTTTAGTCTCGATGCCCATTTTTGGGATACGTCTCACATACTTGTATGAAAAATATATTATTCACTTAAAATTTTATTTTAACTCAAAATAAAAATAAACTTAAACTCGTTCATTTAATTAACAGTTAAATTAAAAATAAAAGAGTTACTTTAAATTTAATCTAAATTTTAAAACTTGCATAAATGATTCAATGACTGAATTTTTGTGTTAAAAGTATAATCGATCGGTAAATCAAAAGTTTAATATGATTAAAAAGATTATTATTTAAATTATAAGATAACCACATGTTAACTTTTTATAAAAAACTTCAAATGTGATATTTTGAAAATATTAAAAAAATTATATTTTTAAAATATTTAAAATTATTTAATGTAAATAAATCTAAAATAGAACATATTGATAGTAATACCAAATATAGAATCTTAAAATTGTGTATTACTAGTAATACTAAAAATGGTTAAAGGATAACTTTTATATAATTTATTTATAAAAGTAGAACACGTAGTTTGGAGTTTTAAAAGATAAGTACCATTTCATCCAACAATTTTAAACTTATTTTGACAAATTTTAAATATTGATTAAAGTTTTATAAAAAAAATCTAATTTTGGAACTAAGAGATTATGTTATGTACATTAGTGTAAGACGATGATTGGGTATGGTTGATGGAATAGATTAACAATTGCATTTCTAAGAAGTTGATTTGGTATGGTTGATAGTTTTTTGCACTCTAAATGCCGCTTGAATCCAGAGCTAGCTGGTTCTCTCCGAGGTGTATTGAGTCACATTAATTAACTGGATATTTAGAGATAAAACACTATTTTGGTGCAGGTCGCTAGAGCGTACGAAATCGAGGCATGGTTCCGGTCCTGTGGTCTTCACCTAATTTTAGAACAAGGGAGGTGAGTTGATACTCAACTTTATATCTTGTGCCTTTCTTCAGTTTGTTCTTGTTCGTCTATTCGGGACAGGGCATGCAACTCACATACTATAAGAAAACGACATAAATTTAATTAATCATAAACCAATTTAGTATACAGAAAACTATCCATAAATACCTACTCAAATATCCAATTACCAACTAGTACCAAAAAATGGGATAGCATTATAAGGTACCGCAACCTAACAAATGGACTAAAATACTCTCAAGAGTACAAATAGGTCCATCTAGGTTCAAATAAACTTTTTTCCCCTCTAAGCCAGACTCTTCAGTTCCCATTCCCTCTCAAATTTGAGTTGTCTAATTTTGAATAGAGAGACATGAAACCCTAAACATGAAACCCGTAAACCTTTTCGATTAACCCAACCGACTAGTTAACCGGTAAAACTAGCGACAATCTTAAGTTTCTCAGCTCGAAACCGCATACATTTTCTACCCTGATTTCCTACGTCGGTGAAGTCTGTTCATAGATGGAAGTGTGGTTTTGAAGTCGACTAAGAAGTACATGTAAATATTGTTTGAACTGATAAACCAAACCAATCGTAACGAAGATGTTAGATGTTGAAGTTGATTATGCATTTCTGTTTGTTGAGTTTATGTATCGTTGATTATATCGTTTGGTATGATTTTCAGTTCATCTCGTATCATTTATGGGTTTGGTATGATTTTTAGTTTTGTGGTTGATTTCTGGAAGTGGTTGGTGAAAGGTTTTTGTTTGTTAATAATTTGTGTTGGTTAGTATTAGTTCTTTATTGATCCACTGTTTGTCTAATTCGAGAATTGCTTCTTGATTATCGATTTCATAGGACGTGCATATGTAGTTTAGGATTAAATCGCATCCTCTTCGTGTGTTGTTTGTAGTGTCTAGAAATGTGTACATATATGGTAGGTGTGACACGTGGTGTTGTAATAGCTTTGAAATTTTTTCATCGCAATCGCATTTGTGGTTTGTAGTGGTTTGTAATACGCAATCTATATTAGTTGTTTCAAAGCAATTGCATGTGTGAGTGTTAGTTGGCTGAAAAATGCAACGTGCTAGTTATTGGAGGAATAAAAACACAAATGTGATTTATGTATTACAGTAGTAGTGTAAATGCAGCATAAATTTCAATGGTAATTTGTGCAAGAAACATGACTGCTAAAGGTGTCTTATATAGGTCTCGTTTAGTGAGTATCATAAACTTTCTAAGATGAAATATTGTTATGGTCCAACACATAGAAGCGACTAGAGACACTCAATTCTATACTTTTTTAAAAGCATCATTAGACATCTGGAATAAGGATGTGAGGATGAAAAAGTTTTAAAAACTGATCGAGGAAATTGCAAGTACTTACTCGGTGGAGGAAGAGCCTTCAAAATAGGAGCTAAGTTTGTGAAGCTCACTAAAACATATGTGAAGGCCATATTTGGGTTGAAACATAGGACGGAGGAGATATCATCGAATAAATCTAGAGCCTTCATTGGTCGGTTCGCTGATGGTGCTGAGGATGAGTTTAGGTTGATGTAGAAGTATTTTTTTTAGTCCCTACGATCGGAAAAACGGACCGACGAATGCTAAATTTGTAGTGAATGCTTTGATAAAGGTAATTGTATTCACACATATGTTATACATTTGTTGTATTTATTCACCAAACTACCATGTTGTTCGTTGTGTTGCAGCAAGCTATAGAGAAAGCAATTAGGGATGGAGAGGAGGATGAGGCAAAAGACATTGCTCGTCTGTTGATACTTTTCATTTTCTCGACCATGTTATTCTTAGTTTTATGGGATATAGTAGGTTGGACAACAGTGTTCAACGTCGAGGACATGGTGAAAATGAGCGAGTACGATTGGTCGAGAGCTTTAGTTAAGAAGCTGCACTGGTCCCTTAAATAATATCTTCTTGCAAGAAATCCCGATAGAGCTATCAGATACTTGTTGTTCAATTTATAAGTATGATGGCATATATTCTTATGTTAGTTTTTAAAACCAGCGCCGAATGTTATATTTGTTTCCTATGCAATCTTTTTTTATGTAGCAAACTTCGATGAGGGTTGACATACTAAGGCCCGACATCATACCTAGATGTTATAAATGGTTGGGATTGGAGGGAGAGGAGACAACCCTGGACTTAATACGGATGGTTAGGGCGCTACAAGACGTGCATGTAAGAAAATAGTGAGCAGAACATGTAGAGTAATGGGTATAGTAAATCGCTAGCATAACATATGAGCATGAATCACATACGTATATAGTGCGTATCTAGAAATTGTGTACGTTTAACATAAAATGCAATATGTTTTCATAATGTAAATAGAAATGTTTTTGTGAATCACAAATCGCATACTATAAAATATACCATGTTGTTGTGTACTGACAACTGGTTTGTTTGATTTTTAATAACTAGAAAGGTTTTAAAAACGGAGCTCTCGTTGACAGAGGCTGAAAGAGAATCCTTTGGATGCGTGAAATTTGGTGGGAACTCTGAAGGATAACCTCCATTGCATGAGGGAACAGGTCGAAAAAGGAAGAAAGTAATGACACATAAAACAAGTAAAATGCTGAAGAAACCATCCCAGGTTGAGACAAGAACCCGTTATAGCCATCGCGCATCCCTTTCTACAACCCCAAGTGACAAAGAACCCCCATTCAATGACAATGCAACACTGCCCACGACACGAGTAGAAGATGTGTATCCGTTCAACAGGGCGGGGATGATGAATACGACTTATCACTGCAGGATATGTTAGTACAAAATAACTTGAGTCCAACAAAATCAAAAGGCAAAATAAAGAGAGCGAAGTGTAGGTCAAGTATTAGGACTTTCACCGGATTGTCACGTTTAATTTTGCGTGACAAAATGCAAGTGAAAAACAAAAGAAGGGTTACTGGTACACAATTGAAAATAATCGGTTGAATATTTCACTAGCACGGAAAAAGAAACAAGTAAGTATTGCTCTACTTGTGTCGGTAACAACATGTTTACAAATAACCTTTAATATTTAACATGTTAGTGTTACCCCATATTGAAGGATTGAAGAGAAATTTAGATGAATGGAAAGCAAAGTTGGGGGTAGCAGAGGAAAGCATAGAAGCTGGAAATGTTGCACTTATGAAGACATTTTCAGTGCCATTCTATTCTGAAGATAAGGAGGAACCTGAACCGATGGTTGCGGAACAACCTGAGAAGGTGAAACCTAAAATTATTGTTTACCAATCTCGCAGATATGGTTTATGGAAAAAACAAAGCGAGGAGGATGAACATTGAAAAACAGTTTGTGTAGCCGAAGATGATGAGGTGGATGATACAGCGGAAGAAGAAACAGAGCCGGATGATGTCGATATAATAGAAAAACAGAATTTAAATAGGAAAAGTCAGTTGAAGAAGCGGATGAGCATGAAGTTGCGGATGTTAGTGTGCGACGTAGTGAAATGGGGCAACCTCAGTCTACTATTTAGATAGCGAACGATGGTTGTAGGATGGTGCAGGCGGAGAGTATAGCTATTGTCCCTGTTTGGAGGAAAATATAAACGGAGATGAACCAGCAGTGGTGCAGGTAAAGAATATAAGTACCTCAAATGTACTAGCGGTTGAACATATGGCAGACGCTACCTTACAGGAGTAAGTGGTTAGAAAGGCCGATAGTGCAACAGTAGAGGTAATACTAGATAAACCTACAAAGGAGGCATCTTCTACCTTAGCGGAACCAATGAACGAGGAAGTGGTTCAAACAAATTCTCCTGCAGCAGTTGTTGTCAATGATACAATGGAAAAGGAGCGAGTGGTGGCAGAGGGAGATAGTGCAGCAACAGAGCTTGTAATAGACAAACCTAGAAATGAGGCAGGTGGTATATTAGAGAAACCAACGGGTATGGAAGTCATACAAACAAAATCTCATGCATCAGTTGCTGTCAATGATACGGTCACAGAGGAAGGAGTGCTAGTTCAACAGAGACAGGAAGTGGGAGCTAATGAACCTGCTAGAAAGAAGGCAGTGGTGGTGGAGGGCGAGAGTACAACAGTACCATTAGTTCTTGGACGAACATGAAAAATGCGGGAGATGCTATATCACACGAACCAAAAAATGATGAAGTGTTTGAACATAAATCTCCTCAACAAGAGTCTGAGAAAGAAAAGATTGTAGATAATGGAGCTGTTGTGGGACAAAAACGGGAAATCAGAGGAAATGAGTGTGGAGGGACGCAACCAACAATTACACTAGCGGAGGCAAGTAAAAAACTTCTGGACACAGTCGAAAAGAGACAGGGGGAAGAAGAGAATACAATACAAGAGGTAAAAACCACCATACCCCCAACCCCAATACCGGTGGTATTGTCTACTCGACCATAGCAGCTAGAACTTGCAGCCGAAGAGCTGGAACCCAGAGTCAAATATGTGGAGGAGGAAGGTGTTGAATATGTAAGTGGATCTTAAGTGCCTTAAGATTCAACATCATTTTCTATACTTTGTCAAAGTGTTTTGATATTTATGAGGTCTTAGTATGGTCTTGAAGATGTTGGTGTGAGTTATTTTGAAATGTTGTTTTGATACACTAAGAAATGATTTAGACTTGCAATCACTTTTGATTTTTTAAGCATTAATCGTTTATGTAGGATCCAACTGTGTCTACCAATAAATCTATGTGTCCTAAATCAAAAACATTTGCAGAATGAATCTAGAAAACAATGTACGAAGGAAGCTACTAACAGTTGTACCATCTAACATAATAAAATGCAATCTAAAATGGGTTAGTATGGGCTTTCATTCGTAATTCATCCATAAACTATCGATTTTAGCGACATATAGTCCCTAGACTTTTAAAAGTCTGTTGGTAGTCACAGGACTATCCAGTTTGGAAAATGTTTATCCCCCCGATCTATTGATTAACACAGAAACTACCACATAGCACCATTATTAACAGAAAATTGTATCACCAATGGTCTCTCGATTTTAGGTCAAAGTTCAAATGTAGTCAAGGTTAAAGTCGAGAGACCATTGGTGATTCAAGTTTCTGTTGAGTATGGTGCCACGTGGGAGCTTTATATTAATCAACATATCATGGGGACTAACTCTATCCAAACTGGATAGTCCAAGTAATACCAACATAATTTTAAAAGTACAGGGATTATCTGTCACTAAAATCGATAATCCATAGACGAATTACTGTTCAAAGCTGGTTAATATAAACGCAAAATTGTAAACTATTAATAACAAACAAATCACATATTTTGTTTATAAGAAATATATCTTCAGATATGTTTTCACAATAATCGCATCCTTATAAATTGGAATAAAACGCATTGTAGCATACCATATTAATGTCTCGTACATATTGCATTTACTGTATGTTGGACAATGGCATGCAATTGCATTATGGTTTGATTTTCAAACTGCAAGGTATTTCATGAAAGACTTGGAAAATAAATGGAGGGCCAACAACAATCAAGTATACTAAATGAACCGCGCATGAACTAGCAGATACCCAAAGACTAAACAAGTATCCCAAATAGTACCAGCGGAATAAGTATCATACAATGCACAACCGCAACAAGAACCACAACCCTAGACGAAGGAAGAACTACTAACCCAGCCTGAAACAGCAGAAGAAGTCCAACATGGGGGGGTGGAGAGATAGAAGAATACCAAGAACCATAGGACATTAAATATAAATTACTGAACCAAGATAAAGATCATCGTAGCCAGATACAGTATATTTTGATATACCATTCTTAGATGATAATTTCTTATAATGTACATAATCCTTTTATGATGAATGTGATAAGGTTGAGACTAATTCAATTGTGCGACGGACTTTAGAATTTATCCCTGAGGCTACGATTAATATCAATGTTTCTGATGCTACTGATAATAATGATTTAATGGACCCCACGTCACTGGTAGTGGATGTTTATGTTACTAAATATTCAAAAATCATATGAGATGTTTGAAATATTATAGCCAGTTGTTTATCTTTCATGTGCTAGCTGATGATTATCTGAACTTGAACTTACTTACTCAGACACAAGTGGAAGAGCCAAAGATTACTTACGAAGATTGCCTGAAGCGTACAATGACAATGCAGTTAGTCAAAGTCAGTAAAAACCGCAAGGTGTTGCGAATAAGAAGAGCAGAAGATCAGGAAGATCCAGAATCACGGTATTTGCTAATGTCGGAGTTCTCATACGGGTTTAACATTAGTGTGAGTGAGATAATAGTACTACCGAATGAAACTAGACTTCAACGTAAACAATTATGTTTAGCTAAAAAAGCGTTCTGATTTATCGGTATTGTTGGCATATCCTAGAATTATGAAATTTAATACATAATTGAAGGTTTATTAATTATTCATCAACATGTTATAAGACACCAATTGTCATTTGATAGATTATCAATGTTTGGATATATAAGTTGCTCCATGAAGAAAATGGCAAGTATCTTTCAAAGGGTTTGATGATAAGTTTCGTTGTAAATAGGGAGCAATTTAAATTTCTGGAATTACGATTGTAAGTGCAGCTTATTGTAGTTTACTTATTTGTAAGACAATACTTCAATTAAGATAAGATACATAATGCCGAAAACGCTGGCTATTAAAGGAGATATGTCACAAATTGTGGATGAAGTATTTGAGATAATAAGACCGGACACGTATAATGCACTGGTTCTATTGTGCACCATTAACAATGATAAAATGAACCATTAGACATTGTTGGTGATTGATATGGGGAGTGGTACCGTTAGTAGCTATAACTCATGGTTTCCCAAAAGGAAACATACTACAGATAAGACACAAAATACTGCAGATGATTTGGTAAGTTTTTTATGGTTAACAATCGCAACATAGTTTATACACGTGTATAGCAAGTTCAAAGTAGTCAAAAAGTGCATGCTTAGTGTCGCCTACAATTTCACTAAGATGTCCTTAACAACAAATGCAGTTAATGCATATGAATAGCAACATCATAATATATGCTGTAATCGCAACCTCATTTATTATACTACAATCGCAACCTAATTTACCTTACTACAATCGCAAACATATATGTACATAAAACGCATGGACGATGTCCACATCTGTGCGACTAAAGTTGTTTCATCATTTGACAGTTGGCCTACTGTATGAAAAAAAAATGCATACATGTTGTAAAGAATGGATACAAAATGAAGTCTGTTAGAGATATCCCACAGAAAGCATAAAAGAGCCTCGATTGCATAGTTTTTTTCTTGCGAGTACGCGAAAGACATCATTGAGAAAGGGGTTGTATCTTTGAAATACAACGTTGATATGACTGAAGGAAGGAGAGTGCAAATGTTTTATCATTTCCTCAATGATTCAAACACAAACCAACGATGGTAGATACATTATTACAGAACCTTCCTTTTTGGATGAATGTATATGTCTGTAATTCATTGCATATTTTGTAATGCGTGTTATATTTTTATTGTGCTTAACAGTTGGTTGATTTTTTTTGTAAGTGACCGATAGCAGTTGTACTTAGGCTAACTGAATTGTTATACCTAACTATGGTATTTCAGGTAACGGTTTGTATGTAATCTAGTACGGACTCTGTGAAGAATGAATCGCAACTGTCAATCAAGCCTAGCCTTACTTCGTAGGTTAATGTACAACGCATGTGCGTATTTTATGTAAACTAACATTGTCTATTAACAAATATCAATGATCTATAAATATCATATGTAATCTTTCATGTGTAATTGTTGACGTAAGTCGCAAACTCAAAATACAATCTAGCATGCTCTACTGATAACAAAAATTGCATACGCGTTTTACATGCAACTATTCATAATATAATCTAGCATGACTAGTTGTAGGTTAACGTACAACGCATATGCGTATTTAATGTAACCTTTTATAATAAATCAAGCTTGAATCATTACTGTCAAAAATCACAAACTCTTACATATTCTACTCTTGATGCAATAAACCGGAAATCGTAAATACGATTCCATGGATCCTTACTACATTTGTAATTGGGGTGTCGACTAAAGTACTTCTTAATTAATGTGGATATGACTATTACCTATCTTCGTCAATAATTAAATATAGGGTTGTTTTCCTATCGGTTAATTTAATACTTGAGAAGAAAAAGGTAGATATTTAATCATTACAAAAGTATTAACTAGACATGTAAAATCAATTTTATTTTGTAAGATTTGAAGTATACTCGAGTATGGTTCATGAATATAAATAACAGTTGAGATTTATGACTATTTAGTCTTATCTTGTTTACACATTGATAAAACTATCCATTTTTTACCATAAATGGCCCCTTCATCTCCATAATTGTTTGGCTACTCTTCCTCCGACAGGGGGTTCTCTGATGACTCCAAACATTTTCACCGTACAAATGGATGACCACGTTGGAGTACTCATCTGATGACTCAAAAAATAGCTCCGTCTGGTCGTTCCCGTTCGAGGAAGAATACGAGTCAGGAGACTCGTGGTCGTTTTCTGGCTACAAATCAGATCCAAACAAACTTCCAAAGTGCAAGCGCAAAAGGGACAGTTGGGATAACGAGGAGTTCGACGAAGCTCCGGACACAGATGATGAAGAATAGGAAGAAGCGGGTGATGAAATGAAAACTGACTTCGAAGAAAATAAGGATAAGGATAAAACCAATGATAAAGATGAAATAAAGGAAACTGACTCTGAGGAGTTTTCTGATGATTGATGTACCAACAGTATGCTAGTATAATCGTTTGTTTTTTTTTTGTTTTTTGGATTCAAATGTACCAAGCCTCAAATATGATGTATGTTTTTTAGGGTTGAGTTCTTAGGAAGTTGTAGAGTCTTGCATGTAGTTATTAAATATTTTCAACTTGTGATGTTAGCCATGGTGTACTTGCATATTTTGTGGTTATTTTAGGCAGAAGCAACTAACAATCCTACTTTATTAACAATAATCGCATCCAAACAACATTTAAAAAGCTTGGTGGTGATGATGTATTTGTAAAGTTCAATTTTTGAATGAAATGCAAGCAAATATGTGAAGTAAATCTCATGAATCCGGTGTTAGCGAATTGTAAAGTGTTTGGTGTTAAGGCTATAATAAACTTTGATATTGTAAATCGAATAAAATAGGCTGCATATGTAAACCATAAATCACAATTCATCTTTCAAATGCTCAATGCTCTAGTTGTTCCTTTTTTTTCTTTGAAACACTTTTTTTTAAAAGAAATGGTTGGTCAAAAAATTAAAAAAAGTATATCATTATTTTTTATTTTTCGATATCTACGAGTAGAGACTTGGTTTGTTTAATTCCGACACCAAAAAATTTTGAATTTTTTATTTATTTAGTATTTTCAAAATTATTTTTGAAACATTTTTGTAAGTTAAAAAAATTAATAAATTATACCATGATTTATAATTTCTTGAGATCTATAAATAGATACTTGGTTTGTTTGATTCGGACAATGAAACTTTTTAAGTTTTTTATTAAGTATTTCCGAAACAATTTTCGGAACATTTTTGTAAGTTAAAAAAATAAATAAATTATACTATAATGAAATAATTTCTTGAGATCTATAAATAGAGACTTGGTTTGTTTGATTCGGACAACGAAAGTTTTTAAGTTTTTTTATTAAGTATTTCCGAAACAATTTTCGGAACATTTTTGTAAGTTAAAAAAATAAATAAATTATATCATAATTTATAATTTTTTGAGATCTATAAATAGATACTTTGTTTGTTTGATTCGGACACCGAAAGTTTTTTAGTTTTTTTATCAAATATTTTCGAAACAATTTTCGAAACAATTTTCGAAATATTTTAGTAAGTAACAAAAATAAAATAAATTATACCATGAATTATAGATTTGTGAGATCTATCTATAGAGAGTTGATAGACTTGATTCACACATCAAAATTTATTGAGCTTTATTTTATTAAGTTTTTTGGAAACAATATTTGGATCATTTTAGTAGGTTAAAGACAACAATTATACCAATTTTATTTTTAAATTTGATTTTTAAATATACTATATATTATGTATTATATTTTTAATTATTTCAATTTTATAGTTTTTATTTGTAAAGAAAATATATTATGTTAATTTACAAAATTTATTTATTTTAATATATATAATTTTATTGTAAATATATAGTAAATAATAAGAAAGATAAATAAAAATATATAGTAGGATATTGTATGATAGAATAATGTGGAAGAGAGAGAAATATGGTGGGGTATGCTAAAAGATGAAATATGCACTGCTGCGTAGAGTCAGAATTTTTGCAGAATTATTTGGGGATTATGCTGATGTGGCGCTGATGTGACGCGTTTTTGGAAGATGAAATATCCCCACTGCTGTGGATAGTCTAAAATATGGAGAATCTTCTATCTTTGAGATATCAAAAATGATAAATGCAAATGAATCTAAAAAAAGATTGCAAGCTTATCATAATATTAAAGGCTAATAGTACTTTTTAACTTATGTCCACATTAAATACCAAATATAAGATCTTAAAATTCTATCCTCACACTGAATGTGTTACTAATAATACTAAGAATAGTCAAAGAACAATTTTTATATATTTATTTATCACCATTTCATTGAATAATTTTAAATTCATTTTGATGTTTGGTTAAATTTTATAGAAAATCCAATTTTGAACTAGGAGTACTCTATTAGGATTGTACATAGATTAACAATCGCATTGCTGGGCATAGTTGATGGCTCGCTGGAAGAAAACGACATAAATTTAATTAACCATACCAATTTAGTCTAAGAGACCTATCTCACAATTTTCGAAGCATAAAGTCTTTTAAACCAGTTGGCGATATAAACAAATTTAGTGAACACTCCTTGTAAAGTTTTACGTTGGGTTACTTTTAACTCTTATCTCACTATCCACTTTAAGTTCGTTAAGAATGTAAAATTACATTCTGAAAAAGCGTACGGTGAAAGGAGAACTTAAATTAATTAGAAAAATTCATACATAATTCTGGGTATACCCCTCAAGCTTACAGCAATTATAATTCTAGAGCAAAAATAGAGGTGCCCAAATTTCGACTTCTGAATAGTAACATAAGCTTGTAACATGCAAATGACTAGGTGACTGAGTGGTGACTCCATGATCGTCCCAATCGAAATCCACGCACCAGTCCAGACAGCGAGTACCTGTATCACAAGAAGGAGTAAGTTAGAGTTAAATACAATAACCTTACCAGTTAATCTTGGTACCATGAAATCTAAATCGGAGATCCGATAAGATATGATATGTAATAGCATAGGCCAAAGATGGGGGGGATCCAAAAATTCTTGAATTCTGCTCTTTCCAAATGTGGTAGATAACCGCATTGAAACAAGTACGCCAAATACTCTGGTGTCGAGAATTAGGCCATCTTGATGCCTCGATAATCCAAGATTGCCAGCAAGAAGAGTGAAAAGAAAAACCAAGATTGCCAGCAAGAAGAGTGTAAGTCCATATACTCTGGGAGTAACTACATTCAAAGATGATATGAGATATAGTTTCTGAATCAAAGTGATAGAGAGAACAAGTATCTGGGGTATTATAACCCCAGCTACGAAGCTTGTCTTTAGTGGCAAGCTTGCCCTTGATAGCCAGCCAAGAAATAAAAGAGTGGCGCGGAATATTATATTTATTCCAAATTAACCCCGCACATCCCTTTTCAGGGGTAGGCGCACGAAGGGAATTGTACGTGTCCTTAATTGTAAAGATGATACTTCATGCCTTATTCGTCCAGTAAGGAACATCCCTTGATAGAATGTTCGGATGGGGAAGGGAGAGAATTAGTTTGTGAATTTCGTCCAGGTGGCCTCGACTGCGCGCTCGAGCCGATCTCAGATTTTCAGGCCAATTCCATTCACCATTGCTGATAATTTCCGAAACTTTTAAGTTGCTTCCCAATCGAGAGTCGCAGACGACTTCAGTCCCGTAGTGGGATGCAAGAGACGACGAGAGGAGCCAAGGGTCATGCCAGAATGAAGTGTTCTGACCGTTTCCGATAGCCACCCTGTATAAATTACGAGCCAAAGGACGAAGACGAAGAATTTTCCTCCAAATCCAAGTGGACGAGGAACTCAAAGAAACTTCCCATAAATTTTTATTTTTTATCTTTTCAGCTTTAATCCACTCGCACCAGATAGATTGAGTCTTATTACTAACGATATAGACCAAAGGTGCTTAAGGACGGCCGCCTGATTCAAGATTTTTAAGTCTAGAATCCCAAGGCTGCCCTCTTTATAGGGAGTGGTGATGGTCGACCAGGCAACTTTGGCCCCATAAATTTTAATAGTCGAACCAGACCAAAAAAAGCGACGGAGATATTGGTTTAACTCTTTAGTTATCCTAGAAGGTAGGATAAAAATCGAGGACCAATAGACCTGACCTGCAAATAAGACCGATTTGATAAGTTGGAGTCTACCAGCATAGGAGAGGTGATTGGTAGTCCAAGAATCAATTCGGGAGGTTATTTTGTGCAGGAAGGGGCGACAGTCTGCATGGGTAAGTCTACCAGTGCTAAGAGGAACTCCCATGTACTTAACCAGGAGGGAACCTTCAGGGAAATTCAAAATTGTTAAAAGATTCAACCGAAGGTGATGGTCAATTCCCGAGAAGAAAATATGACTTTTTAAGGGATTAACTTTGAGACCAGAAAGAGAGTAGAAATCATCCAGAGCATCCTTAATAAGGCTGAGGGATCGAGTGTCACCATGGCAGAAAATCATTAGGTCATCTGCAAAACAGAGATTGATGATTTTCTGTTTATGACATTTTCAATGAAAACGATAAGTTCGATCCAGGCTTTTCTCTTTAAGGATGCCCGAAAGTACTTCCATAACAAGCACAAAGAGAAGGGGGGATAGAGGGTCACCCTGGCAGAAATCTTTTTTACCTTTGAAATTTCCATGAAGATCTCCATTAATGATTATAGAGTATGAGGGAGTAGAGATGCACTTGATTATCCAAGTGATCATCTTCTCAGGAAATTGCATTGCAACTAAAATGTCAAGAATAAGGTGCCATCGAACATTATCAGAGGCTTTCATTATATCTATTTTTAGGGCAACCTTTTTTCCTTTACCAGTATTATTTTAACCCCTCAGGAGTTCCTGAGACAGAAGGATGTTATCAGAAATATTCCTTCCCGCAACGAAAGCTGATTTGAAAGAATCAATTAGGTAAACAAAGGATATTTTGATTTTATTTGCCAGAATTTTAGATATGATTTTATAGACAACATTGCAAAGAGCAATTGGTCTATAGTCTGCGGGTCCCGAAGGAGAAGCCTTTTTAGGGATAAGAGCAATTGAGGTCGCATTCCAAGAATCAATCAGAGTTCCAGTGATAAAGAACTCTTGGACTCCTTTACAGATGTCAGGGCCAACAATATTCCAAGTGGCTTTAAAAAAACTAGAATTGAAACCATCAGGACCAGGAGATTTGTCATTATCAATACTGTAAAGAGCCGATTTAATTTCAGCATTAGATATCTCACAGATCATTGACTCTTTATCAGTTTGAGTAACGAAGGAAGAAATCAGAGTCGAAACTCTATCAAGACCAGGATAGAATGCAGAATGCTTTGTACGTAAGGATTTCTCAAAAAAGTTCACAAAGACGTTAGAAACTCTAATCGGGGAGGTGATCGTTTCTCCCTGATTATCGGAGATCGAGAGAATTTTATTACGGAAAAGTCGGGCTTTAATGCTATTATGAAAGAACTTAGTGTTCCGGTGTCCCAGCTTGATCCAATTTTCTCTAGATTTCTGCTTAAGAAAGGATTCCTCCGCTCGACTGAAAAAGGTAAAGCAATCAGAAGCCTCTGATTCTTAAGCAACAAGGATAGGGTTGAGAGGATCAGTGGCAAGAATTTATTGAGCCTCAAACAGAGCTGATTGCGCAGAAGAGACTCTAGAAGAGATGTCGCTGAATTCTTTGCGATTAAGAGAAGCAAGCACAGTTTGAAGGTGAGAAATCTTATCCGAGACCATCCTCATACCTCCAGAGATGGTAGGTGCATTCCAACTCGAGGAAACAAAGTCCTTAAATTGGGGGTGGGATTTCCACATATTAAAGTAGCGAAAAGGTTTTTTCCTCCTAGGACGGGGGAGACCAAGATTAATAGTGACCGTGGTATGATCAGATGTACGAAGGTATCCAAAATGGACACTGGACATAGGGAAAAGGTCATCCCAATCTGGGTTGACCAGAGCTCGGTCGATTTTAGAAAGAATTGGGTGAGCAGGCTGCTTGTTAATCCAAGTGAAAGGAAAACCAGTAGATCTAAGATCACTGAGTTCGCATTGGTAGCAACAGTTGTTGAAATCGTCAATAGCTGAAGACAAAGATTCGGAGGATCCAAGTCGCTCGCCTGGGTGACAAATCGCATTGAAATCTCCAAGGGAAACCCACGGAATGTAGTTATCCAGCTTGGAGATATTAAAGAGATCCTTCCAGAGGGGGATACGGTCTTTTGCATCGTTAAACGCATAAATAACAGTGAGCTTAAAAGTGGCTCTGAAATTATGACATTTTGTTATGCAGTGGATTAGCTGGGGAGTTTGGGATATTCTAGTTATTGTAATAACACTAGGGTTCCAGAGAATCCAAATTCTACCTAGGGGATGGGTCGCATAATTAGTAAGAACATGCCAAAAGGGCATAATCTTTCTAATCATATGATCGATTTTATGAATTTGGACTTTAGTTTCTACGAGAACTATCAAAGATATATGATTACTGAGAATAAAATCATTGACGTCTTTTTGCCTGACAGGTTCGTTTAGACCTCTCACATTCCAAGATGCGATATTCATAATTAAATACTTACAGTGAGTCAGCCGAAGATCCTGTCGGAGGATATTACCGTTTTACCCTTGCCTTTAGCCTCATCTGTGCAGGCCCTTTTAGGGGGGGGGGGGGGGTCCACTTCCTCGCCAAGCTCCACCTCCTAGTCCTCACTGATAGAAGGGAGGCGAGATCCAGCCGCATTCTCTGGCTCTATCTCAGATGGATCTTCCTCCGAAGATAAAATCTCTAAAGGGAAAGGAGAAGTCTTGGCAGGGCCCTTTTTGCACTGACGGGTAGGGTGTCCAAAGGTTTTACAGTTAGCACACTGGGGGGAGACCCTGATATTCAAAGGAGACTAGGATTGATTTCCCTCGGATCTTGAAGGATAGCTCAGAACGGAGGGGGAGGCCAGCCCTAATCAAAATGCATATGCGGGCAAAACGAAGTTTTTCCTTTCGTTCCGTCTGACGATCCACATATAACGGGGTTCCAATAACTGAGCCAATGTTGCTAAATCCTTCCGCAGTCCACAGCTCAATAGGAAAATTGAAAACCTTGACCCAAATAAGAATTTCATTGTGGGGATCTTTGAATAGAGAGGTAAGAGGTTCCTAGACTTTCAGGATCATTAAGTTACCACCAAAGTGCCAAGGAGCCTCTTCCAACACGTTTTTGGCCATTGCCTCGGATCCAAACTTGAAAAGAAAGTAACCTTCAGGAAGAGACTTGAATTCCAAGAGACCAAACCGATTCCAAAGAGATTCCATATTGGCTTTGAGAAAGGACAAATTGGAAGGTTGGTTTAGAAAATATCCAGAGAGGCTTGCCTTCCAAGACTCCGGGGAATCGAGGGTCGAGTCGTTCATAATGAAAACATTTCCCACCTTTTCCATATGACTAATACCAATTGCCAAAGGGGATCTATTATCGTTATGGCCCGCAACAATACTTGCAAAGGAAGGAGGCGAGGCAATTTTAGAAAAAGAATTCGAACTTGAGATACCTCTTTAAAATTCCTTATGAGAATTAAGGGAAGGTGGCTTAGCATGGGCCATTTTGAATTTTCTTCCTTTGGAACCTTTACCCGCATTACTAAAGTTACGAATCAGAGAAGGAAGACCATTGGTACCACCGGCCCCCAATAAACCTTTGCTGATATTTGGACCAGCCCTTTCAATGGAAAGGATTTGAGTGGACCCATGAATTTTAGAAACCCGGCCCAAAGGGAGAGAGTTCTTAGAATTTTGTCTCAAGATGTCATTGGGTTGGTGCAGATTCGTTGGGCCTTTGTCCAGATCTGTTTTAGATCCCAAAAATGAATCAGACCCATTAAGAGGTTCTTGGCCCATACCACCCGGAGAGTCTGGTAAAGAACCCGAACCAGGCACTTCCACTGGGTCAAAGCCCAGACCAACTAAAGAATCACGCATCGAGCCAGACTTCGACTCGCCTCCAGTCTTCCGATTCTGCCCAAACACAACTTTCTTCTTTCCAGATTTTGAACCTCCCAACCCTAACCAGATGCCTTAAGTCGAGTCGCCTCCAGGATTCAGACCAGATTTCTCAACCGTTTCCGACTCAGCCAAAGCTCTCCTATTTCCCGATTTTGAAGCTCCGGGGTACAGAACTGTTTTCTCGATCGATTCCAACTCAGCCAAAGCCATCCGGTCGCCCGATTTCAATTCACCTCCAGGAATCAGACTCGTCCTCTCTGCCGGTTCCGATTCAGACCAAGTCATCCGGTTTCTCAAGTTCGATACAGCCACCACCCTACAGAAATTCCCAGCTTCTCTATCCACCGATTTCGAGCCAGATCTATCATCTTCCTTTTGAGTCGATCTCTATAGTTGACAGATGGGTTGAGAAACAGATCCAGGATTGGGAGAGGCCGGTAACGGTGCCCTGGGTCGGTAGTTAAGGAAGTCCAGCACCGGAAAGATCTCCGAAGACTGGAACCCGGTGACACCATAGGAGCTTGAGGGTGCTACCTTTCTAGAGATGGAGCCTGGGTTGCTCGTCGATGAAGAGGCGTAAGCCTTGATGGGGGAGTCACTTGAAGAGGACTGGTTTCCGGTTTGCGATTGAAGAAATGGGAGTGCAATCGATAAGGCCAGACAGGGCTCCAGTTGAAGAGATGGGAATGCAATCGATGAGGCCAGACAGGTGTTCTGATGAAGAGGCGGGAGTAGAGACGTTGAGGCCGGACTGATTTTCTGTTGAAGGGACAGGAGCAAAGATGAGGAGTCTAGACCCAGCTCTTTAAGGAGGGCAGCAGAGGCGGCAAGGGGAGCTCTTCAATCGCAAAGACTAGATTGCGGTAGAATCCAAGCTCCGAAGAAGGGAGGGTGTTGGAACTGGGAGGGCAGAGACTAGGTTGAGGGGGAGGGCTAAAATACGATAAAGCAGTCGAGAAGATGACCAGTGGGAGTTCATGTTTGTCCGACTCCTCAGAAGGTAAGAGAATTTTCTTTTCCTTTGGTGACTAGAAGTGTATAGTTCCATGGCTAGTCTCCGTATGGTGTCTGGCCAGGGCTAAAGTGTTGCGTACAAACTGTTCTTGAGATGCAGGGATACGGTGAGAGAGGGGAGGAGTTGAAGCTGGGTTCAGGGTGAGGGGGACGTGAGGCATCAGAGCAGGAATCGGAACAGAGAGGGTTGGTTCAGGGCTAGAGGGGAAGGAGGCTAGAGACGATGAGAAGCTAATCGTGCGGATAGGAGAGCACATGCCAGGATGGTTTGGAGATTTGGGCATTCCTGGGGAGCTCATCAGGTAATTATTCTGTTAATAGGATAGAAATTTTGTAATGGCTGATGGTTGGTAGAGTATGGAGAGTGGATGAGATGAGCGAAGGGTTAAGGAGGTTATATACTTGGGGATTGGGATTTAGAGAGGAGGGAAGTCTAGGATAATATGTCAAAAGAAGGAGATTTTTTTATGGGGCAGGATCTTGGGATAGCAGGGCTAAGGGGCAGGCTCATAGGGTTAGGGAAAGCCAGAAGATTATTAAGCTTAAAGAGGGTATTTAGGGTGGTAGGGGATGGGTAGAGAGGGAAAGAGGGGCTGCTCTTTACCCAAAGAGGGAGAGAGGGATGGTTACTAGATAACTGACTATGAAGGAAAGAAATGCTAACTAAAATGAGTATAGTTATGGTTTTTGAGTAAATCGAGTTAGAGGAGAAACTGAGACGGAAACTAGCAATGTAGTTAATTAAGAAAATAGGACTGAGTCCAGTTACGAAAAATGGACAAAACTCAGCCAGGCATTGGGGAAGAGAGGTAGAGTGAGATCTGATTTTGGGAGAGATAGATAAAAAACAGCTTGGATATATCCCAGTGACCATGGGATCTGAACTTACTCTTGCTTCCTTTCTTGATCCAGAAGATATCCAGATGAAATGTACTAGAGGAGTGGATCTCCATGAGGTTTGTACTTGAAGAATGGTTAGGAAAGAGGGGGATCTGGAAGATGGGACATAGTGAGAAGACCATGCTTTAGATGGAGAGAGGGGAGAAGGAGGGCTGGTTGAAGACTCCATCAATCAAAAGAGTCTACCTCCATTGATCCAAAGTAGGAAGAACAGCGAAGATAAGCCAAGTAGTCGTTGAGGAGGAGGAGAGAGGAGAGAGATAACTTTTGGCTATAAGCACAAATGACAAACTATGAATTAAAATAAAATTACAAAGATTAAATTAATGAAGAAGACCTAAATCACTACAAAGATGATTTATTGTGATGGGAAAAAACAAAAGATCTATTAAAACGAAGGTTAGACAAATCTACATATTTGTTATTTTTTATGCAGATTACCAATTGTAGTGATTAATTACGCAATTAGTTTTATTTAATATGAATTTATTAATATGTTTTTTATTTATTTATATTAATTTGATTTTTTTAAAATACAACAAATAGAATTTTATATTTTTCTATTTGTTCATTAAATATTTGCTAGTTGTATAGTGTAGAGTATTGATAGATCAACTTTTTGGACGCATGTTTTTCGAAAATAAAGTTGATTTCAGTGGTTTAGGTTTTGATTAAGAATAAGCATGCCTCGATCGTAGGATGGTAATACACGCGACGTAAAGTTGCTTTGTCGCATACTAAGTGTGACTAAATGTTCGTCGCAAAATTACGCGCCAACACTAATGTTCATAAAAACAACTCATTGTTAATGTTTGCCGGATGAAGATTAATGTTTGGTGCACTGAAAAAAAATGAATTATGTTGCTTATTTTACACGACTTTTACATGCTTCAAAATATGATTTTATCTTATTTTCATATGTTATGCGATAATTTTACATTATTATATATATTTTGTTGCGTTTTAAGTAGATAATTTGCATGTTTCGATTAATTTTATAGTTTTGTTTGAACCTTATTTGTAAACTTATTCTTGTTTATTTTTGTAGGATGAATCCCCGCCTTAGAAACTCGACTAGAGCTCACTCTCCTCATGTTGCACAGTCAAAGTCACAAGAGACAGTCGTACAACATTCCTAGTGTGCAACATTTAAACATTAATCGACACTGCTGCGATACATGTGAACGGTCAATACCAGACGATGATGTTGAGCGTACGCATTCTCACATAATGAGTAGTTTTAAGGTAGAAGTGAGTAGTACCTGTGCATCTGGCAGACCTATCGGGTCGACCCAAGATGAGGTGTTTCTTAACAATAATTCTCATATTCTTCGCTTGTACCAAGACTACAAGAAGCACAAAGCATATAACGTCTTCAACGATGATGTAAGTTTCTGAAAACCATATAAATATTTATATTTTTGTTATTAATTTGTATTTTTGTATTTTATAAGGAATATTATCCGTATGTTGTTTCGTTATGTACCAAACTCTTCACCCATGTGATCTTAGTAGTCACACTTGGGTCAGAGCCAAGGTTATGAGGACGAAATTCGATCCTCTTATTGATTATCTCATATGTTGGTCTACCAACATCCACCTACTTAAGGCATTCCTCGAGTGTTGACATTGAGAAACATCAACTTCTTATTTTTCTTTCAGTGAGATAACGGTGACATTGGTTGATTTTTACTTGATTACGAGTTTTTCTATAGAAGGTATATGGTTTGATCTTGTTGAGTACGTGAGTTTTTCTATACCACCCGAGTATATATGTTACATATATTTGGTTGGGTATATGACAACACACCTGGAAACATTATTTTCCTTGATTTCCTACAGTTCACGAATCCTTATACTATCATAGATCTGATGATATTGTTATAGTTATATTATGCGCTTGGAAAATGTTTGCTTCATAGTATTAGTGGTTTTTTAAGTTTATCATGATGTTGGATGAGTGGACCTTCGATCATTTTACTAAGATAATAACTATGTTATACGGTGTTTATACTATCTCATCACGCATACGTACATATGCACCATAAAGTATTCACTTGAACCCATGCACTCTAGATGATAACACCCTATAGCTATATTTTGATTTATCCTAAAATATTATATATATATATATATATATATATATATATATATATATATATATATATATTGAGGTTAAATTATAATCTTATCCTTATCTACGAATTGTTCGACTATTTTGTGAAATTTCTTGGGTAGTTTATATCTTGAGGTATTTGGAAATCGTCAAAGCTTATTATCCACTTCATGTGGCTTGAAAATTGGGTCATATTCAGATGATAACAACCTAATACGACTTGTTTTAACTACGACTCGTAAACATGCTGAAGTTAGGTTTCTTGGGATGAGCGACTTGGATTAATTTGGGGCAAACTCTCCCACAATTACATATTAGGTCAACAATAACGAGGGTTGATATATGATTCTTGAGATGAACACACGCGAAGATACAATAACTATGGATGAGAAGTTAGAGTCTTCAGATGAGTGCTACTCTCTTGGGAACTAATATCAAGACCGTGTATGAGGGTTGTATCTTGTTTTTTACTTTGTTATGAATTTTGTGATATTGTTATGAACTTGTTACAAATTTTGTGATCATATTTGTATTTTTTTATTAAAATATTTTATGATCTTGTTATGTATTTTATTATCGTGTTTGTATTTTACTTGTCGTTGTTACTAATCATATTTTATAAATCTTGTTATTATCTTTGTTATTAATCTTGTAAGAAATCGTTATATTGAGTAAACAAAATATTATATTGACATACAAAGATATATATAATTTTGATAAAATGATCATGACATTATTGTTGTGTACATTGACTGAGATTAATTTCTACATTATAGTGAATCACGCGGAAAAAAATAGTAGTGTCAAAATTTTGGAAGCAAATAATACGCCTTAGGTGAGGCTCAACGTGCAACCTTTGCGAAATATATCCCACATCGGACACGAAAATACCCATTTGTATTGTAAAAATAGGCATTGTTTTCCATATGCTCGCGCATTATCCACACTATATACTAATCTTTTCGCTAATTATATGCGAAAATATGCAACTCGTTAAAGGAACATTGATCGCCATGTTAAAAGAAAATCTTTACAACAACAACGTACGATAATAAAAAAACAATAACATAGTTAGGATGATAACATTAAACATAAAATAAAAAATGAAGAAATTAAATTACTTTAAAAACAATAAATTAAAAATAGAAATACAAGTTATGAATAAGAAATATTTTATGGAGAGAAATAACTATAAACAATATCTACTTTTAGGTAACAAGCTTCTGCATCCACTTGATTAATAAGAAAACCTCCATATCTTCCAACATATGGTTTTTTATGGAATCAATGATCTTGTATGACTCTTCCTTGAAATAACGACGGAGGTTGGAAACTTGAAAAAAATGAAACCGATTTCAAATATTTGAACTTGATAGAGACTCCATCATGATTTCATGCAATCGGCATAACATGTGAACAAGATATATGGCTCATTATATAATAAATTGTGCATGCAACTTCATAAGAAAACTCAATTGTTTCATCCACCATTGTTCTTCTCACGATCATGACGATTTTCAGCATGTGATTATCTTCTTGCATAATCCAGTCTATATCGAAGAAATTAGAAGATTATTTTGTTATGATAGAGAAGTGAATTATAAATTAGGCCATACTAATGAATCCCTTATGTAAACAATATATGTTAAGGATAAAGTAATCCAACAAGACTAATCAAAATTCAACACGCGTATTAATATCATCAATTAGACATTTTTGTACCTTCGCACGTGATTAGCAGATATCAATATTACTAGATCATGTACCGTAATAAGACATGTTACTAGATCTCTCATCATATAAGTTACGTTACTTGTTTGAGTGAACTAAAAAAATGAAACACAATGAAAACCAACTGTCAGCATTAGAAAATTTAGTTTGAAAGGAAAATGACAAATCAAACATTTCATTATTAAGTTAATATAGAAAATACGTAATAAAATGATGCATAAATAAGTTTGAAAATCTAATTTTAACATAAACATAGCCTAATTATTATTATTTGATCAAATTGCTTGCTATTGCTTTTTTGTCACACACCGATGTGAATATCGACTTTATTTTGGTTAGTTTATTGGATTTATGAAGTACTAAATGGCACACGCATATACTTCTTCGGTATAAAAGGGAATCCATACGAGTTATAAACTGGAAATGGTCCATCAAGAACCATAAGAACCTATATAAATTAATTTAAAAACGAGACAAACATTACAAATTTAACATAACATGAAATAATGTTATGAATTTACATATATGAATGAAATGACCATCATGTACGAAATCTATTCCAACGTTTTTTATATATGCCAAATGAGGTGCTAAATCGTATAAGGATATATATATATAAGATTGGTGAGGAGAAAATGGTATGTAATGCATTGATATCGAGTGGCTATCACTAATCCAATATCGGCTAATATCATCTAATAACGTTTTGTGAGATAGATTTTGAACCAAGCTAACCTAAAGTCCATCTAAAACATATGGTGAACCAAATAGTCCTAACTAAATATTTTGGTGCTAATTTGAATATGTTATCAAATCATGTCTCAAGGATGACCAATATTTCTCTACACCGTATATCACTCTGGATACGGTCCAACAACTAAAATTTCTAATAAGAAATAACCTTCCACCGGATTATACTCATCGGCCAAGATGAGGTACCCTCGATCATACATTAGAGCTACATGGGTCATCAACTAGTCAAACATAACAATTGGGATCTTAAGGGGCATCGATAAGTTAAATGCAACTTCTAATATCTTCCGTATGAAGTACAGGCTACGCCTCAAAGAATTTCTAGGGTATCATCAACAAAATACACTTATTGATAACTGATTCTCAAGCAAATGAGGTCATTAAGAGCAGTAACAAGACAACATAAGGAACGTGGGAACGGAAGATTATCCCACCATCAGGAACACCTAACAATGAAGAATTATTAGGAGATAGTGGAATAATGTATAAGATTACGTAGTATATAAAGGGGTCAAAACTCAGTCATAATGTAAAATTTTACGATTAAGTAATAAAAGAACTACGATATATTCATTTTGATATCCATAACTATTCATTATCACTAAAATCCCTCACTAGATTTTTGCACCGTCTGTGGGAACGAGTGAAATACGTTACTCTTTGAAGCATTTGTGATGGTATTAACTAGGTCAGGAGTCGAAAGGAAAATCACTGGTTCCCCTCATGGGCTAGGTAGAAAAGACAACTAGGTTGACGTACAGGAAATCCTGGAAAACCCGCGTAGTGGCGTAGGAATTTTGGGGGCTGTACGGAAGGTCATCAGGAAACTTACGGGCTGGTGGTCGAAAATGACGATCAATCTCATATAAACGCTGAGGGAAACACCGACGAAGTAGCTCAAGAGGATAAACCCCTTAACCTAGGTATGTCATCCACCTCTTCTGATTTATTGATCAAGCGTGAGAAGTTTAGGGCTTCCCAAATACAGCATCAAAAGGGGCAAGGAAACCAAACAACACTTCGATGCAATCGCCGATACCGTACGATTTTGAGCGATAAAGTCCAATCTGAGGACACGGTGCAGCAAGATATAAATCAAGAATTTGACAAAGACGAGGATACCTTTAGGACTAAAGGTTGTGCCCATGGAAGCGAATGCATTAATGAAAGCAAGAGTCGGAAGCAAAGGAAAAAGAGGGTGATCGATTCTAACTGGGACGACTTGTCCAGCAACTAAGCACCTTGCGATGACAAAGGGATCGAGGTAGTGAAGTACGATTAGGAAGGAAAACTATGGCTACTTATGTGTTGCATGATTTTCCATTTGTCAAAGGCATCATGAAAGAAAATCTCCACCGGAAGTTCGATCCGTACAAGATGGATTCGTACAATGGGTTAGGATACCATGTGAACCACCACGAATAATTCAGGAAGATGATGATGGCCTACAAATTGTATGAAGTTTTATTTTGCACGGTTTTCTCCATGATATTTAAAGGAAACGCACTTGACTGGTTCAACAGCCTACAAAAAGGCTCGATTAAGGATTTCGAAGGACTATGGGTCACTTTCAAAAACAGTTTTGTTGGAAGCAAGGAGCATAAATGTGAGGGCGATACTATCGTGGACATGTACCAGCAAAGGGGTGAGACACTGAAAGTCTATGTAAAATTTTGGTTCGGGAGATAAACTCTCTCTCTCTCGACCTGTGAGGAGCGATGGCAGCTTTGAAGAGGGGGTTGGACCAGGAATAACCCATCTTTATAGAACTCATATGATTCCTCATCAAGAAAATGTGAGATATTTTGGTCATCTCTAACTAATTTATCCGAGTAGATGATTCGAAAGAGGACCCGATGTTGCCCCCAACTGAAGCCTCATGAACTCAAACAACGAAGTGATGACATGAGATGTTATGAGGAGGCGCCTCAAACGGATTCACCCAGATCCCAATTAAGTAGATCACGCCTATCCTTTTGTGATAAACCTGGTAGGAAGTTTACTCCACTCGCATAAAATATATCTACAATTTATGAAAAAAACCAAAGAGAGGGCTACTAGGCTCCCAATAGTATATTTCCAGACCCATATAAAAGGTATCCTCGTTACTTCAACACGTATTACAATGACAATGGGCACCCAATTGACAAATTCTGGAAATTAGAAGAAGAGATCCATAGGCTAATTGACAGCGGCGACCTTGTTCAATTCGTCAAACAAAGAGAGAACGATGTGAAAGAGGATGGGGATGTCGGTGTCCCAACCAGTGAGGCATCTGACAAATCAAAGGATAAATAAAGTGGCTTTGCACCATATTTAGAGAAGACACCCTCTCCAGAACCTACGCTGCAGGACAGAAACGACACCAGAAAGTTCTAAACATCTACTTTGTGGGAAATTCTTCATACCACAACTACCGCGAACCGGTCCCCGACCTTCCGTTCAACGATGATGATTTGAGGGGTATTATTACCCTTCATGAATACGTTATGGCAATCAATATCAACATATCAAGGGTAATGGTTACCAGAGTATTAATGGACAATGGTAACTCAACTAATAATATTTTCAAGGAAAGTTATGAATAGATAGTCGGGGTACCACCGTTTAAGGTTACAAACAGACAACTTGTCGGTTACAAGGGAAAATCAACTAATGCATTCCGGAGGTTGAGCTCTCAGTCACAGTTGGGCATGGTAACAAAAACAAAGTAGTTCAAACCTTATTTATGATCGCCGAAGCACCAAGATAATATCACACAACAATGGGGAGACCTTGGCTCCATAAGCTCGAAGCCACTATATATTTGTTTAGGCAGTGTATTAAATACCATGTAGACAATCTCATAGGAATAATCAGGGGCAATCAACAAACCACGAGTCATTTTTATGCTATAAAGATTGACCCTACTAAAGCAGACCAATATAAATCAAATAAATTTGGGGTATGAGATCAACAAAGACCAACCAAACTCACCCACCTAGAAATAGATGATCTTAGGGAGGTCGAGAGGGAAAAAGATACCTTAGGAGAAGAAACATGTATAGCTTTGGAAGAAGGCAAGGTCGTCAGAGTAGGTAACAAACTCAACCCGTTCTTTGAAATAAATTTACTAGCTTTGTTGTAGAAAAATGACGATGTGTTCGCATAGAACACCGAAAAATTTATCGGCGTTGATCTCAAAGTCATATATGGTTCGAAAATTGATAAGCTAGTTAAACCGGACACATTAGTCCGGCCTAGTACCCAACGTGGATAACAAACCTAGTGTTAGTAAAAAAAAGAACGTGCATTGGCGTATATGTGTCTATTTCTCTGACCTCAACTGGGCGTGCCCCAAAGACGTCTTCCATCTCCCAAAAATTGATCAATTGGTCGATGACGCGTCAGGAAAAAAGTTGTTATCATTCATGGAAACATATTCCAGATACAACCAAATATCCATGAACCTCACGGGTGAGGCGCACACTACATTCCAAACATAATGCAACCTCTATTGTTACAAATTTTTGCCATTCGGACTAAAAATGTAGGATTAACATACCAAAGACTAATCACCAAAATATTTGAGAGTCAGCTTGGCCAAAACATGGAGCACTAAATTTATGACATGATTCTCAAAACCGACTCTGAGGAACGAAAACTTGAAGTGTTTTGGGGGATATTCAAAACATTGTGCAAGTATCATCTTAAAATCAAACTTTTGAAATGTTCCTTTAGTGTGCTCAGCAGAAAGTTTATAGGTTTCATTGTCAATAAGAAATGAATCAAGGCTGATCATTGCCAACTAAAAGCGTTATTAACAATGGATCCCCAACGAAACATCAACGAAGTGCAATGGATAACGAGATGCCTCGCTTCCCTTTCCTAATTCGTCTCCAGAGCATCGGACAAAAGCCAATCATTCTTCAAATATTTAAAAGAGGCTTAAAACTTCAAAAGGAAAGAGGAGTCTAACGTGACGTTTCAAGCATTAAAATAATACCTAACATCGCCAGAAGTAATGTCTGCACCTCATCCCAGATAATCTCTTTATTTATACCTATTGGTTTCAAAATATGCAGTAAGCGACGTACTAGTACGAGATACCACAGGGGTACAGAGGTCGGTCTATGATTTCAGCAAATTCTTAGTGGATATCGAGACCATGTACTTAATATTGGAAAAACTAGCGCTCAACTTAGTTGTTGCTGCCGGGAAAATGCGCCAATACTGCTAAAGCCATACCATTATCTTTTGCATATTATTCCCATTGCAAAACGTACTTCAAAAACCAGATATATCGGGGTGATTAGTTAGGTGGTCAGTTCAGCTGGGCGCATAAGAAATCATCTACAAACCAAGGACAACAATAAAGGGACAGGCAGTGGCTGACTTCATCAACAATTTTGTAAGATGCAAGGGGCGCACGAAGGTACAATTCAAGCAGAGGAGGATAACCCCCAGTGGGTAGCTGAAGCAGACGGGGACTCAAACGCACAAGGTAACTCGTGTGTTTCTTCTAACATCGCAACCTCATAATATGTGATTTATGCTTATATCTTTAACACGTTAATAAGTCTCCTTGATTACATCTATACAAATTCGAAATTAAATTAGTCACCTCGATGTATATTCGAAATTAGTCGTTTTCAAATTTCTTCACCCATAAAAATGCAAAATATTTGGTTCTGATTTCGAACAAGGTTATTGAAATCAATTGTTTTACTAAAGAAACGTAACTAGTTTTGACCTATGCGGTGAAATTAATTATTTTCAAAACTTTCACTCCCATAAATGACAGATGGTTTGTTTGGGATTTTGATCCGGGTAGTCAAAATCAACTACTTTACTAAAAATAAAAATTGCTTCTAATTTTGACCCACGTGGTCGAAATCATTTGTTTTCAAAATTACTTAGTCATCAAAATAAGTTAATTTCTGACCTATATTACTGGGTTTTATTTTTTAGTTACTAATGTTTAAGAAAAAAGTAATTATAAAAAATTTAGAATGAAACACACGTGTATTAAAACATACATAGAAACACACCAAAATCTAAAACATATGTTCGAAAAAACTCAAGTACAATACAATTAAAAAAAGGTACAAGTAAAATATCTGTAAACCGATCATGGTGAGAAATATTATTAGCAATATTACTTCGTACAGATGAATCACATAACATGATCGTCTCCCAAAATGAATATGAACTTTGTTAGAGCGTCATACTTGAAAATCACTTATTATACTTGCGGACCCCTACTATAATCCACACACAAAATAAAGTTGTGTGTTATGTGGAATGGTTTAATAACTAGATCGTTTTAATCCAATAACTGTATTCAACCTTTATAGTATACATGTCAAAACCTTATACAAGTCTTAAACCTCTATCACGTATTGGTAAAATGTTATCCTCTTATTTTATCTAACATTGTTTGTTTTATTTGAAAATATGATATATAAATAGAAAAATAAATAAGCATACCATTTAAACCCATAAATAATCGACTGAGAACTGAATCATCTTGAGTTGGGGAAAGTAATGTTTATATTTGCTCGGTAACCGTGTTGTAACCCACGTATGAATATGTGGCTTATATACTTGATAATAATGGTACCGCACCGGTTGGAAAATTTGAATGATCATATATCCAACACTCGACCAATGTATTAAAGCTGCTCATCTTCTTTGTATCTCGTTTGGAAGCAGAATGCAATGCACTATACAAGTCCGCCAATACATGTATTCGCATGCCTACTTATTAATTGCATGATATTCTTCAGGTATATACAACCAATTGACAATAACAGTGTTTCAATCTTCTAAAAAAACAATGCCATTTAAGAATAATGATATAAGCTCGTGCATTAAAAAAACTCTTGATGAGTTACTATGTGACTGGCGAAACGAAGGGCAATGAAAATATCATTTCGCCACGACATCTTTAACCCACTCTCTTTGTTATTTTAGCTCTGCTATGTCTTTGAGAATATCGATACCAAGCAACCTCGACACCATCCGGTTGTGTACCTCTCGATCATTGTTTAGACTAAACTCGACAAGCCGTCTTTTTACTGGTAGGCCTATAACGCTTGCTATAGTGTCCAACGTGATCGATATCTTTTCAAAAGAGAAATCAAGTATATTGGTCTTTGGATTCTATATTTTCATGAATATGTTTTTTGGTGGACTATTTGGGTTCCATGTGTGCAACACGTTCAATATTGCCCAAAAATATTACAATTGACTACTGCCACGATATTTAGTTGGTCACTTAAGGCCTAACATAGTAGCTTTCATGGGCGTTGTCAATCTAAAAATATGTATTCTCTCTCATACAGACCACGTATAATTTTAAAAAATATGACATAATAATCTTAATATCCATTAATGACCTACTTATAAGTTTTATAATTGCTTACGATCCCGTGATAAACATGGTATACCATGTGATTCAAGTATCCCTTATAAAGTCTCAAATTTTGATAAATGCTCTGATTCTGGAGATGGGGAAGAATCCCTTTTTTGTTTTTGTTTGTGTTTTCTTGTCGACCTCTCCTTACTTTATATGTTGGTAGTAGAACAACTTTTAATGGTTTAGGTTGACTAGGTCACAAATATGGAGATCCTCTTTAAAACAACTTCTTAAGAAACTTCTTAGGTGTCCTCCAGAAACTCGCATTTATTCAACAATGGCAAGACCCTATTTCTAAAATCCCCAAATCATAAAATATAAGTACCTAAATATAGATCGGAGTTAGAGGAACTAGTACATCAAATCCATATCGAAATTTGTTTTAGTTGAAAATATTAAATCGAGTATGAAGTTGTTATGGATAGTTCTAAGGTAGATAAATGTTGCATGGTGCCAGAAATGAGTTTTAGACCCATATACTAACTATTTAGGCCATTAGATCAAACAAAAAAATACAGATCTTTGTATTGTTCTTCGCCAAAACACATTTGTAGAAGATGATAAATTTCGCTAGACATGTGCTAAATGCTTCATTAAATTTATATTGATAACATAATTTTTGAAACTTAGTATAATTAGGTTGTGAAACATTGTATGGTTATGAATGTTTCCGCAAATTATGTGTTAGACATGTTTCACAAATCAAGATTTAGACATTATAGTTACGAAACATAGTGCAAATATATCAAATTTGAATGTGAAAACCAAGTAATATATGACTTGAAAATATACTATGTTTCACAACGTCGGTAACCATGTTTCATAAAAACCCAATGAAATATTAACGTTAAAAGATTAATCTCATCAATTGACAACGTAAATTTCTAATACGTCTACGATAATATTTGGGAAACCTAGTATAAACGATTTGAGAAACCTTATATAGCTAAATTAGAAAATATGGCAAACTAAATATGCAAAACTTAACATTGGATAAACTTGTAAAATAATAAAAAAATAAATTATTTTTGCTAATATGAGCATATTTATTTGGAGCTAAGTCGGTTATATACATATTATTTTTATCAGATTATGGATTAAGTTGATGGATCACATACTACAGAAGTCAAACGAAGGAATTCGATCTCGATAATTGTTATGTTTATTCAAATAGACATTTATTGAACGCGAGGGTGAAGGTTTTGACTCTAACTTAGATGTTTCAAATTTTGATGATTTATCTTTTAACTTCAAAGTCTAACTAATAACCTTTTCATTTTTAATCTATCTTCATCTAGGATATCACGTAATAATGATTTTTTTAAAGGATAAGAAAATATTTCATGTATGCCTTTAAACATGAATCAACATCTCTTCAAAATTTTAATACTTTGAGTATATTAAATTTACATGTCCATCACCTACATGAACTTTAAGTTTACCAGTCTTTCATCTGCAATTCTCCTAGAAATAGCTCGAAAAGGTCTTCATGTGATAAAAGTTACAATTTTATCTTCTTTTATGTTCAAAATTATAAAGTGTATTCGGAAGATAGTTTCTTCAACCTGTACCAAAACATCTTCTATTGTTCTCTTAGGATATGTATAAGACCTATCAACTAACTATAGAGAAACAATATAAACAATTTACATTCTTTTTATATAATTTAATTTATACATATATTCTTCAAAGCCAAAAAAATTCGAGATTTGCCTTTATCACTCAGTTGTCGACAACTAACATTTTTGTATTGATTGTTATTTCTTTAGTCTCATACCTAATTCAATTGGGTCATAAGATCTAAAAACCTATTTCAGACATCAATGGATCATGTCTGTAGCGCACTCCTCATTCAACCCAATAGTATTGGTACATATCATGTAGGCAAAACATTTCTCAACCTAAATTTAATTTATCAATAAATTTAATATGTAGGTAATTTCAAGATGCTAAAGAATATATGCAAAAATAAATTAAAATAATAAATATAATTTTATATATTGATTGTATTTACAAAGGTTTTTCTAACCCCGAAACCAAAATATATTAGCGCAGGTTAATCTTGTTCTAAATATCCATACAAAATTAAGGCATTGAAAATAAAATGATAGAAAAAATAAAGGTTGAAATTGTAGGGCTTGTGTACTTTGCACCTTTTCTATATTGTTCTTTTAGGTGTGTTGTGTGATAGGTGGCTTATTTATAGAAAATATGATAAGATACATGATCTTTTCCTTATTGAAACCTCGGAAAAAATTGTAGCAAATGTGAGTGACTCTTTCATTATATACTGATGTAGTCCCTTCTATATCCCTTTAAAGTTTAAGGAGGTCAATATATTAAGGTTATTCATATTTTATTTTTGCAGTAAAATGACTACCTCAAGTTCGGCCAGCTCAAAATATACCGAGAATGGTTCTTATGGATAGGCCAACAGAGAGGGCAACAAGTGCATCATATTGCTCATAATAATCTACTTGTCGTTGTAGTTTGGTTGTATCATCAAAATCACTATTTACATACATAAACTCTAGATCAAATTTATTTGATTTTTATGCGTTTTAATATTATTAGTTGGATTAGTGAAGTTTCGGAATGTAATTTTATGATTCGATGACAATTTCTTATATATTCATGTTAATTATGTCTTTTCATTTGATGTACTGAAAAATATATTTTAATTAAGTTAAGCGATTCAGTAAGCTGTGTTATATTTAATAGTTTATATCAAGAGTACCAACATGAATATTATTCATGTTAAACTTATATGAATGCCGTGAATAATAACTTGCAAACTAGAATGATTTACAATATTATTCGTGTGTAATTTGATGTAAATAATTATTATTGTCTAAATAAAGGATTATGCCTAATAAAATTACATGAGTAATAAGATTATTCATGTTAAAAACACATAATTAACATGAATAATTGTGAAAAGTATAATGATTAAGCATATTATTCATGAGTAATTTTATTACAATAACTAATAATTGTTGTAAAAAAAAGAGATTATCCTGATTAACTCACATGATTAACAATATAATTTTTGTTAAACTCACATGAATGATATTAATAATTTTGCAAACTATAATAATTAATACTACTATTTTGGATAAGTTTCCTCCCTATCCTCCATATTTTATTCTTGAGAAACATCTTCACTCATATAATATTTCTTCTATTTTCCTCAGGCATTAGAGGCTCGTCAGTATTAAAACGTACTAGTCCACCCTCCAAAACCTTATTATAAACTAGAAAAATGATATAGTTGTTATATGTAATTTAAATAATATTATCCATATAATTCAATTAATCAAACTCAAAAATAGAGACACGTAAGTTATTTTATATATATATATATATGCTTTAAAACACATTTAATAAGAAATTAACCAAACTTAAAAACAGACATACATAAGCCTCAAAACACGTTTAGTCACAAATTTAGTAGTGTTATCCAATTAACCAACCTTTAAACATGCTTTGAACAATACTGGACAAACTAGCTTTTACAACGACATGAAAACAATGAAAATTGTCACAACACCGTCGTAAAAAGGTCTTTGCAACCAGGTTATGTTTGCAAGTGTCAATTGTGTTAAATGGGGTCATTAATCAAACTCAGTTGCCACTGGAAGGCTTTTACAACCGGCTAGCAACGGCAAGGCGTTGCAACATTTGACTCTGATGGAACCTGGTTAAACCGCTGCAAGATTGTTTCTAATATCGTTGCACCAATTTAACCATGCGGTTAAATCGGTTGGCATATTCGCCATAGTAAACATTGTTGTAATCCGGTTGTAAAAAATGAAGTAATATTTGTTGAAATAGTCAATATAAATCCGTTATTGAATTTAATGAAAATTGAAGAAAAAACAATCTCCATTGCTATATAGCTATATTTTATAATTCGAAAACATAAAATATAGCATTATATTCATTGGTCTAATTTAGCCAGAAAGGGATAATACAAACATTCGCTTTGATATTCACTTTCACTTCTCTGTACCTTATCAACCAATGAAATCTCCAAATAAGACCAAAAGCATAGTAAACAATTTATTCGTCATGCTCAAACCTATAAGAATTGATTAAAATGTTTCTATACTTGCGATTTACGAACATTCTTTTTCGTTGATAAGGAAAGACAATAGTAATCTGCACATAACATTCCAAAATTAATTAACTAACCAAACAAAACCAGAATAACAAACATATTAAAACTAAAAGTTATAATACTTACTTATTTTTAAACAAAAAGGAAATAAGCATTTCTGTGAACAATATATATAAAGAACAAAAAAACACCCGACACAAACAATATATAGAGAACACAAGAACACAAACAAGATATAGAGAACACACAAAAAAATCGCAGCACTGGAAATTGCAAAATCTAAATAATTTAAATAGACTTTAGGACTGAACTTGTACAAAACATTACACACAAAAAAACATCCAATGATCCAATGCATCCTACTATCATGCGCATAATTAACATTAAAGACCGAGTCATTCTCATTAGTTGGATAGCATAGTTTCACTTTATCAATGTACCCCTAACACTAAAAGCTAAGCTTTTAATGTTTTAATCTGAATCTCTAAAAAAATTCGCATAACTGTTATGGCAAACCAACAATCTTAAATTTGAATTAGTTTCTATAAAAAAGAAAAAATTAACAATCAATTGCATTAAAAAAATAACTGTAAGAGAGTATGAAAACTTTTGAAGAATAATCAATTGCATTACAATATAACTACAAGAGAGTATATCATATGTATACTTAACGCTAAAAGCAAAGATTTTAATGTTTTAATCTGAATCTTTAAAGAATCAAAGCTTAAAATCCGCACGATTGTTATGGCAAACCAAGAATCTTAATGTTGAATTAATTTCTATAAAAAAAAACTAACAATCAATTGCATTACAAAATAACTATAAGAGAGTGAAAACTTTTGAAAGCAAAACATAGAACATGGTCTAAGCATAATAAAAAACAAATTGATATATATATACAGTTAGCCTGTTAACAAGTTTATAAGAAATTTAGTTGGCTTTACAAAGTATTAAATGAAATAAACTAAAACTACACAACAAGGAATTTACGGTCATGATGATACTAGCAAGACACTAATCACCTGTCCTGAACAAAACAAACAAACAACCAAGAAGAACATATAAGTTTTATCCAGAAAAACAAGACACAAACAAAATATGAAGTAAATGTGGCATATTTTAGATAAGTGTGATGTAAAATGGGAAATAGCTATAGTAATTAACACAAGAGTACGATATGTGAAGTATAATTAAAATCGGTAAGTTGAATCGCTAATTAAAATCAATGTAGCTAGTTTCAAAAAATATACAATCACGTAACCTAAATGTCTAGGAATCATAGCACCGCTTTACAAGCATGGAAATGTACTAAATGAAATAAAACATTTCCACTGGACAAAAATAGCAGCAATAACATGGCATTTAGAATTGGAGCTCAGTATTTTAAAACAAAAACAGTCAAGTCACTTTAATTAGACAATGAATTTTAGAATCTAGTGTGCATGCAGCTAATAAACTAGCCTACTTGCACTTGTAACCCAAGTGTCTAGCAATGTGGCAGTGCACTTTCAGGGCTATGATATGTACTTGTAAGGCCTAGCAAGATATTAAACACTTAAAATACAAACAAAATAAAAGGAAAGTTAAGCAAAGAATCAAGACTAAAGTTTTGCATCAATGTAATAAAAATAAAAGCAGCAAACTTAATTTTGGATAAGCTTCTAAACAGCAACAAAGAAGCCTAACATTGAATTACCAAGCAAAAGATGGAACAATATAAAAAGCAATTGTAACAAACCTTAAATCCATAGGATTAACACAATGCATATATATATGGCTTCCTACTTCTCAATCGTTCTAGCCTACTCTCTAGAGAAATAGACTAAAAATACAGTTTTCTTAACTTGGCCAGAAAAAAAAACAATTGGTGATCTGTTAAGTTGTATGAAGTACTTCCTCAGAGTAGTGCGCAAGAACAGAGCGCAAACTAAAAGGACACAGACTGCTCGTAACCAAGATGATGCTCACTTTGTGCTTGTCCAAGAAAGAAAAACTAATGTCATGTCACACAAAAAGCAATAGGGTAATAACAAAAAATACCATATCGAGTGAAACAGGCTCCATAATCTCTTCATCTGCAGGTGCATGATTGAAAAGCATATTGCCTCTTGTTGCACGGAATAACATCCTCTCACATCTTAGACTCTTAAGAGTTGCTGATAATTCCACTAATAAATCTTAATCCTGACTTATCTGAAGGCCTCATTTCCTGTATAGTGGATCCTAATTAAGCCATTGTTGTGGATCCCTTCATTACAATAGTGCTACAAAGTATGAAGTCAAACTAATATTAACCTGCTCGAGAAAAGGTGATCCCTCAACATAACCACCATTTGAGAACACATTCTCATTTAGTTCTGTTTCTTCGCCCACTGAATGGATATTGCTTGATACAAGAAAGCCACCTGCTTGAAATTACCTAGAAAGATGATAAGCATATAGCAGTATGCAACTGAAGTAACTATGGCCAAAGGTATATGTACCCTCGATTGTCCCAACCCACAATTAAAACAAAAGAAAGAAGATATACTACCAATTGTAGAATCCTTATGATGTTTAAGCAGATATACTACCAATTGCACATCAGCTTCTACTCTTATCAGACATTGTATCTAAATCTTCTACCAACACATATTCATGAATCATGAGCCACGTTGCTTGATTCCTAGTGTACGAATAAAGAAAACAGAGCTTATATAAATTAATTTAGGGCTTCCTACTTCTGAAACAAATAAAAGAGGGTTTGCAACATTATAAAGTAAAAAATTAATATAGAATATTAAAACAACGTTGCCATCTTGACAACAAAATGCATCAGGGAAGGAAATGCACACTCAAAACAGAAAGTATGATATATATACAACATTTCTTTAAGGCTAGCACAATGGCTAATTTTATATGAATAAAATTAAACCTCATGCCAATGACTAGAACTTGCCACAATTAACATTTTGAGATCCTAGGTTCCATATAATATTCAAGTTGTAACAAACAAGAAAAAGGAGGGAAAAACTCAGGGGTAATCCTTCTATGGCTGTGATATCATGCGATGTTGCTAACAATATATACACGAATGAAGTATAAACCTTTTATTAAGACATCTAGTAGCATCCTTACATCTGTAGCTGAAAACGAATGCAGAGAAATTTTACCTTTTGCGAAACCAATTTAACTTCAAGGAGCTCATTATATGTTTCTCGCAGTTTTTAATTGTTAGAGTTCATTTCAATTACCTCGTGCTCATGATCATCAAGTCGTTTCTGAAAACGACAGAAACAGAAGACTTTAACCAGTAAATATTACAGTATTATCTCCCAAAATGTGTGATTCTCTAGTCCCATGTTGAAACTTTATCGAATGACTACATTTTTGCAGGTGACAAAAGTAGGAACCTAGAAAGACGAACCTCTAACTCTTCCAATTCAAGATCAGGTTCCAACAAAAGTAAAGATAAAAGACCATATTCCACCACTTCATCCCATCTTGTTTCACACCATAGGATGACGCTTCGTCCACATGTTCAAGAGCTATAACTGCTTTAACTGCAAGTGCTGAAGATAATATATCGAGGTCGCTATACTCTTTCTCGCGGTTTGGCTCCAAAACCTCCTTGTTTTCGAGCAAGCCACAGCCAACTCTTGTTGTGACTCAGCAGATCCAAAAGCATACTCTAGGAATATGGTCACCAGTGCCACCTCACCCTTCTTCATCGTCATTATAGCTTGATCAAGTCCGTCAATAACACTATTTGTTCCAAAAACAGAAAACTTCAGCAAATTACAGTACAATGACAATCAGATACATTAATGTATTTGTTCCAGAAAAAAGATCTTTGCTTACCATCATCTGTTTTAAATTCAAACAAATCCTCATCACCATGACCCTTCTTTACGAACTCAGTATCATCATTTAGTACCAATCAACTTCACTATCAAAACAGTATAGTGCTATTGACGAACTCAGTACCCTCTTCCGTAAGGAATTCCTCAACTCTTGCCAAAATAGAATGAAATTTAGATAGGTTATGTATCCACTCATTTAACATCATTCCCTGCTCAACCGTATCGAGAACACTAGACGTTCAAATCTATGAAACACGGTAGATAAAAAAAAAAAAAAAAAAGGTAGTAACTACTACTAATTACTAATTTAGAATTAGATCAGATTAACTAACTTGAGCATTCACTATTGCTGCTTCTTTAATAGAATCGTTGCACCAAGACTCATTTCTGCAGGCTGTGGTTAATGAACAAGAAGAAAATGATTAACTTCTTAGCCTATGATAGCCACAAACTCGTAGTCGTTAGAAAATTTAAACTATTACATTTACCTCAACATCTTCAGGTTGTTCAATTGATTTTGAAGTCTCCAGTCATCCAACACCACCCCCCTTTCTTGTAAGCATTTACTTTTGCTGGGTCACCCTCTTTGTTAGTAGCTTGATTGGCAGTCAAGTATTTGCATTAGATAATATATGATTGTTCTTTACGAAAGAGAAAAATAATACAGTAGATCCATGAATGGTCTCATCTAACATTGACTAGACTTCCAAGCCATGGAACACGGAACCAACAACTTATACAGTTAAATGTGCATCACATTCTCAAACTATGGCAAGTATAAGACTTGCCTGGCATTTCAAGCAAAAGACAACTTAGTAAGAAAAAAAAACAGCAACTTACGATTCCAAGTTCCAAAGAAACACAAAATAACCCATTTTACATCAATTTAGAACTAAATTTGACTATGAAGTAACATGAAATCCGATTTTAAGAGCAATTAAGAGTCAGGATACTAAAGTTTGTCTATAAGAATACTACAAAACAGAACCCTATGATTAAAAATAAGCATCTGAAAGCAGATAAAAGGTATACCTTTTTCTGGTACCAGGAGGACCATATAGCAGTAAACATCGAGGCCACTGACACTAAAACTTCAGTAAAAAAAAGTAATGAAGAGTTTTATACTGTAAAATGTATACATATATATATATATAGAGAGAGAGAGAAGATAAAGGAATTGCCTTGAATCCATCTTTTTTGCTTCGCTAGAATAAAGAAGAGGGAAGACGATGAGTTCTCTGAGAGCTTGAGAGCTTTATCTTTGCCGCCGATATCTTCTTCCGCTCTCCAGTTGTCGCTGTCGTTGCTGTTTTTGCTCTATATCGCACCACCGGTGGAGGAGTTTGCAGTTTCGTTCCTTCCGTAAACAGGAAAACCCTAAATTGATAGGGGAAAAGGTTAGAGAGAGAGGAAGAAGAAAGAGATAAAGGGGAGATATGAAAGGTTATTGTCGAAGTTGAAC
The DNA here is from genome assembly GCA_036936605.1 of Limnanthes douglasii subsp. nivea. Taxonomy (NCBI): domain Eukaryota; kingdom Viridiplantae; phylum Streptophyta; class Magnoliopsida; order Brassicales; family Limnanthaceae; genus Limnanthes; species Limnanthes douglasii. Next base: position 172,979,018 of record JAUPFV010000002.1, read on the forward strand.
TTGGGAATTATATTTGATTTATGGCTTTGCATTAAGTTTCGGCTATAATAAATTGTGTATATTTTAGTTGGGCAGAAACATTGGGTAAAAAATAAGCGGCAAATATGACCGTTTTTAATTTTGGTAAAATATTTGACAAAAAAGAGGAGGTAATTTGTATCGACCCATATCATTTAATTTAAAATATATAAAAAAAAAACATTACTATTGCAAACTTATTTCTACCGAGAAAGTTGTTTAATCAATTAGCACGTTAATAGAAATTTTGTTGTACAAACTATACGTCAACATATCTATTTTCAACAAATTGGCAACTGAAAAAATGAGGTTGTTGTAAAAAAAAAAAGTTTATTTAGTAGTGAAAACACATTTAATCACATATTTAATAGTGTTATACAATCAATAAATCTTTAAAAAGAGACATAGATAGGTTTCAAACCACCAACATAGTTACTCGAATTATGAAAACTCACCCGTTCTTGTGGTTTTAATAACCAGGTTTGCTTACCATTTGAATTGGAATATACATATGCTAAACAAATGAATAAAATTAAAATCAAATTAATTCTTAACTCGTGAAAAAACATGATTACCTATTTTTTTTGTAATAAAAAATTTAAAGAGTTGTTTTTAAGATACTTAAGTACATTCTCCGCTTATAAAATGATAACAAAAATCATACATATACTGCAGGAAATTCCCAGGCATGAAATACAATAAAAGAGAGGGAACCAGAAAGAAATAAAAATATAGGATACCAATAATGAGAAATTAATATGGTACAAAGCAGGGTGAGTTGTAACTGACAAACGTCAAGACCTGTTGACTGAGTTCACTAACACCTTAGTGAATTGGTGCAAAACACTAAATTTTTAGTCGTCCACACTAACTACAGCTAAACAACCCGAGAAGGGGGCAAACCATAGTGCAAGAACTTGGACGTTGGGCTAGATTGGGCTTAAAGCCCTATAACTTAAACATACATAATAAAGAGACAACGATACTCGTTCTTCAACACCGGTGAAAAATAGAGGATCATAGGTAGCTATAAAACCCCAAATAGAGGATGAAATCAATTGACTAACACCATGATTTTTATCGATGACACGACCAACACAGTGAGAGAGGGGAAAATCCAATCATAAGGGAGGAATGCGCATCTCTTGCTAATTCTTCCAACAAAAACCAGAAACAAGACCAAAGAGGCCCAAAGCAACATGATAATGGTCAGATGAGAGATCGTGAATATTAAAATTCACACCTACATCTAGCCATAAGACATCGAGAATCATTGTACTTTGCAAGGCCTAGCAAGTGAAACGATTTACCCAGAGACTCAGACACCAAGTTGTCAGTCTGAATCATAACATATAAGAGTGACTGTCTATGCTCTAATTCATGAGGTTCGTCGATTTACTCTTTAAATCTGACGTTGATAGAGTTTTCTTAACAGTCTTTGACATAATGGATATTTTGTTTAGAAGATAAGTACTGCATTAGTGAAGACATGCAATTAAACATACACTAAATAGAGCTACCACAACCCAAAGAGACTGAAATAACCATAAGAAGGTTAAATGTACTATAAGTCATCCTAGAATGATCTAGGGTAGCGACAACCAAACCCGCAGCTAGGACAACACCCCTCATAAGAGGGTTTGAAGCAGCATTAGCGGTTGAGAGTGATATTGAGGAGCGAATATGAGATATGTACTTATTGGTTACTTTTGAATAAAATCGTTGAATATTGTGCAGATTTGATGAATGGGATTAGGAAGGAGAATGATCTATAAACTTTAGATTTAGGTATGCTATGGTCGGGATCCAACAAGAGTAGTGGGTAGGGATCTAGTTGGCCTTATTAAGATAACTATTGCAGCACAACACCCTAGGGAGCATGGTCTATTTGATATCATTTGTGATAGAGCAGGGACTATCACAAATAATAAACCCTAGATCCATGGAGATAATATTATGCAAAGCCAGTAGATGGAAATTTTAATAAAGTGTCTTAGATTAAGGTGAAGACGCCTTACATAGTAGTCTTTCAAAATCATAATAAGATATTTGAAGAGCAAAACTACCATACTAAAACATAATATTCTCAAATTCAGATGCAATCCATATTATTTTACATATATAAATAATTTCCTAAAATAGCATAAAAATAACAAAATAACATGAAATTTGGCTTTTAAGGACATTAAGTTTATAAACATACTGGACTCCTCGAAAACTTCAGTTTGACGTTTATCCCGTAATGTCAGCTAGTTATGGACTCTCTTAGCTTAGATCAATCTAGATAAACATGTTTGTTAGTCATGTGAATACAGAAAGAGTTTATTTCAAAGCGTTGAAACTTCATACCAAAATCGGCTATAAAAAGAAGTCAACTGGAACAGGGGCTTGGATAAACCAACTGCAGCCTGGTACAAACCAAAAAATTATTTCATTGTCAACCAATAGGCGACTCTTTGAATTACTAGGTATTTAAAAAGTTTTATAAATTAACTTGTAACTAAATAATGAACTACAACAATCAGATAATTTGTAGTAAATAGTAACATAAAGTTGATATAATTTAGATAAAAAGTAAAAAAAACACCAAAATAGCATGACATTCCATAATAAACTAATATATACCTAAATCAAGATGTTATTTTGTTGATTATAATAGTATTTAAGCTTGTAATTATATATAAGGATCATTATTTACAAATTAAATAATTGGTACTAAAAACATAAAAATGCACATATATATATCGAGCATAAATACGAATTTATTTTTCATAAGTTATAAGAATCAAAATCCACAAATTAGATTAAGTAACCAAAAAAAATAATTCTTAAAAACCATGGTTAGTAAAAAAGTAATTGAATAAATTTTAAAAAAAATAACTATAATTTATACTAAAAAACACAAAAACTAGAGAATAAGGTGGACTCGTGACGCCTCCAAGGGGGTAGCCGAGTTGGTTGAGTATGGCATTCGTATGACCAAAATGTCATGAGTTCGAGTCCCTCTACATACGCTTTCTCGGCTGAGCCTGTCACCTTGTGTGGTTTACCTTCTGGCGTTGGTTTGCAGGCTATCGCGTCAGACTGAGGGTTTACCCTGTGCGCACTCATTGCACTCTGAGTAGCGGGTTCCCTCCGAAAAGAAAAAAAAAGGTGGACTCGTGACAAGAAAAACTAAAGTTTTACGATTGGGAAAAAATACTTAGTTTGACTGTCACCTCCCCACAATAAAAAAGAAGGTCTCATTGGAAAAAATACTACATAAAAAATAATCGGGTTTGATAATAAAAAAAACTAAAATTAAAGGAATTTTTTTTAGAATTTTAAAAACATATACTATTTATATGAAACAAATAATTTAAAAAAATACATTTTAATAGTAAAAAGCTAATTAATAATATTAAGTAAATATTATTTTATACTTTCGTCTAATTATATCTAAATAATATTTAAGATGCATTTTATTGGATAATTATAACTTGTTTTTAGTATTTATTAATACTAAATAATAATACTAATAAAGTTGTGTTTTACTAGATACTTTTGAAGGAAAATTACCTAATTGAAAGAAATTAAAAGTATGAGAATCTCGTAGAAAAGTTTTCATTTGAACTGAAGATTGTATTGTCACATCTGATCGCTGACAATGATACTGGCAACACTATAGTCTTCGTCCAAATATATTACGTAAGATGGAGAAGTTTCTTCTCAACCACATTCTCAAACTTCAAAGAATGGTAAAATGTCATTACAACAAATACGTTGGTATCTTTTTTCTTTGTCTCAAGAAACAAAGTGTTAGAGCAAATATCATTTTTAGTGGCCACATATCTCAACAATCAAGAAGTTGATTTCCCACCTTTAACGATTAACAATAATACTTAGAAGTCAGGGTATGAGAACTCTCTTTCAAGCCCTACAAAAAATTAAATTTAAGAACAAATCCTTCCTTCGAGTATGATTCTTCATAAATACCAAAACTCATAATCTACAAAATCATGGTAAAAAAATAATATACTAAACAAATGTTGATGGTACAAAAGTTAACTCAAATGAGTTTATTCATAAGAAGGTCTTTATCCAAAACAAAGGTGACCATGTATCTATCCAGTTCTAACCTATATGATGATGACTAGAGTTAAAACAGAGTCGTCGGTTGTAAGAAATCAAAAAGAAAGAAACGAAATAGTAGATACATCAAGCATAACCCTAGGTTAGAGTATACGAGACTTAGAGAAAAAAAATCTCAAAATTGATTCAAAAAGTCTTACATCAAAAGTAGGATTTCAGAACCGTTATAGAAGTGCTTGAAACCCTACGCCAAAATTATAAATTGTTCACCTGAATATAAAATAAATATCATCCTAATTTCAAAGAGATTGGAGTTCCTTGAGTATTTTAATTAAATCTTAAAAAAAGGAAAATAATGAAAAATAACGAAACAACAAAAAAGAGCCTAAACGGTGGTGTTAATATAAATCTAATATTATTCCATATGAAACTATAGCGGTTTTTCCTACGATCATACATGAACCTTCTATTGTATTGTCATGGTCGTCGTATTAGTAAGTGACAATCATCACACCATGCTTTGTTCTTCTAGTTACCTATAGAGAAAAAACACCAGACATCTGTTAGAGATTGTTACCTTACTACCTTTCTTTATCCAGACGAGTTTATAGGAGTTGGGTGATCTACTATTTTTAGGGCCAGCTTATGCACAACTTCTTCAGAAATCACGTTTTTGCATCTCCCTGAATCAATAACGAATTTACATACATTTCTCCCGATAGTACAAGTTAACTGGAAAATATTGTTTCGCAACCAATCATCATCTTCACCTTTTGCCTTAGGCGTAAAGCAGACACGCCTTAAAACCAGCGTCTGGCCAACATCTCAATCGGTAATCTGGTCCGTCTCATCAACAACATTATTCAGTTCTTCATCAAACTGTGGTTCAAATTCCATATCGAAATCAACAACTCCGGTGAACAAACCCCTCAATTGTGTGATTGTTGTCGCAATTTCGAACACTGTAAAATAATGTGCCCTAGTTCGTTACGATGGTAACACTTGAATTTTGATAAAGTACATGTACGACTAGGGACCTGTGAGTTAACACCTACACGAATAAGGGCGGCAGTTGTACTACTGAGCTAGGACTTGGAACTGTCCTTTTTTGGAAATGTCATTGGTGTTGTCCTGGTAGTATCTCCTCCACAAGGCCTTCGCGAAAGGGATTTCTCCAGATGTGGTGCGTGTTGATGTGATTCAGACACATTCATAGTATCGAATATATTGATCTGGTCCTGAAAGTGTTATCTCATCACACCTATGTAGCGAGATAGTAATTTATCTACTGAATCAGTAATATCCACACGGCCTTGCACCTTGAAAACATTGTTAGTATATTTATCAACAATCCTTGATCCATTTTAAGGTTTTGGAACTTCTGGTACATTATACATGCATAAATTTTAAAGCAAAACACAATCTTCAAGTGCTTCACAAATTTAGCCCATGTTGTTATTTTTGGTTTACCTTGCGTAGACCTGATCTACTTAAACTGTTGCGACCAAGATGCAGCTCGGCCTTAGAACTTAGTTGCAGCAAACTGTACCTGTTTGTCATCTGGAACCTCCTTGAAATCGAGGACTTCTTCAATAAAGGTGATCCAATCTAAAAACTCATCTAGTTCGAGACCCCCTGGAACTCTAGGATCTCAAGTCTGAATCCTGATTCCCACCGATTGTTGGTGTTCTGATCAAAATCTCTGATTGGCGGCTGCTCAAAAACCTGTTCACGACAGTCTTGGGGGTAATATTAACCTCTACCTTGTTCCCTCTGAGGTTCAAATGAATTTTGATTGCGGTCGATCTCTCTATTGAAAACTCGACAACCGGTTGCTGGAACCTGGAGCTCAAAATCTTGTGGTTTGCTTGTTCAACAGCCTATGTATAGCCTTTTGTACGCACTTCATCTAGTCTCCCAGTAAATTCATCTGTTCTCCCATCTAGGTAAATCAATGTTCTATCTTCTACCGATCGACCGATTCTGCGATTGTAGGAGCGGACTTCCCGTGCATGGATCTCTTTGGTGGCATATCTTCTTAACACATGCCGTAAGAGCTTTTTCGCTCTAATACCAACCGATGGCAACTAGTGTCGAAACATAGTCGTCGGGCGTAAAAAATCAAGAAGAAATAAATGAAACAGTGGATATATCAACCATAACCCTAGGTTAGAGTATAAGAGACTTAGAGAGAGAAAACAATCTCAAATTTGATTCAAACAGTCTAACGACAAAAGTAGGATTTAAGAGACTTTTATAGGAGTGCTCGAAACTTTACGCCAAAATTACAAATTATTTGTCACAAAGTAAAATAAAGTCCAGCCTAATTTCAAAGCGATTGGATTTGTTTAAGTATTTTAATTAAATATAAAAAATAGGAAAATGGAGAAAAATAACGAAAATAGCAAAATGAAGGCCTAAACGGTGGGTTTCGGGCATGAACTTCATCACTAGGCTTTACTCTCGTGATGCTTTTGAAATTTGTTGGAATTTTTGACGCGTTCGATTTAAGTGGTCACATCGCCTAATTCGGATAAACGAGCCCTAAATAAATCATGTTTCCGTTTGTCCAAAAGAGTCATATAATCATGGGCTTGTGCAACTACATCACCATGATAAGGAAAAAGTGATACATAATTCAAAACATACTTTATTAGGTAAGACAATCCGTATTTTTTAATAGGTTTAGTTTCTTGGGAGGCTACAGTCTATCTCGTTGGGACTGAATCACCATTAAGATCATTGTAAGATCTGGAAAATAAGTGTGTGGACCATAGAGAATCACACTATGAGATTACTAAAGTGGCTAAAAAATTTCAAACCTAACATTAAACCCCCCATGACACTCGTATGGATTACCTTACCCAATTTACCCAAGTTCACGTTCAATAAGGAAACCATTAAAGCTATTGTTAATCCTATTTCCAAACCATTATCGTGAAGCCTATTGTCATGGTTCAATTGTTGTAAAGAATGGATCAATCTCGATATTTCTAGGAAACTCATTAACAAAGTTTGGATATGATTTGAAGAAAATGACGGCTTTTAGAAAGACTTACATTATAGTGTCATGACTTCTTATTTCTCAATATGTTCCCGTTTTGGTCATAATCAATCACCTTGCAAGAAACAATTATCACAAAATTCATGACATACTTTAAGGAATACCCAAACCAAACCCATTTCTACTACAAAACTTTAAATAAACCTGGATTTTGGATTCTTAAAGTGAAATATATTATATTCAAATAAAGTAACTCATAAAGTAAAATAAGCAACCAAGATAAGTAAATAGATATAAAGAACAAAAAGGACATGCTAGTTCACAAGGATTCACATAATGCTCATGCAGTTGTATAAGTTGAAAGCCTCGCTGATAAAAAAACATATCACATAAGTAAAAAAGATACAATAACGATTACTAACATTACTGGAAAAGGAAAAAAAATCTAGAAATTATAGACAATGAAATCATCGAAGCATTACAAATAATTGAAATAAGAATATTGTTTTTATCTTCAAATGATTATGATAATTCAATTATTGAGTCAAATTCTCTTACATAAAAGACTACATAAAGCTTACCTCAATCCCATATCCTAAGAAAACTTGAAGTAGGAAATTAATTCAAGAAGACCTTAAGTAGGAAGATGGAGAAGACGAAAATAAAAAATATCAAAGAACCAATATCTACAAGAGCTATGCAATCCAAAAGGTGTGTAAGACCCTTCTAAAAATCATCTTAATTCTTAACTAGAATGTTAGGGGAGTGGGCAACAAAGAAACAATTCGAAGGCGTACATATATTAAAAATTCTAAAAAGGTTAACTTCATGGCTATACAAGAGCCACTAATTTTTTATGACAACTTAGATCGAGTAACAAAAAAACTTGGATATCAAGCAAGCATATCTAACAACAACAATAAGATCTGGATTCTATGGAAAGAGGAATTTACTATAAATTTCATGTCAAATCAAGATCAATTGATTCACTTAAAAGTAAACCACTTTTCATTAGATAAGGACTTTTTTGCTACTATGGTATATGAAAGATTTGTTAGAGAACAAAGACTTGTCCTATATAATAGCTTTAGATATTTGGTAATCAACTCCGAATATATAATCATGGGCGACTTCAATGCAATTTTAAACTCTTAACAATAACTATCCTGCTCAACCTTGTGCTTGAGAATCATTGATGACTTCAACAATGCTATACAAGATCGCCATCTTGAAGATGCATGTTTTCTGGCTCTAAATTTACATTGACAAAGAACAGAAATTAGAAAAGACTAGATAAAATTCTATATAATACTCAATGGCCTGACTATTTTGATATTACTAAGGTCGAAGATATCTCAAAAACATGGATTGAACATTCTCCCTTAAGTAAATCTATCTTAGTTTATTAAAACAAAATCAAATCCACTTTTAAATTCAAAACCATGTGGATCATGCACACTGACTTTATAAGCTTGGTTGATCAAAATTAGAACGAGACTATGACGAGTCTTCATATTCATAAGTTTTGGAATATTTTGAAAATTAAATTGAAAAGATGGAATTGTAAAGTATTTGGAAACATATTTGATAATATATCTCAAACTGAAGAGGAAGTCAAATTCTGGAAATATTGCCTTGAGAACTGAAATATTACATAACCTAGTTAAGGCTCAAGCAAAAATTCTCGAGCTAATGGCTAGAGAAGAATCATAAATGGGAGTAAAAAAATCAATGCCAATTGGTTTACAAATAGGGATAAAAACTCAAAGATCTTCCACAACTACGTCAAAAAAAAGGAAAAATAAATTGCATGGAATATGGAATGGTGATACTTTGATAAGTGATCAAACTGATTTGGGAAAATTTGCTAAAAATCACTTTAAACTACTTATATCAAACCAAACTAAGCAAACTCATCCATTGAATCTTCTCAACATTATTCCAAAACTCATTACAGATAATGATAAAAAATGCTTATAAACTTACTTTCAAAAAGAATAATTAACCAAAACCTGGAATGAATTCAGGTCGATTAGTTTATGTACTTTTCTACACATAATCATCTTTTAAATCCGAAAGAAAACCTATCTATCTTTCCTCCCAATATTATATCAGATGAGCAAGAAGGATTTTGAAAAAGAAGAAATATTCAAGATAATATCATCTTGTCTCAAGATCTATCCCAAGACTTAAACAATAAAGCAAGAGGTGGCAACATTATTATCAAAATAGACATATGAGAAGCCTTTGGAATGTTATCATTTGAATTCATTCTAAGTATTATGAAATCCTTTGGCTTTGATGCCAAGTTTTTAGATATAATTTTAAATATTATCTTTTCATAATTGTTCTCAATAATAGTCGATGGTGAGATACAGGATTCTTCAAATCTTTCAAGGTTATTAGACAAGCGAATCTTTTATCCCCTAACGTATTTATCATTTCTGATGAATACTTAATTATGAGCCTTAAAAAATTATTTGAAAACAATATAGGTTGAGATATAAAAGTAGAAGTTCTTTGCATATTCCCTTCTTGGCTTTTGCAGATGATTTTTTCATCTTTACAAATATTTCATCCCAACATTTCAAAGAAATAAGTAAGTTCTTAAATCACTACCAAGATATGTCTGGTAAAATAATCGACAAAGCTAAAACCAAAACATTCATATAAAATAGTATATCTGCTGCTAGAGTCAAGATGATGGAAAATATCTCTGGTTTTAAAATTGGTCACCTTTCTCTCAAGTATCTAGGTGTAATAGTTCATACAAGTAATAGGTCTAGTAACTTTGATGAACTTGTCACTAAAATAAGAAAAAAAAGTTTTTGAGTGGGACAACAATAACCTATATTTTGGTGGTAGGCGTTTCTTTATTCAAACAGTCTAACAACTATACCAACATACCATCTTTAAAACTGCCTCCTCTCAGAAGCAGTTATCTATAAAATTGGTGATATGTGTAATAGGTTTTTATATGGATCAAATAAATTCAACTCTACTGTCACATGGTCTGAATGGCTTCGTATTTGTAAACTTTACAACGAGGATGGTCTAAACATAAGAATAATAGATGACCTTCAAAAAAACTACTCTTGTAAAATATGGTTTTACTTCATAGCTTAAAAAAAATTATGGTCCAAATATATTATCTTTATATATATCCCAAAGATGCACCCACTTATTGTAATGCTAAGCCTATGGAATCTAAAATATTGAAAGACTCTTAAGTATCAGAAGTCGACCCTAATGTTAAATTCACTGGAAAGTTGGTTAAAGGAATATTGACTTTTGGATTGAGAAATGGTGCAACATACATCAGTTTATCTCATTCTCATATGAGGAAAACAACTCTTGGTATTGTGACGATAAAATTTATAAGTATTTGTGTGACAGTTCATGGAACATGGAAAAACTTAAGTAAGTTTTCATTTCATCAGATGTAGAGAAAATTAGAAAACTTTATCTTAATAATTCAGAAGAAGACACTCTGATTTAGTCTCTTTGTACCATTGGAAAATTCAACACTAATGAAACCTGGAATACATTTAGATACAGAGGAAATAAGTTTAATTTATTCAAGAAAATCTGGCACAATTCTACTCCAACAAATGTTATTTTTTACTTTAGAGGCTTCTAAATAACTGGATTCATGTTGACACAATTCTTCACAAATGAAACAATTTCATTGCATCCAAATGCTAGTTCTGCAATAGTATTGAATCTATTCAACATTTCTTTGTTCGATGTAATATATTTAATGGGTTTATTTTTTTTATTATTATTCGTAAACATATGAATCTACCTCACGTAATTCGATCATGGTTTTAGACAACTAAACAAGATGTTTATATAAGAACTATCTTACCCCTCATAATATTTTGGGTACTTTGGCATTTTAGGAACAAGGCTAAACATAAAGAGGAAAAGATCCATGTCAATAAAATCCTGAATGATATTAAGTATCTCCTTTAAAGCTTAGAAAACGCCAACATACTAAAAATGATCCTACTGGAGTCGAGATACAAATAGATTTGTTCATTTTGGTTATTTTTATCATCTCAATAAGCCAAGACTAAGCATACAACTTAAATGGAAACTTCATGTAAGAAATTGGGCTAAACAAAATACTAATGGATTTTGCTACCTATACGGGGAAACTGGTAGTGGTGGTTTTGCTAGATATATTAGAGGTGATATCATTGTAGTATTTGGTAGAACTTACGGTAAACAATCTCCTCTAAAAGTATATTTTTCTATTAGACATTGAGACAGATTTAGGATTCTAATTGAAATGTTGCTTAAAGGGAAAAGTTGTGGTACTTGACTCCTCTAGTGAATTGTTGTAGAATATCAATCGCCTCAAATATAACTATCATCCACATTTACAGAGAACAAAACCAGGTCGTAGACTGGATTACAAAATAGTCTCTTAAATATAAGAAGAATGCTCAATATAATAAAAAAAACAAGTTTCAACCCAACTTAGTGGTATTAACCTTCTTGAAAGCCTACATGTAGGGTACTTACGAGTAGAATACTAATAGTTAATTCTAGGATCTAGCTATAATCTCATTATGGTTATAATCAATAAACAGTTTAAGTATTACGTGATGGTTTCATAAAGCAATATGTAACCTTTCATCTACTAGAAATGAGCATTAATCGGTTCTTCTAGAGTTTTCATATGTTTTTCCTACATCATAAATCCAATAGCATCATTATCTAACTTTTTTCATACATCTCTTTGAAGAATATAAGTTATTGATGGGTTTTCGCTAACATAACCTTAAGCATGTCCCAGTGCCTCATTTTTTCTTGTATTATAGAACTCAATTTATTTTGCAGATCCTTCAATAGAGCTAAATTGCATCGGAAATCTGACAATATAGTCAAATTCAACTAAAATTTATGGATCAAGTAAGCTGAGGAGAAAATTTACAGTAAAAGGAAATCAATGTTAAATATTGATACATGGAATGGAGGAAGGCAATTCAATATCTTGACCTAATTTTAAATAAACTTAAAATTATAGTAATCATAAAGCCATTGTCTTCAAGTAAAGATATATTTCAAAGCAATTTTGAGTAATTCTTTTTATCCTCAAAACGAATCAAATGAAGCAGTAAATATGATTATGGACAAATCAAATAAAGAAGTTGGTGTGGTTTATTTTCGTCTGAGGGTAAGTTTGTAATTTCTGTTTAGAGTTTTATGGAGTTTTGTGAGTATTTAATGTTTGGGTCGAATGTAGAGGGAGAATTAAGCTGCCTGGTTGTATTTAATTTTCATTACCCTCATTTAATGTTGGTGGTTGGGTATTTATACCCTCACATTTGGGCCTTATGGGCTTTCGGGTCGTGTTTAATAGATTTGGGGCGAGTTTAAAGACCCATTAGTTTTAAGTAAGTAAATAGGCAGCTTAGTCAGAAAGTGATTAGTGTTTTAAGTACTTTAGTTCTGTTCGGATAGTTTAATGGATGATGGTGTCCGAACTGCCCCTGTCCGGTAAGGTGGACATTGTCCGAACTGACCCTGTCTGGTACCCATAAAAGGTGGTGGCAGAATTCGGACTCATCAGTAGCCCCTTATTTAGGTGGTGCTCAAAAACCTTTGGCAAGACCTAGAAAACTGCCTGTTGCCGGTGACAGTTACATCCGGATAGGTCCTTCAAACTGCGTTACAGCTTTACCCGGACTGAAAAAATTTCTCGAAAACTAAACGGTTTCTTGCCAGAGTTTGTGAGACACGTGTCTCTCTCTGGTTCGTTACTTTAGCCGTTTTTTCACATAGAATTTTGCTCTCACCTTCTCCAAAAAGTAACTTCTTCATTTAATGAAGATGACATCAGCGTCGTTCCCTAATCATTGCAATCCTTTCGAATTGTCCTAGGTATCAAAGCACCTTTTTGGGTGTTTACTATAAATTAATCACTTCTTCACTGTTTCACCATCATCTTCACACTTACTTTGCTAAATCTCAGAACTTTCTCTCTCAAACACAAATTCTTCTTGTTGGAGTTTATTTTCACAGCCAGGAACGCTTTAATCAAAGGCGGGTGTCGTAATCTATCAGAGATAGAAAGGGCTCAAAAAGTCGAAAGAGAAAGGTGCATTGCTGCAGGCCTTCCTACTTCCCTTGTCGATAAACCAGAAATTCCAAACACAGAGCCTGACCAGGGCTCTTCTTCAACCAGGAGCGTTTAACCGAGGATATTATTTCAACCCAATCTTTCGCTAATTTTTTCAGGCTCATCGGTTCAGGAATCGGAGCCCACTGTTGAACTAGGGCAAGTAGTTACCAGTTTCAAGAAGCCCTCCCCATTTATCGCCATGGGATCAGATGCAGATGTCTCTCCCAATAAACTAGTTGATCGGAGGAGAGGTCGCCTGGTAAAAGGGTAGGCTCAAAAAGGTACACCTTCCAAGTCAGAGGTCAAGGACAGTGACAAGGGGTCAGAGGCACCTATGAAAATACCTAAGGACAAAATGTTCGGACCAGAGGCATCTATCTCAAGTCTCCGAAAAGAAACTACCACATCTGAGCCCCAACCGGAGACCAGAGTTCAAGGGACTAGTGAAACCCAACAATCCGGAGGGCATACAGAGCCAATCTCTAACTCACCTCACCCAAAAACAACCGAAAACCCCTCCTCTGTAATGGAAGAAGTATTGGATGATTCTATCGAAGAGGCTCCGTTTGAGTCCGAAGTCTCCGGACAAACGAGTGATGCTGGTGCTGCCAAGAAGGACAAATGCAAAGAAAAACTATGCCTTATGCACCCAGATCTGCCAGTGATCCTTGAGGGAAAAGTAGGACCTTGTTTCCACAAGGTCAGTGTTAAGTATCTTCTTGCTTTACAAAAAATTACTTATGCCTTCATCCATACAGTCGAATTGGGTCGGATGCGCACAAAGTGGGGGATTTCAGATAACGTAAAAATAAGGATCCCAATAGACCCTGAAACCCCAATGGACTGCAAGCTTAGTGAAATAGTCATCTATCACTTCAACATGGGTGATAATTACAAAGCAGTGGATGACCTACTTGAGTCGGAGAGAAATTGGAAGACTCACTTTGTGTTTGTGAGTGGTGCTTGGGAGAATGGGAGGAAGATCAAAGCCGGTGTCAACCCGAGCCTCCTCACCAGGAGATGGCAAAGCGATCGTAAGAATCCTACCCCACACTTCCACTTTTATTTTAATCAAACTTGTTTAACTAACTTATCTTGTTGCCAACCCGTTTTTATAGAGTTGCCCAAAGACTTTAACGATTATCGGGCAGGTCACTTGCACCAAATTAAACGCTTGGGCTGCTGACAAGTGGGGGAACCATTTTCACAATGCCTTTACCGGAGGCAATCTTGCAAGGTCTTACCTCTGGAATACTACTGACCGGAGGGAATTATCCTGGGAGGAGCTTACCACCCCACCCCCTCCAGATGTAGTCCTTAAAATAACACACGCACCGGATGGGGCATTGTATCTTCCCGGTAGAGCCAAGGCCCCAAGCAAGATGAAGGGCAAGAAAGGTAAGGGGAAGCTTAGTGCAGTTGAGGCCAACCCCACTGAAGCGGAGGAAACTGCCCCAACAAACCAAGAGGGGCCAGTTTCAAGTCAAATTGACGCTGCTCTTCTTGAAGTAGTGGAGCATGAGGGTGCTAGGGAAGAGGCATGATCTCCAAAGCCTCCAAGGGTTGCTAAGAGGGACATGAAACAGGGAGCAGAAAGCAAGGACAAGAAGGCCAAGAAGAAAAAGACCTCCAATGGTGATGAACTTTATCTCCGGCCTTCGGAGCCCTTCCTTCCTGTTGACCCTACTGATCCAACAAGAGAAGAAGAGATCCCGGGTGACTTTCAAACCGATGAGGTTGGAGGAGGAGACATTAGCATCGACGGTGTCGACATTACAGGTCTTGACGGGTTTGGTGACTATTTTGCAAACCTTCCCAGATATGACTTTGCTGGGCCCTACCTCCCTCCGAGCACTTCGAACACCGTTACCTTCAATGGTAAAACTTTCAAGTGAAAAAGATGTTATAACTCACTCTATATTGAGTAATATTCAGCCGGTGTTGGTTCTGGAGAAACAAGTGCGAGGTCAGTCAGCAATCATTACTGCCCTTAATTCTGACAAGGAGACACTGTCCAATGACCTCCTCACTGCCACCTAAAATGCTGATGTTTTGAAGAGAGAAAATGAGGAGTTAAAGAAGAACCAGGAGGGTTGGGCCACAAAGGTAGCTACCTTAGAAGATACTATCAAAGACCTCCGGGTGAAGCAGTCCGGGTTGGAGAAAGATCTCTCCTCTTCGAAAGAGGAGATAAAGGTCAAGGACCAAGTCATTCACACTTTGACCAACGACAAGATCGCACTCAAAGACTCGGTGTCCAAGGCTGCAGAGGAGAAAGCTGATCTGCTAACAGAGCAGGAGGCAAAAATCCAAGCCAAGATTGATACTTATGCCAACAATATGATAGATACTCAGGAGGAAATGTATGCCAAGGTGAAGTCGGACATGGTTCTACTTTTTCATGAGAAGTTTCCGAAGAGAAATATGGGGGACTTATGGACTTTTGTAGAGTATCCAGACCTTCCCTTCCATACAATGGCTGAGGGTGACAAGTTTGATTTCTCCAGTGCATCCTCATCCGATGAAGAAGAGAACACCGGGGAGAGTCCAGGTGAGGAGAATGATGACCTCAAGAAGAAGAAAACAAGTGAGGCTGAGCCATCTTTAAAGGCCCAGTCTTAAAATATCAATTATCTTTTGTTTTGATTGAACTAAAGTCCTTGGAAGGCCAAGGAATTTTTGTAACTGTGTCCGATGTTTGACCGGACAGATCTTTTCGCTTTGATTGACAATTTAAAGTCCTTGGATGGCCAAGGCACTTAAGTCGTTTTAATGAGTATGTCTATTTTGCAGAAGTCTTGCATTCTTTCATAGTTTCTCAATTTTGGTGGCTAATGTTTAAACATCCCTTATTTATTTCATAAACATCTTAAAGTGAGAGTGTTTAAATCCTCTGATGACAAATGTTTAAGTAGTCATCACACCTTTAATTCAATTTGGCCGGTGTTTAAACAAAAATTTGACAAGAAACAAAATAAAGACACTCCGAATTTTTAAGAAGGCATAAAAAAGGCATCAAATTTTATAAAAGAGCCCGAACACCTCATTAAAACCTCCCCGCGCCACCAGGGTAGGAAAGAGTATGCCCCCAAATATTTACATGGATTTTTTAAACAAGTAAATATTTACATAGTTTCTACTCCAAGTACATCCAGAGGTGCTCAATATTCTAAGGGTGATTCAAAACCCTTCCATCCTTGTCTTCTAGCAAGTATGTCCCAAATTTAAGCCTTTCAATGACCATATAGGGTCCTTCCCAAGTTGGTGCTAGTTTGCCGAGCAGCTTCTCTTTAGTGTATAAGAATACTTTCCTTAACACCTTGTCCTCTGGTTGAAAATCTCTTCTTTTAACTTTGGAAGCAAACCTGCTTCTCATCAAACCTTGATAGTGCACAAATCTAAGGTGTGCCTTTGCTCTTCTTTCCTCTACCAAATCAAGTTGACCTCAGATAGCCCCCCTCATTAGCGTGTTCGGAGAAATTATGAACTCGAAATGAAGGGAGAGTTGCTTCTATGGGAGCTATGGCATCCATCCCATAGACTAGGGCAAAATACGACTCTTGTGTTGCAACCCCAGGTGTAGTCCGGTAGGCCCACAAAACGTCTTGTAAATAACTAGGCCATTTTCCAGCAGCCCCTTCTAAATTTTTCTTCAAACCGGACAGTATAGTTCTGTTAGCCACTTCAACCTGACCATTTGCTTGTGGTGGAAAGGTGAAAAGAAACAATGTTGTATACCTCTAGAGGCACAGAAACTCTCCATTTCCTTGTTGTCGAACTGTGGCCCATTGTTTGTTGTTATCTTCTGTGGAATGCCAAATCTGCAACAAATATTGGATAAAATGAATTTTATGACAGTTTGGATGTTGTACCTGCCAGTGGGGCTGCTTCGATCCACTTCGAAAAATAGTCAATAGCCACATTTATTGTTCTGCGCCCTCCGGACGCCATAGGTAGAGGTCCCACCAAGTCCAGCCCCCATCGAGCAAAGGGTATAGGCTCAGAAATTGACTCTAATGGGGTGGCTGGAATATGAATTTCGCTGCTATATCTCTGGCATGGGTCACACCTTCTCACCAGCTCTTTAGCATCTTGCATTATAGTGGGCCAATAATAACCAGCCAACAATACTCTCCTTGTTAGAGCCCTGAATCCATAGTGAGCTGATCCCTCACCATCATGTAATTCGGAGAGCACCATTTGAGATTCATCATCCCCCAAACATCGTAAGAGGGGTTTGCTGTAAGACTTCTTATAAAGAACATCTCTTAGTATGATAAAACCACGAGCCTTGTACTTTACTTTTCTTGCTATTGACTTGTCCGGAGGCAAGATGCCATCAGAGAGATATTGAAGGAGAGGAAACCTCCAATCTTGGGGCTGTTTCATTTGTATATCAAAGCTTTCTTCCTCCTTACCCATATTGAGTTGAATGGAAAGGCACTCAAGCACATGGATCCAAGGGTATGATTCAGTATAGGCTATGGTTGCCAAGGAGTCTGCTAGTTCATTTTCTGTTCGGGGTATGTGCTCATAAAAAATACTCTTGAACTTAAGTGCCACATATTTGAGAAGAAGTAAGTATTTTATTAGCTGTTCCTTTTTTTGCTTCAGATTGACCTTGCGCATTATGTACCCTAGGAATTTTCCGGACTGTAATCCGAGCACACACTTTTCTGGATTTAGTTTCAAATTTACTTTTACTAAGTTGGTAAAAGTCTCTTGGAGGTCTGCCAAGTGTAGCTCTTCGTGCACACTTTTAACCATCATGTCATCAATGTATACTTCCATATTTTTTCCAATTTGATCAGCAAAGGCTTTGTTTACTAACCTCTGATAGGCAGCCCCAGCATTTTTTAAACCCAAATGGCATCACCTTGTAACAATGAAGGCCCCTATCAGTGACAAACGTAGTATGCTCCTGATCCCGCGGATCTACTTGAATCTGGTTATACCCGGAGAAGGCATCCATGAAAGATAGTAGCTTATTCCCGGATGTGGAATCCACCAGCTGATCAATCCGAGGGACATGGTATAAATCCTTTGGGCAGGCCCCGTTGAGATCTGTAAAATTAATACACATACGCCACTTGCCATTTTTCTTTTTTACCAAGACCGGATTGGCTGTCCATAAAGGATACCGAGACTCCTTTATATGCCCCATTTTAGTAAGCCTGTCGACTTCTTGAACAATGACATCAGCCTTTTCCTTGAAAAAAACTCTTCTTTTTTTGTATCACAGGTGCTATGTCTCTCCGGATGGACAAATGGTGTGATATGATATCTGCTGGTACCCCAGTAACATCAACATTGCACCAAGAAAAAACATGCTGATGGTCTTTTAGGAACTTCAACATTTTACCTTTTAGTTCGGAGGCCATTTTGGACCATATCTTAACATTTTTCCCTCTCCCAAAGAATGTGTTTCAACTTCTTCAACCGGTATTAAAACTCCAGGGGTCTCTCTGGGGTCATCAATTTCACCCTCACCCCCAGAAAGCCCCCCAAACTGCTATTCTTCATTGATACGAACTACCCCCAACGTCCGAGGGGCCAGTGCTGATGCATAACACTCTCTTGCAATCTTTTGGCTGCTCCGAACAACTCCCACTTGTCCTTGCACATCATACTTCAAACATTGGTGGACTGTTGAGGCCACTGCATGCATCCTAGAGAGCCAAGACCTCCATAGAATAGCATTGTAACAAGTGGGACAATCCACTACAACAAACAGTATTCTAACCATCTTCTTAAAAGGGCCATTGCCCAACAGAACTTCCTCTTTGAACTCCCTGATCACATCTGCTGAGCTTCCAGTGAAACCCACAATTGACCTGTTCGAACACTGAATTACCGCAGGATTTTTCATCTTTTTGTAGGAAGTTAAAAAGAGGATGTTGGCTGAACTCCCAGTATCCACCAATTCGTCTTACGTCATTGCCCCCAATGGATGCTCCTATGACAACAGCATCTTCATGGGGACCTGCTATATCTCTCAAGTCATCCTCATCGAATACAATGAAGGGAAATGGAATATGCGATTGATAGGAAGTCATGCCTCCCTCCAGTTGGGTAGCTAAAGTATGAACATGCCTCTTCCTTGAAGAAGCTGTGGGTGCTGTCATGGTATCCCCTCCGAAAATTGTGAGTGACTCAAAAAAGTTAATAAGCCCGGACACTGTTTTACAACGTTCATCAATGGCACCCACTCTGTTTCGAGTTGGATCAGGGTCCAAGTACTCTGACTCTACATCGAATCTCTCGATTATCACCATAGCTCCTTCCGGAGCGGATGCGTTTGCATTGTTCGGGCCAGGCCGATGAGCATTATCAGGCCTGTTTCATCCTCTTCTTTTAACATATGTTCCAAACTTTCCTCTTTCAATCAAATTCTAGACTTCTTGCTTTAACAATGCAATCGTCAGTGGTATGGCCAGTATCATTGTGGTACTGACAGAAGGAATTGTTACGATGCTCCCTAGGAGATTGTAGTGCAGTTGACCTTCTATAGTGTACTTCTTCCTTTATTTTTTCATAAATGGTGGCCACACTTTCTTTTAACTCAGCAAACCACTCCGGTTGAACCCAAGGCCCTCTCTTGTTTCTAGATTGTTGACTTTGGGCAGGCGCAGCTGGCTAAGACTGAGCTTTAGCTCTGTTATGACCCTGCCCGACCTCCCTTGCCTTGTTCTCGGACTGATTTTGGTTGGGGTTTGGTGCAACCGGGGCACCTCACCTGCTTGTGCACCCTAGTTTTCTTTGTTTCATCCATGTTAATTTGCTTTCCGACCTGATTCAGTAAACCTCCCCATGTCATGGCCTTTTTTCTGGTCACTGAATCAGCCAAATTTCCAGGGTTTAAGCCCTACCTCAGAGAAGCTATTGCTACTTGCTCGAAGCAATCAACCAACCCATTTTTGGTATTTACAAAGAGACTTATATATTCCTTCAGATATTCATTCGGTTCTTGGGCACAATGGATAACTGTATCTCCATTGCCCTTCACCTCCTTACTTCCAACAAACTGCTTCAAGAAGGCCTCCCAAAAGGTATCGAAATTTCTAATGCACCCCTGTGGTAGGCTGTTATACCACTTCAAGTCACTCCCCGTAAAAGTCCGGGAGAATGCTCTACAAAGCAACTTATCGTCGTCATCGAAATTCATCATGAAATTTTTGAATTGTTCCAAGTGATTGTCCGGGTCTTTACTGCCATCGTATTTTTCCATCTTCGTGTTATCGAACCTCTTGGGGAGGTTTCCGGACAGGATCTTGGAAGACAATGGAGATTGTCTCCAATTCCGGCCACGACTGAAAACGGTATCCTCGTTAGGAGTTGCAAAGATACCTAGCTCATCATGGAAGGCAAAAGGATCCACCAGCATCCGGTCTATGTGTCTCCGGTTATGAGATGATCCTTTGCCTACATGCCTCTTTAACTTTCCATGCCTATCCCTTTTTCTTGAATAGTTCTTAACCAACTTTTGTTTCTTTTTAGATCGGCCCTCGTCGTTGCTGGAGGACAAGGATTCTTCTATTCCATCTTCGTCCGAGGAGCTACTGGAAGATTCTGAGTCTGAATCAGAGCTCTCCACTGGCCTGGACCGGTGAGACTTTTTGGAGCTAGCATGGGTCTTCTTCGTACTCACATGGGTCTTCGAAGGCTCATGCTCTTTAGGGTGTCAGTATGATGAGCACCTGATGCTTTTGATTTCTTTTTTACGCCCATCTTTGCCTTCTCTGCCCTCAGAGCTTCTATTTCGCCCTTTAATCTATCACGCTCCTCGATGGTATATTCATCATTTTCCCCCACCACTTCAAGCAAAGCTGGTGGTACCTCCGGTACGTCCGGATTCATTCAGACTGAATTTTATGATGGTTTTTAATGCTAGATTCAGGCACCGTCGTAACTCCCATTGTGGTTGCCAATTTGGTGTGGTTTATTTTCGTTTGAGGGTAAGTTTGTAATTTCTGTTTAGAGTTTTGTGGAGTTTTGTGAGTATTTAATGTTTGAGTAGAATGTAGAGGGAGAATTAAAGTGCCTGGTTGTATTTAATTTTCATTACCCTCATTTAATGTTGGTGGTTGGGTATTTATACCCTCACATTTGGGCCTTATGGGCTTTCGGATCGTGTTTAATAATTTCGGGTCGAGTTTAAAGACTCATTAGTTTTAAGTAAGTAAATAGGCAGCTTAGTCAGAAAGTGATTAGTGTTTTAAGTACTTTAGTTCTGTTCGGATAGTTCAATAGACGATGGTGTCCGAACTGCCCCTGTCCAGTAAGGTGGACATTGTCCGAACTGACCCTGTCCGGTTCCCATAAAAGGTGGTGACAGAATTCGGACCCATCAGTAGTAAACATGATACTAGGAATTTGAAACTAAGAACACTAAAGAAAAATCGAAAGGATAAGATGAATTCAAAAAGTGTTAAAAAGTCGTACCAATCTTTTAATTAATTTTCATTTCTCTTTTTAGCTTCTCAAATTATGTACTTTGACATATATAACTTATATGATTGGGTTTAAACAAAGTTCAATCTTTATTAAGATCGATATAATTTTATTTTTACTTAAAAGAATTTGAGTATATTCAAAAATATATAATAAGAAACACAAAGTGAAAAACAAAATCGAAAATATTTTCTTATACCTTTTATCTCTTGTCTGCTATTTGAATCCGAGTAAAAGCTAACTCGACTTTTTTTCTTCATTTTTATATTATTTGGTAAGAAATTCTCCAAATTTATCCTCGACTAGTTGTTTTTCTCTTTTCCGTATTCAATCAATATACATCCTTTTATAAGGATGAATAAAATGGTATTATATTGTGGAATAGATAACCTTCTTCGTAAATAATGAGGATAAATTCATTAGGTTGGACTATACATTTCCAAAACCAATATAAGTCTATCCAAAAAAACGTCTTTGACTTCATGTTTAATTTTTTTGGTACCAAATTAACCCTCAAGTTCCATTTAATTATGGTACTGCCATTAATGAAGGAAAAATACTAAGTGTATCCTAAGTTCAGACAAAACCCAAAACAACCACCTATAAAAAAACACTTTGATTTAGTAGATCAAACCTCATATTACTAAAAACTTATGAAGTTCTTGAAAATCTTGTTGAACATTCAAACATCTTAAAGACATTCATACTTTTTTTAATAAAATTCAAACTTTTTCTAACAAAAACACAATATTACACATTCAAAAAATAAGTTTTTGAAAAAACTTCAACAACTTTTTTAAAACATCCACATAAATAATTAACAAATAAAGTATGTTAAAATTCAACAATTTTTTGTAAAAAAAATAAAAAATCATAACACTATTTTTTATAAAATTAAAGATGTGCACCATCGGTACGTAAGACCTGTGCCTATGTGTGAGAAAAATGGTCCAAATCACCCTCCACAAACCATCAAAACCTACTCTGAACCCCTAAATTCGAACCTAATTCTGAAACTAAATCTAACTTATCAAATTCACTCAAAAACCAATCTAAATCAACAAAATTATAACTTAAAACAATATAAAATCAACCAATACTAACAACTTAAAAATTATTTTTTTTTAAAGAAAATTGAAAATTAAAGAGAAATTTTCTAAAAAATGAGGTTGATATGGTATATTAGAAAGAAAACAAATACTCTTTTAATGTCTCCAAAATTATATTTTGGTCAAAACAATTTATAATTATACCTAAACATGTGTAAACTCAAAACCAGATACAGTTAAACTAAATTCTTAAAATATTTAACCCATCCGAATCAATTTTATAATAATAGTTGCGAGGAATGAGTCAACCTAATATAAGCATAAAAACGGCTAAGAACCTTGGTTAGTCACCGGATTTTGTCATGTGTATCAAAAATGTCATTGATGTATTTTTTGTATCAAAACAATCATTTTTTTGGTTTCATTTTGCATATGTGGTCACTTTTTTTTTTATTTGCATCCGTGACTACCACGAATGTAACAAAAAACCAACAAAAGTGATCATTTTGATAAAAAATAACATCAATAATATTTTTGATAAATGACAAAGTCAAGTGACTAACTAAGACTACCCGCAGCAACGCATTTTTCACTTGAAAAATGCGCTGCATCACCCACAGCAACGCATTTTTCACTTGAAAAATGCGCTGCATCACCCACAGCAGTGCATTATTTGTACACACTGACATCAATAGATGAAGTGGGGTTCAAAAGACCCACAACAATGCATTATTTGTACACACTGACATCAATAGATGAAGTGGGGTTCAAAAGATGAACCCCGATTCATCTTTCAACGCTCCAATTGCAGCATGTCATTTGGCATGCTACAGGTGTACATTTTTTTTCTTCTAAAAACATTTTTTTAAAAGAACTGGTTGGTCAAAAAATTAAAAAAAGTATACTATTATTTTTTATTTTTCGATATCTACTAATAGAGACTTGGTTTGTTTTATTCTGACACCAAAATATTTTGAGTATTTTATTTATTTTGTATTTTTAAAATGATTTTCTGAATATTTTAGTAAGTTAAAAAAAATACCATGATTTATAATTTCTTGAGATCTATAAATAGAGGCTTGGTTTGTTTAATTCGGACACCGAAAATTTTTAAGTTTTTTTATTAAGTTTTTTTTTAAAAATGGAATATTTTAGTAAGTACAAAAAAAATTGTATCATAATTTATAATTTTTTGAGATCTATAAATAAAGACTTGGTTTGTTTGATTCGGACACCGAAAGTTTTTTAGTTTTTCTTTATCGTTATTGTTATAACGGTCCGTGATACATAACCCTATAGTAATTTGAAAATTTTAAAAATACATAATTATATAATAACCTATAAATTCGGATTTAAATGTTTTAAATTCATTACAAAACTTAAAAAGTTAAAATGCATAATGTTATTGATATAGTTACATTTAAGAAATTTTAATCATCGACAATTTAAGTAATAATTTGGTAAATAAAAATTAAACAAATAAATTTAGGTGATCAATAATTTATTTTATTAAGTTGTAAATTATTCATTCTACTAAAAATTTAAGTTTTTTGGGAAATCAAACCAATTTTATTTTTAAATTTGAAATTTAAATATACTATATACTATATATTATGTATTATATTTTTAATTATTGAATTTTATAGTTTATATTTGTAAAGAAAATATATTATGCTAATTTATTAAAATTATTTATTTTAATATATATAATTTTAATGTAAATATATATTAAATAATAAGAAAGATAAATAAAAATAAATTATACGATATTGTAGAGTAGAATGATGTGGAAGAGAGATAAATATGATGGGATATGCTGAAAGATAAAATATACACTACTGCGTGGAGCGAGAATTTTTGCAGAATTATTTAAAGATTATAATAATGTGGCTCTTTTGAAAGATAAAAATATCTCCGCTGCTGGTCTACGAATTTTAGCCCATAAAAAACTATTCAAAGGTGAGGTGAGTAGGACTACCAAATACGACAAGACCAGCTCTTTAATATTTCTCACGTACCGCTTTCCGATATCACAAATACAAAAGGATATTCATTATAAATAAATGTAGCGACAAAATACAAGATAAATTGGATAAGAAAAGACCGACTTATGCGAATAGAAAATCACGAAAATGAAACATCTTGAAAGCTCCCCGATCAGGGACCCACAATGCACAGGACCATTTTAAGATTGAGATGGTGGAATATCTCGAGTAAGTTGTACTATATTATGGGTTAAAATAAATAAATATAGTTTTTCAATGCTGGTGGAATAGTTTTTAGTTTCATATTTGTATAGAACGAACCTTATATTTTATTCAAATTATTTTAGTCATTAACTTCGTATATTTTAGTTTTTGTGGCTCAGATCTGTTAAGACTAAAAATATAACTTTCGTATATTTTAGTTCTTGTGGCTCAGATTTGTTAAGACTGAAAATATAACTTTCTTAAAATATAAGTTTGTTTAATACATACATAATACAAATATTAAGAATCTATAATATAATTTTAGCCAAACATACAAATAAATGATTTTATACAAAATAAAATATAATTTATTTTTAATAACATAAACATTGACATAAAACTTTTACGCATTTTGTTTTATAATAAAGTGTTCAATAAAATGAAATAGTTCATACAAGTATATGGAACATTTTCTGAAGGAATACAATATATTTTAAGAAAATAGACAAATAAGAACTACAACATGAAATAGAAAAGTATACTCGTAAGAAAGGCGATAAAAACAAGCAGTTGGAAGCTCAACTTTAAAACTTGAAACAGTAGACCAAAATAAAACCTCGAACAACAACCATGGACCCACAGTAAGAGGACTGCAGAGTAGTCTGAAAGTAAAGAAAGAATCTGCAAAGATAAAAAATTAAGTTAGAAATATGAATTGCGTAAGTCAACTAATCTTGGTGCCAAAGAATCTAAACTAAAGATCAGAGTAGATACGGTTAGACACTAAATAGGCATTCACTGGAAGTGAACTAAATTTTCTTGTATTCATTTGCTTTCATATGTGGTAAATGACCGCGTCAGATCAAGAACACCAAATATGATGGTTTCGAGAATGAGACCAGTTTGACGTCTCACTAACCCAAGATTGCCAACAAAGAGCGGGAATCAGGAAGCCCAACTTAGAACTATAGTGGTTCCAAAGACTCTTGATGAAACTACAGTCATAGAGAAAATGAGAAATAGTTTCAGAGTTCGAGTTGCAAAGGACACACTCTGGTGGATTGTTTAAACCCCAACACGGAACCTTGTTACGAGTTGAAAGGTTGTCAATGATAGCGAGTCAAAGGATAAATGAATGACAAGGAATATTAAATTTATTCCATACTAACCCGGCATACCCCACGATTGGGGTGAACGTACGAATGTCATTATACGTGTCATTGATAGTGAAGTTGAGAGCTCTCGACTTCAAAATCATGTAAGGAAATCATTTTAGTTGGTATTATGAGGGGTAGAGTGAAATTGAGATTGTTAATATCCCGAAGATTGAGGTGATTCCTATAGATATATATTATATTCGATGACCAATTTCAATGGCCACTGCGAATGATATCAGAGACAATGAGATGTTTCCCAAGCCTAGAATATTTAATAATACTTGTGTCGTGATGCGTAACCAGAGAAGTGGAAAGGAGTCAAGGGTCATACAAGAAAGAGGTATTCTGACAATTGTGACAATAATCTTGTATAGCTTGCAAGCCATAGGGTGTACACATAAAATTTGTCTTTACAACTAGGAGGGGTGGAACCAAGGTCGAAGTACCAATAATTATTATCCTATTTTTTTTTCGTTTTAATCCAGGCACACCAGATTAAGTATTTATATTCACTAATGATAGACCAAAGGTGTTTGAGGACATATGTTTGATTCCATGATTTTAAATCTAGAATCCCAAGGCCACCCTCCCGCGTAAGAGAGGTAACCTTTGGACCATACCACTTTGGCCCCGCGAATTTTCATATTAGGATCAGACAAAAGAAAACGATGTAACAATTGGGACAAATCATTAAGAATTCGAGAAGGAATGAGTAAGAAAGATGACCAATAAACTTCTTATGAGAATAAGACAAACTTGATGAGTTGGAGTCTACCAGCATAAGAGATGTGCTTGGATGTCCAAGAATCAATATTTGTGGTAATTTTATGAAGGATAGGGCGATAGTCCGACTGGGTGAGTTGGCCAGTAAGAAGGAGGAATCCCAAATATCTAACAGGAAAGTACCATCCATAAGTCCCAAGATCAAGATGAGCTCATTATGAAGAGAAACATTGAATTCAAAGAGACAAATTTGGATTTTAGCGGGACTGACTTTAAGACCTGATAGGAAAAAGAAGTCATCGAGGCCTTCTTTGATGAGGATAAGAAAATTAACATCGCTATGACATGAGATCATAAGATCATCTGCAAAGCAGAGATAATGATTTTGAGGCTGTGAAATTTCTAGTAGAAGTGGAAATTCTTATTGTTACTTTTTCCTTCAAAAATAGTAGATAAGACTTGCATGATAAGAAAAAAGAGGAAAGGGAAGAGAGGGTCACCTTGTCGGAGACCCTTCCTGTCATGGAAGTTACCATGATGATCCCTGTTAGTGATAATAGTGTAAATATACGAGAAAATACATTAAATGATCTAATTGGTCATTTTACCGGGAAAGTTCATTGCAACAAGAATGTCAAGAATGAGGTATCAGCGGATATTATCCAAGGCTTTTATCAGATCAATTTTAATAGTGACCCTTTTGCCTTTACATTTGGTATGATAATCTCTCATGAGTTCATCGAAATGGGAGTGTTATAAGAGATATTTCTAAGATCGATAAAATCCGATTGCGAGTTATCAATAAGGTACATGATCAAATTTGTAATACGATTGGCTAGAATTTTAATTTTATAGGTGACATTGTATAAAGAGATAGCTATGAAATCAAGAATCACAAAAGAGGAGTCTTTTTTGGAGATAAAAGAGATTGAAATAGAATTCCAAAAAGGATCCAATACTCTCGAGTTGCAAAAATCAAGAACCTTGTTACAAATATCATTAACGACAATGTTCCAAAAACGTTGAAGAAATTGGAGTTAAAGCCCACATGCCCAAACTATTTGTTATTGTCGATACTAAATAATGCGGACTTGATTTCGTCACGAGTAATATCACGGGTCATAAAGGCCTTATTTGTATCATTAACCTCGGAAGAACAACATAAGAGATTTTATTCAAACCAGGGTAACCAAGGGGATGTCTAGTACCAATAATATCCTTGAAATGCTTCACAATAACTTTAGAAACACTTGCAGGAGTTGATACATGAAAACCATGATCATTGTTAATAAATATGATTTTATTGCGTAAAATTCGGGATTTAATACTATTATGGAAGAATTTGGTGTTTCCATCACCAAGATTAATCCAATTTTCTCTAGATTTTTGTTTAAGAAATGATTCATCAGCACAACTAAGGAAGATAAAATACAAGGAAGCCTCAATCTCTCTAAAGATACGTTCAGGATTTAAAGTATCTTGAGTGAGACAAGATTTGGGGGAGAAAATATGCTCTTGGGCTTTAGACACCCTAGAGCTAATGCCACTATAATCTTTTCTATTGTAATAATTGAGCTCATGTTGGAGGCGGTTGAGTTTATGGGAAATTGGACTTATCCCCAAAGAATTGGTATGGAGATTTCAACTATTTGTTATAATGGTTTTGAATATAGGATGTGATTGCCACATATTAAGGAATTTGCAAGTTTCCTTCGTTTTGACGATGGAATCCAAGGTTACGGGTAACCGTAGTGTGATGAGAAGAACGAAGGTAACCAAAATGGCAAAGGACATAGGAAAGTGGTTATCCCTGTCAGAGTTGACTAAGGCACAATCGATTTTGGATTAAACATGATAAGTGGGTTGTATATTGATCAAGGTGAAGAGGAAACTAGTTGATCTAATATCATTGAGTTCATAACGATAACAAAAATTATTGAAGTCATCAATTGCAGGTGACCAATTTTCCGAGGATCCCAATCGCTCATTAAGGGAAACCCAGGCGAAGCCCTAGTTTTGGGCTGCAATGGAAATAAGATCATTCCAGAGAGAGATGTGCTTCGCAGCATCGTTAGATGCATATATGGAACTGTAACGAAAGGTGAAATGAATCTTATACAATTTATCCATATAGTAATTATATTGAAGGGGATTGGGATAACATGGAAATAGTAATTACACTATAATTCTTTATTATCCAAATTCTACCAATGGTGTGGGAGGAGTTTTTAGTTATGACATCCCAAAATAAGCCATAGATCTAAGAATGGAAACGAAATTAAAAACTTGGATTTTAGTTTCTACTAAGATTAATAAGGATATAGTATTACTAATGATGAAATCAATGACATCTTTTTGTCTCACGGAATCATTAAGACCACTCATATTCGATGATAAAATATTCATAAAGAAATAGACTTACAGTGCGTCAGACGATTGTCCCATCGGAGGATAAATCCTTTTTACCAAAAGTAGAGACTCTAGTTGAACGAAACCTCCCAGGAGAGGAGTCCACCTCCTCACCACTATTATCCTCATTGACACCATCAAAAGAGGTCTAATGGGGCCAAAAGACCAAATCAAGATCAAGCTCGTAAGGATCAGATTCCTTAAAAGTCAGAGTCATAATCACCAGAGTAGAAATCACCTTAGGAACTTTTTTGCAAATGCGAGTATTATACCCATAAATAATACAAATGACACACTGGGTGAGACCTTGGTACTCAAAATTCATTGTAATGTATCAACTCCTAATCTTGAAAGGAACCTTGGAACATAATTTAGTACCTACCGTGATCATGGTACAAATATGAGCAAACCTTAATTTTCCCTTTCTTTCGTATTTATTGTCAACATACAATGGAGTACCTATAGTCGAGCCAATACTGGTAAAGCCTCCCGTTGTTCATAGTTCAAGAGGGAGGTTAAAGACTTTAAACCAAATAGGAACTTCCTTATGAACGTTCTTAATAAGGATAATAAAATGTTCCCAAACTGTTATAATCATGAGAAGACCCCCAAATCCCAAGAAGCTAAGTCTAAAACCTCTTTAGCTATCTTCATGAAAACAAATTTAGATAAGAAGTAACCTTTGGAAAGAGGCTTAAATTCCAAAATACCATATTTTTCTCCATCAAGACTCAATATTGACCTTTAATAAGGAGAGATTTTATGGTTGAGAAAAAAGTAGACGGAGAGACAAAAAATTCCACAATCTGGAGGGCCCATAACAGAATTATTCATAATAAAAGTATTATTCTCAAAATCCATAGGGCGAAGACCAATAACCAAAAAAGATTTATTTTCGGGATGCCCCGTAATAATGCTTGCATACGAAGAGGGGTTATGAGAAGTAGGGTGAGAGGAAGAGTTGGTAGTATCAAAAGTGATTATCTTTAAAGAGGGATTTTTCAAAAACATAGAAGAATTATTATGAATTTGGACGTGGTTATTAAAAAATTCTTCTTTTTGGGCCTTTTCCAGCATTACAAAGTTTCTAATTTTTAAAAAAGGCTTATAAGAGGGCCCCATCCCCAAGCATACATTTACCTTCAAATTTAGTTGGCCCAATAATTTTGATTTGGATGGACAACCCAATAGTCTCTTTTTGTTGGGTGAAGGGGACATAAAGAGATGAATGCCTTAAGTCCAGATCACCAGATAAAGAATCTAGAGAATTAAATGTACCATTAGGCCCAAACCCGGAATCGTAACCATCAAACCCAGAAAAGTTCCCCTGAAACATAGCCTTATCTTCATATAGGAAACCGAAAGATATGGATGATACACGATGATATCGTGAACCCAAAGGTGAGTACAAACCCTTATCATAAGAAGAGAGAGAGAGGAAGTAGAATTAACGTCTTACTTAGAAACCATACAAGGGGTGATGATAGACATGATTTGAGAAGAGTGAGCCTATGAAGGAATAAAAATGTGACTGCAGACAAGGGCACCAGGGATAAGGAGGATCACTAGAGGAGATATGGAAAATGAATCGTTTTTAACAGTATTAACTAGGTCTTGATGGAGACCCACATAGAGATTAGTATCGTTGAGGTAAGCTTGTGGGAATGTGAAAGGCTTTAGATGGAGGCTGCATACAGATGTGAAAACCACCAATCAGATGATGGGTGGAGAGGCATAGAGATTAGAGGTGTAGTCATATCTAGGGTCATCGATTTCTAAATGATAAGACCAATGCATTCATCACAAAATATATGGGTGAAGGTGATAGGCTGAGGATTAAAGGAATTTCAAACTGATGAGACCGGAGAGGGTTGAAAGAGGATTTCAGAAGTGGCTTGGGATGGTGGGGAATAACTAGGGATAGTGGACAAAGAGGAGGAGAGTGGATAAGGACGACTTAGGGAGAAGGAACCCAATTTCTCGGTCAGTTTTGCCAGCCAAAAAAAGGAAGGAGAAGAAGAAGGCATTACGGGCAGTGAGATATATGTCACAATATAAATTTGGATATTTTTGTAGCTTGATTTTTAATTAAGCTTAGAGATATAAAGTATAAAGATGTTGGTATATATAGAAATTGTTGAGGCCTTGTTCAAGGTCTATTTATAAGAGCCAAATAGTCTAGAATAGACCCAAATGTACTTTTGACTGGAAGACATAAAAAGGATATTGAAGTTATTACTAAATGATGGAATTAGGGTTTGGGTGACTAGGTTAGAGGATAAATTATGAGAAAAATGTGATGGGGGTATAGAGGTGATAAGTTTGATAGGTTTAGAGAATATATTGAATGGAGGTTTGCAAGTTTTGATTTCTTGGGTTGGGGTGAATGTCATCGTTAAGGGAATATTTATTTGAAAAGAAAGTTAAGAATAAATTGGTTCTTGTTATAACCCCAAAGTAGGAGACATGAGAAATGATGAAAATGGGGATAAGGGTGAGTTTACTGGGAATTGAGGAAGGTATATGAGAGTTAGAAGTATTTATGGTGGTAAATAAATAGTTACAGTATGGTTTACTTAGGCATTCAGAAACTACAAACCAGACCAACCAAATTAGGGAGAGATGTTTAATTTGGATAGTTAGGAAGAGAGAGCTACCAGAGTATTTACTATGGTAACTATTGTAATATTTTATTAGAAATAAGATAGACTATATATGGGTTTGGAAAGAAGTAAATATAATTATTGTGTTTGGTGTGGTTTATTTATGGCTGAGGGTAATCTCATAAAATGTTTAAAAAGTGTTTTGATAATTTTGTGGTGTTTTGTGTTTAGTGTGTAAAGTAGAGAGATAATTAAACTACCTACTAGTATTAAATTCTGATCACCCTCATTAATGAAAGTTGGAGTATTTATACTTAATTACTGACCCACGGGCTTATTGGGCCGGTTGTGAAATCAAGTCAAGTTTAAAGACCCATTAGTCATATAGTTTTAAGTTGATTAGCAACTAACATAGTGAAAAGTTAATACATTTGTCCTGTTTGGATATTTGGTGTAGTAGTTTAGTCCGAATTGTCCTTCGGAATTAATTGTGCTATAGTGACTGAAAACCCCGAACTCATCAGTAACCCTTTTTAGGTCTTGCCAAAGATCTTTGGAACATCAAAAAAATAAAAAAATCAATGCGAGCTTATTCCGACCTGGTTGTGTCGTTCGAACTAAAAAAGATTCCCTTCAATATTAATCATGTTTCAACTTTGTCATAACTGACTTTCATCTCATAATTCTAAGAGTTTTTCTTGAATCGTGGGACACGTGTCAAGATCTAGTTCGAGCTCCTAGTCGTTTTTTTCTCCTAGATGATTGCACCCACTAGGCCTAGAAAGTTACTTAGGTTTTAATTTTTCACACACTGTGAAACCTTTAATCATTGCGAAAAATTCGATCGATCTTCTCCTAGGAAACTGCTACTTTTACTGTTATATATAAACCTTTCTACTGTTTTATTGTCTTCCACAATCAAATTTTCTTAGAGAGAAGGCTGAGTTCATCTTTAAACTTATTCTTGAAACATATATGTTCTCAGCCAAAAACACCTTAGTTAAATGAGGTTGGTTGAACTTGTCTGAATTAGAGAGAGCACATAAAGCAGCGAGAACGAGAAAGGTAATCAGCCAAACCAGAACGTCGATAAAGGGTCGTCTTCTTCAAAAAACCCTAAAACTAGACAACTTCCATTCACAACATGTTTTTCACCTCTCCCATCTGGTTTCCCAGTCCAAGAATCCCAAAACCCTTTACCCAAAGAAAAATCCATTTCCAGTGTTAGGAAACCCTCACCGTTTATTTCAGTGGGATCAAACACAAAAATATCATCAGACAAGCTAACTCCTCGCAGGGTTACGCGTCAATCCAAAACCAAATCCACACCTACATCTTCAAAACCCTCCAGTTTGTAGGTAACAAAAACTGTTCCACAAGTTAAAACATCCGGACATCAGCCTCCACCAGATACTAGAATATCAAAAGTGTCATCTGCACAACCTTCTGAACAACAGTTTACAAGACCAACCAAACAACCACCATCAAAGGAGTCAGAGTAGCCTCTTTCAAAAACATCTGAACACCCTTCCACAGTGATGGAAGATAACATGTAGGACAACATATAGGAAGCCCCTTTTGAGGTTGAGGCGTCCGGTCAAAGAGAGGATACAACCTCCGACCAGAAAGGCAAAACCAAAATGGGTATGACTCATCCGGACGCTCTTCCGCAGAGTTCGGAGGGCAAATTAGGTCCCTGTTTTAAGAAGGTAAGTGTGAAATACCTAGTGGCCCTTCAAAATATCAACTATGTGTATACCCACACAACTGAGTTGGGTTAGATTTATACTAAATGAGGGATCTCAGAGTCAGTAAAGGTAAGGATCCTTGTTATTCCAGAGACCCTAATGGACTGCAAATTGAATGAGATGGCTGTCTACCCCGAAGTACCGAACATGGGACTTCGGTTCCCCTTCGATCCAGAGATTGTCAAATATTTTCATCTAATCAAGTTATGTTCTAGCCAAATGAGCCCTAACGCTTGGTACACCCTCATAGCCTACATCATGGCGTCCAAGCTATCTAAGATTCCACTCCCGATGGAACAGTTTGATGTTGTGGCAAGCTTATGCAAGAACCATCAAATCTTCTTTTACCACTTTACTTCAAACCAATCGGTCAAATCAGGCATGTCCTCTGTTAGTTTCAAATTGGCGTCATACTTTACTTCAAGCTTTGCATGTATCTTATACTCAGAAAACATTTGTATATCTTCAAGATCAATACTATAACTCATGATTTTATTCGAACTTGCCTCACCTTATTTTAGATGAGGGCCCTCTATAGTTTGTATATAAGCAACCATTTGATGATACAACTCATCAGCCTGACATGATTCTCCTTGACTTATCTCCAACGACTATGGAGGTTTAGAGATATTGGCCTCACTAACAAGACCTTCTAAATCATTAAAAATAAACGCTCATAATTTTATTTCTCTTATGTTAGAATGGGCTTCACTCGGCCCCAAAGACTATACTCTATCATTTTCCTCTTCTGATCTTGTACCTTCGACAAACCACAAACTTCATCAATAACCAATACATATGATATTTTGTGAGGCAAGAGCCTCTTTTTTCCTTGGCCTTTAAAACCTAGATGTTGTTGTCATGTATGCTTTCCCATTCAGAGCTAACTCAATATCTTCCTATTTCACATAAATGTAAGTACTTATAGATCCGCATGCAGCCATAACCCCGCTATAAATAGTGTGCTCAACACTAACAATGTTTTAAAAATGATGGATTGGTCGATGTGTATATTGATTCATTTATGTTATTTTTATTAATAAAATTCATAAATTTACCTTCATCAATCATATTATAGAAATGATCTTGTAGAGCACAATAGTCTGAAGTATAGTATTTGATGTCGAGGTGAAACTTACGTGTTCTTGTCTTTGTGTTCCTTGGGGGTTTTAAAACTTTTTTGGCCTTAATTATATGATTAATTCTTTGGTTCATTCGTAGATAACTCTTAGATTCTCGGTCAACTTGGTGAATGGTTAACTAGTAAAATGTTCTCATCTCTTAGTGTTGTTATTATTTTTGTAGTTATGTCTAGAATTAACTCTACCATTTTGATAGTAATGCTTAATTATTACTGAATGCTGAGTATTGTTCATAGAGGCCTTCATATATAATTTGGTTAAATATGTTATTATCTTACACCAGATGATGGTAGAAAGGGTATGAAGTTAAAGTTGTTATGTCTTCATCGCTCCTCAACCTTGATATAATGTGCCGCCTACTTAAGAAAGTCTCCGAAGTTGAGCTCATTCTTCATCATTATGGAATCTAATAGAGGTAATGACAGTATTCATTATCTGCATGCTGTAAATGACATCAAATCATGATAATGCTTTAGTTTACTATTCGTGTCTACAACCATCTGAGTATATTCTTGTGAAATTTACTTTGTTTACTACTTATAGTTAATGATGTAGTCTACAATTTCCTTAATTACTTTCGAATGATGGGGTTTTTAAAGACTTTTTTTAGTATCTTAAAACTGCTGATGCATCTTGGGAGTATGTTGTTGAACCACGCCAAGGTGTTACCTCTAAAATTCATTGAAAAACTATGCATTTCATATTGTAATTCGCATCATACTGTAACATAATTCTGTTAAATTGCTCAATATGGTGTTTAGAATCTCCCTTGCAACTGTATTTATCCATCATGTGTTCGGTGAAGTTCGGTGACAACTATCCATACATGATGATGGAAGCTAAATCACATTATTATTTATGTAAGTGCTCATTATCATTCAAGATAATATTGACATCATAGTTGTTTGTTTGTCTGAGAAATGGGTAAGTGTGCTGGTGTTTTGGACCTTACCACTTCTCAGCTGAATGAGATGCATTGTTCATATTTTGAAACCTTAGTTGGTACACTTTGGTATATTGATGATAGTACAGGTTCATTTAAGCTGGTCTTCAACGTCATTTAGGATAACGTTGGCCTAGTTGGTTTTTGTATATATGAGAAATGGGCAAGTCTGCTAGTGCGTTGGCCTTTTCCACTTGTCATCCGAACGTGCTGCATTTTTCATGTTCTAAAATATCGGTTGGTGTTCTGGGGATATTATGGATAGTAGGGGTTTGGTTGAGTTGATGGGTGGCACTCAAGAGGGTTTTAGTTGAACCTTATAATCGTGGGTTGGTAGGTTATGTTGCATTTTCTCTCTTGTGAATACGGTTTGCGTGTATCTTTGGTTCATGTTGAGATAGACTGGTTCATAGTGATGTTGAGATAGATGGAATGGTGGAGTATTTTGGTAAATATTTTGCTGAACTTTTAGTTGTGGTGCTAAATCATGGTGATATATAGGTTGGATCTATACTGGTGCATCATGAAGTTGCTAATTGTTTTGATGAACTCTTGAATACGAAGACATTTATGGATTACTTAGGTGGAACCCTAAATAAGTTTGCTCGAGGTTCGGGTGCACTCAAGAAATTGAGGGAGCCTAATGGTAGTTCGAACGCTTAAAAATCTTGTTGAAGATTTAGTTGGAGCATTAGAGGAGCATGTTCGAGATTTGGTTATAACGCTAAAAGAGTCTACTGGTAATTTGTTTGAAGTATGGGTCCTACTAGTTGAAGGTATTGCCCATTCGGTTGGAGAGGAACATTTGCTGGTAGTCTGGTATTCCTTTGACCAAACCCATTGTTCGAAGACCCTTTCTCTTGGACTTGTTTTTTTTTCATCAACATTTTTTACATAAGGGTTATGCTAAATCTCTTGTTCCTCTTTTCGTGTCAGCACTTCTATTCGAGGTCAAATGGTGCTCGACCCAATTTTTCCTTGTTGTTATAAACTCCAGCTCATAAAAAGAGATCTTGCGTCTGATGTTGGGGGTTTTATGGCTCTTCTTGCTCATGGACTCGTAACAATATCATATTCCTCCTTATCATTGCCTTACATACATCAATATTATTTGCGGGACTGGAGTGGACAATATTGCATGCAAACTTATAAATTGTTTGACTGCTCCTCTCGTGACTCATGTACTAACTGCTCGAAATCCGAAATTAGAGTTGTTGGAAATGGTGGTCGAACGACTGAAATCTCCAATTTTATGTTTTCATCAATGGACAGATGAACACTTACATCCGTTGTTGTTAGGTATATTTAATTTTAGAATTTTGTTTTAAAAAAATATTTAATATCAATTTTTGGATGACGAATTTTATTTTAGCAAAATGCGAATGTTATTTTTTTTTTATGTATGACAACATGATATATGTTATTGAAAATGAAAGGTTTACTACTAGTACTATATATTTAGTTATACATTAATTCTCCCAAACGAGCTGTTAAATGTGTCGATTTTAAAAAGAAAAAATTAAATCACAGTCCAATAACTTAGCCGCCGAACACTATTCTAATCTTAGTTCACGTAATCCAGTTTCTTTTGGACACTCCTAGGCTTAGTAGTGATTATTTATATAAACTGTTATTATTTGGTCGTCAAAACAAACAACAATAATAGAGAAACAAAACACCGAAGACAGAAGAAGCTATGGAGATCTCTCTTCCTCTTAATACCTATCACCTTCATAAAACTACAATCTTATTGAACAGAAGCTACATGGTGATGCAGTTGGCAGCCATATCTTATTTGGCCCGGTATCGTATTTCCTCTTTTCTCGACCAGGAAAACAAAATCACTATAACATCGCTTCTGGTGTTCGCTTCTGAGCTACTCTTAACCTTCAACTGGTTACTCGACCAATCAACACGCTGGAATCCCTTGTCCAGGACTACCTTCCCAGAGAGGTTAAAGGCGGACTATGAGCTTCCATCTGTAGACGTGTTTGTTTTCACGGTTGATCCAGATAAAGAACCGAGTTTTGAAGTGATGAACACGGTGGTGTCTGCTATGGCTTTGGATTATCCGGCGGAGAAGCTTAATGTTTATCTTTCTGATGATGGAGGTTCAGCCTTGACTTTGCAGTGCTTGAGAGTTGCTTATGAGTTTGCCAAATGGTGGGTTCCATTCCGACGGAGATATGGTATCAAGATTGGATCACCACAGGCTTATTTCTCAACTCCAGATCATATAGATGATTTATCTGACACTCTAGAGTTCTTGAGGGACCGAGAGATAATCAAGGTCAGTGTTGGTATTTAATTTATTGTCAATAGTGCTCTGACGCTTGGTTGAATCGAGAGATTCATATGCATCCGAGATAGAGTAGCCTTATCCTTTTCTTTTATGTAAATAATATCCAATTTAGTGTTGAGATTAGGTGGTATTGAATCGAGTGATTAATTTGAGATAGAGTAGCCTCATACTTTTCTTTATCTAAATCATATCCAATTAAATCATATTTATTTATTTATTTATTTTGAAATTATAAAAAATATTACTAATGTAAAAAGATGGGAGGGAGTAGTTAACTTAATCAATTAGTAACCACTAACCACTAATGTAAAAACTAAACAAGAGCTTTCTTTATAGATGGACCCAGAAACTGACAAATATAGGGTCTAATAATTATGAAGGTCCTCGTTTAGCCACACACGTGACATCCCCAATGGGCATGGCACATCTCCCAAAAGAAAATGTTGTCAATTTTTCTACTCAATCGAATTTACAATAATGACAAAGACCTCAATCTTAGTTTGGAATATAATATAATGGCAGCAAAATTACGAGACATTCGAGAGAGAGATAAGAAGAGAAAGAGAAGAATGGAGATTTAAAAGCAGAAGTGGTTGGTCAAGTGTGGATCATCCAGCTGTAGTTGAGATACTTCAAGATGATGATAATAATAATAAGGAGATACCTCTGCTTGTATACGTCTCTCGACAGAAGAAGCCGTCACATCCCCACAACTTCAAGGGAGGAGCCCTTAACGTCCTTGTATGTACTTTTTTTTTATCTCACTCAAATTATAATTATTATTTATAACTAAATAGTTTGGAAATATGGTTCCGTGTATAGTTCGCTTAGGAACGGACCCAATCTTCACATAGTATGATTTCATGGCTTTGTTTTTGGTGCACATGTCAGATATGAAACTTTGGTTGAACCTATCACTTACATTTACTAAGTTGCTCATACAGTGTTTAGTTGAAACTTAACTTCAAACGCATTAGTCTGTGGCCTGGATCTTTGTATTGTATTGTTTTATTAGATAGATATCTAAATCGGTAAATACAAGTCTACTGTATTTGATTGATGAATATTATTCTTGCAGCTGAGGATATCTGGAGTTATAAGCAATTCCCCCTACATTTTAGTACTTGACTGTGACATGTACTGCAATGATCCAAGTTCAGCTAAGCATGCAATGTGTTTCCATCTCGATCCTAAAATGTCACCTGAACTTGCATTTGTTCAGTTCCCTCAGGCATTTAATAACATCAGCAAAAACGATATCTACGACAGTCAGCTGCGCAATGTGTTCAAGGTATAAAATATATTTCATACCTTCTTATGTAATATAAGTTAATTTGTACAGGTAGAAGAATCATTTGGTGCCCCCTTATTTAAAAATTTAACAAACTTTGTATTATAAAGAGAAAGAAAATGTATTTTAGTTAAAAGTGTCTGATTTTGTTGTATGAATTTTCATCGACGCAGACAGTATGGCTTGGTTTTGATGGGCTAAGAGGACCTACGGTATCAGGCACCAATTTTTACATGAAGAAGGAGGCCTTATTTAGAGCCTCTGTGCACAACGGTATTTTCTTCGCTATAGAAGATTGTAATATAAGTTTTATAAAAATAGACATGTCGTTTTTTTTGAGAAAGAAATTATTTTTCAAGACTATATGGGTTTGAAAATATATTTGCAGTATACAAATTTATAACATGTATCTCCAAATGCTATATTTGTATAAATATTTTAGATTTGCTATTTATGTCACAGGAATTGAGCTTTTGAATACAAGAAGCTATTTTGGTTCATCTGAGAAATTCATCGAATCCCTTTGTGGTGAATACAAACCAAACTTTACCGATACAAACTCATTGAAAGAAGAGGCTAAGGTTTTAGCTTCAAGCAACTACGAAGATCAAACAAAATGGGGTGAAAAGGTTGATATACGAGTTAGATCAACCTATAAAATTATTTTATTTTCTTACGTAATATTTAGGAGGGGGTGATTAACCTGATGAAATGTCTCACATTGCCAATATATACCCTTTTCTCTTTTTTGGGAAGAAATTAGACCCAGTAACTCATTCATACTTCATTCATTCAATGCTAATTTTTTGCAACAACTTGTAACATCAGGTAGGTTTTCGATATGGTTCGGTGTTGGAAGATTACTTCACAAGCTTTCATTTGCATTGCCAAGGATGGAAATCAGTGTACGTAGACCCACCAAAAGCACAATTCTTAGGAACGCCAACAACAAGCTTAAATGATTTGTTGATCCAAGCCACAAGATGGAGCACTGGGTTGTTTGAAGTTGGTCTGTCTAAATATTGCCCCTTAGTGTATGGGCCCTTAAGAATGTCTTTTCTATATTGCATGACTTATGGTGGACTTGCGTTTTCACCTCTCTATTGCTTCCCTCTTTGGTGTCTTGCCACTATTCCTCAACTCTGTCTACTTAATGGCATTGCTCTATATCCAGAGGTAAAATTTTATTTTTATTTTTATTTTTTCCTTCGGAAACATAGCCCTCTTAAGTTATTGGCTAAATATAAAATTAGCCTATAGGATTTTTCTAAAACCATACTATAGGTGTGTTACTATATCCCATCACTTGGAAATAGTGGCGACAAACGTCTTCTTCTTGTATGGCTTTGTGATGTTTTAGCTTAAGAGTTTGTGTTAATTTGCCAAGGACACACCTCCTCTCCTTATATGCTTACGGTTACTAAGGTTCAATATCCATTTTAACAAGTTGAGTAAAGTTTGTAGCAAATGTCTTCGATTAAAAATATATTATATGCTGTCAAAAATATCTGTATGATCGATTGCTGTCTTTGAGTGAAGAAAATAATTGACGTAAGTTTGCAGGTCTCAAGTCCAGCTTTCAAAGTTATCTGCTTCATCTTCATCTCTTCTCTTTCAAAACATTTACATGAGGTCTTAATATCCGGCCACTCAATCCAGACATGGAAAAATGAAAACAGAATATGGATGATAAAAGCAGTTACTTCCCAATTGTATGGAACATTAGATGCTGTAATGAAGAAACTTAAATTGAGACAAGCAAGTTTTGTGGCCACTAACAAAATCTTGGACGGCGAACAAATGAAGCGATATGAGTTGGGTATCTTTGATTTCCAGACAACAGGCATGTTCCTGGTACCATTGGTTACCCTGATTTTAATAAACTTATCATGTTTGGTTGTTGGAGTAACAAGAGTGGTACATGGAGGCAGCATGGATAAGATGTTCACACAGTTATTTCTCTCGATTTATATCTTAGTAGTGAATTATGCGGTCATTGATGGGATGATTTTGAGGAAAGACAAAGGTCGGATTACTCTTTCGGTTTCTCTATGCTCGGTTGCCTTTGCGTTTGTTTTTTTGTTGGTAGGATCTATCTTATTGATATAGTAAAGTTCATATCGTTCGGAAACTACAATGTTAACGTTTTGTATTGTTAAAAATGTTAGATGACAAACCCTTGACATATTTTGTTATTTGAAATAATAATCTTGCATTTTCGGCAATGATAGTTTGGTTGGATCTTAATTTTTTAGTTTATGTAAGTTAGGGGTTCAT
Organism: Limnanthes douglasii subsp. nivea; assembly: GCA_036936605.1. Classification (NCBI taxonomy): domain Eukaryota; kingdom Viridiplantae; phylum Streptophyta; class Magnoliopsida; order Brassicales; family Limnanthaceae; genus Limnanthes; species Limnanthes douglasii. Next base: position 173,020,528 of record JAUPFV010000002.1, read on the forward strand.
TAATTATTCTCATGAGCGATTTAGTGAGCATTTTATTGACAAAAATTTGTAGAGTTGCGAGTAAACCAAATATCCAGAACTCTTATTGATAATAACATATTTCATGTTTCATCATTAAAATAATATTTAAAAAAATTGGCTAAAATAAATTTTTTTTAGAATATAGGAGCTAAAATAAATTATATTTCAAATTTTCATCTAAAATTAAATTACTTTTCAGTCATACATATGTAGAAGTTTTTTCTTTTCGCAACATAACCGAAAAGAAAAAGAGCTTTAGGATATGAGTTCAAAACAAAGAATTTTAATTTTCAAAAATCTGCGTTCTTCCGTCTGTCTGTCTGAGTTAGTTTTCTTGCCTCAGCTCTTCCGTAACCGTGAAAGGTTCATTTGATTTACACAAAAAGAAACTATTAATCACAAAGAATTTCCACCAATTCAATTATTTAAAACAACCTAAAACAATCTTGAACCAATGTGGTATTAAGAACCACCCAAAGTAATAACATCACTAGGCCACATGGATCCTATGTTGATATTGCAAGATTACCAACATCATGTTCTGCTATTACTCATATAGAGGTTCAAGTAAAGAATGATCATATTTCCTTGCAATATCTTCAAAGTGACAAAGAAAAACTAATGAATGCAACTAAATATACTCTAATAGGGAAGTTCTTCAAGGTCTCAAAAAAAAACCTCCTCAGTCATTTCTTTGAATCCTAGAAGTTCAAAGGTAAATACAACGTATTATATTGGGACACAAGACATATATTTATTGAATTCTCCTTAAAAGATGATATATGCAAGTTGTGGACTAGAAAAATTTGATATGTTGGTGAACATTTCATAAGAATATTCAAATGGACTCTAGCATTCAACCCTAAATTTAGATGTCTTATAGTCGATAAGAATAAAAAATATCCTACAATACCTATATGATACTGAATTTATTCATTCTATCTATACTTCTATAGGTCATCCTCTAAAAACATGGGTGCCAGGAAAAAATCAAGCCATGTATAATGCCAGCTACACTTGGATCGAACTAAACATTACTAAAAAGATTTAGCACAAAGTGTGGGTGGGTTTCAGAGACAACGATGGATGTTGGCTCCAAATCAGTTACAAAGATATCCCAAAATATTGCTATTACTGCTACCACATTGGTCACAATCAAGATATGCAACAAATATCTTCAACAAGACCATAATAGAAAAGAAGTTAGCAAGAACAATAAGGAGGAAGTTTCACAGCAAATAAATGTCACTAAGAAGAAAATAATCTATAGAAGATCAGATAATACTAACTGAAAACCTTCAAATGTCAACAACACTCACATAAAAAATATCAAAACACCCCAGGATGAAGAAGTCATGGAAGCTATCAAGAATCTGGAAAAATGGTACTCTCTATCATCCAACCTTGAGTATGAAAACTATGAAACCGATCGCCACACACCAAATCAAGGGAATATTGGAAGCATGTCCCTTACTCTTATACTCAATAAAAAAGATGTAGATAAAGGTTTTCAAGAGATGCTCAATAAAAGACTAAAATAAGCTAAGAACAAAAGAAAGAAATGCAATGCAATTTTTAAGTCTCTATTTTGGGCAAGCCATTTCCCAAACCATAATCATCAATATAATTAAGTTCATAATCTAGAATATCCATGGAATAGGAAACAGAGCTTCCATTACAAGGCTCAAATCCATTATATAAAAAAAAACATCAAAATTCTAGCTATTCAAGATTATTTTATCAAAGCTGATAACTTATCAACGATTGCTATTAAACTTGGCTTCAACCTCTTTACTGCTCACATAACTAACACAATATGGTTATTTTGGAAGGATGATTTCAACATCAACATAACTCTTGATCACCCTCAACTTCTGCTCACTAGAGTCACTCACAATTCTCTAGAAAAATTCTTCTCTCTTACTCGAGTTTATTCTAAAGGCCAAATATTAAATAGAATTGATCTTTAAGAAACACTAAATCTATCTCAATATCAGTCAAAGAGTAGATTTTAATTTGGGACTTTAACGTTGTTTTTTCTTCTCATGAACAAATTGGATGTTGTACTTACTACCTAAATAACTCAAAAGATTTCAATAAAATAATAAGAGAGTGCTCCCTAGAGGATGCTAGTTATACAAGCACCAAATTCACTTGGTCTAAAAAAGCTAAATGGAAATGATTGGAGTGTGCCTTATTTAACTTAACTTTGTCTAACTACTTCAACATAACTAATGTCATGCATATGGATAGAACCTGCTCAGACCATACCCATCTATGCGTAATTATATCAAATGATATAAATTATTCTAAATTATACTTTAAAATTTTGAATGTGTGGACTCTTAATTCAATTTTTTAACCACTGTGGAAACTAACTGGAATATGGAAATGCACGGATGTCCTATGTTCATTTTCTGGAACAAAATTAAAAGACGTAAAGCTGCCCTAAAGACCCGGAACAAGAAACGTTTTGGAAATATCTTCGACAAAATAAGAAGACTGAAGAGACTATTAATTGCATGGAAAAGAGGCTCTAGGATGGTGAAAAAAGTGAGAACATAAATAGTCTATCTAAACCCAATGTTATGCTTCTTCTCGCTCTAACTAAAGAAGAATCCTACTGGCATAAAAAACCTACTCCAGTTGGATCAAGGATGGTGAGAGAAATACGAAAATATATCACAACTATGTGAAGACGAAATGGAGAAGGAATAAAACTCTAAGTATAAAATATGGTTCCAGTTGGATTACTAATGAGCATCTAATTGGTATATCTGTTGAAGCTTACTTCAAAGAGATTCTTACTGATATCCCTTACCTTAATCATAAGGATGAAATTAATCTCATGAACAACCTTATTTTTGACATTATCCCTAATATGATTAATGAGGAAGATAACAACATTCTCACGAGCTCTCCTTGAGGAAGAAATTCTCACTGTAATCAAGTGTCTAAACCTTGCTAGTGCAGCATGAATTAATGGTTTTAATAGGTGTTTCTATCTTACCTGTTGGCAAATCATCTAAAAATATTTATGCGCAACCCTAACCTCTTTCATTGAGGGAAAAATATTCCCCACAAAATCTTGGCAACTGGAATGTGCCTCACTCCCAAATCGTGGAATTCTACAAAATGGTAAAATTACATATCAATTAGTCTTTGTACTCTTATAGACAGAATAATATCTAACCTCTTCAACAGTAGACGCATCAACTTTCTTCCAAAACTTATCTCTAAAATTCAGGGAGCTTATGTTTCTATTAAATCTATTCAAGATAATATTTTTTTATTTCTAAAGAGATTAGTCATGATCTTAATAGAAAAACTAAAACTGGGAACATTTTTATCAAAGTGGACATGGCTAAAGCCTTTGATAGAATTTCCCACAACTTCATAATTAGATTTTTGCTTGCTTTTGGTTTTAATTCAATGTTTGTTAACTTAATTGACATGATGATAAGAAACATCCCTGTGTTTATTCTCATCAATGAGAAGGCTTGTAGTTATTTCAAGACTAAGACAAGTTTAAGACAAGGGGACCCTTTGTCTTCTTGTCTCTTTATTATTGCTGAAGAATTTTTATAAGAGGTCTAAGAAATCTTTTTGAAAAATATACAACATTAAATTATGCTTCAAGAAGCCATATTACTATTATTTACTTAGCTTTTGCGCATGAACTACTTATATTTACTAACAGTCTTGACATTTCTATCTCTGTCTTACGTATATTTTTGTAGGAATACCATGATATATTTGGTCAGATAATCAGCGAAGACAAAAATAAGATCAATACATCTAAAAACTTCCCTATTACTAGAGTCTCCACTTTAACTAACTCGACTGGCTTCAACCATGGTAGTCTTCCTACAACTTATTTTTGCATCACTCTTGATATCAACAACAAGGATAACAACTTTGATCTTATGCTTAACAAAATTAGGCAAAAGATATCAGATTGGGAAGGAAATAATCTTTCATATTGAGGTAGACTAACTCTTATATATTTTGTAATAATGGCCATTCCAGTATATTGGATCCAAATATGCATTCTCCCCAAGTGCATTATGAACAGAATAAAGAGAATGTTGAAAAACTTTATATGAGGCTTTTCACAGGAAACTAATAAAATGAATTGGACTAACTGGACCAACGCTTGCAAGCTGTGGGTTAGAATCATACATAATAAATCTTTTTGGGTTAGATACCTACATAGTATATACTGCAACAATATTCATACCTTGCGTGCTAATTATATCTCTACGACAAACTCTAAAATCTGGACAACGCTGGCTAATATCAAGAATATTGATAAACCTAACATCAAATAGAAGATTGATTATGTGGATGTAGACTTCTAGTTGGATGATTGGTATAGACATTCTCCTCTAATCAAACTTGATGATAATTCTGATAACAGTTGGTACATACACGACACGGTAAAAAAACTTTGGAAAAACAACACCTGGAATAAGCTCAAGCTCAGCAAAATCCTTACCCTTAATGACTTGCATATTATTTGAAAGCTATCAATAAAAGACAATCATGAATACTCTGTTAGATGGTTGGCTTCTAAGGATGGAAACTACAACACTAAGGATACATGGAATCATATCAGAACTTATTACAACAAATCTGGTCTTTTTGGAAAGTTTAAGACTATCATAACTCCTGGGAAGTACTCATTTCTGACCTGGAAGCTCCTTAACAACTGACTTCCTACTGACACAATCATGCAGAAGAGACATACGATGGCCTTCAAATGTCAATTATGTGAGAGCATTGAGTCTACAAATCATATTTTCTAAAATTGCAACTACTCTTAGGCTATATTTGGTTTAACTCATGCCATCGTATTAAAGTATAAACATTGGAATCCTAATTTCTCAGCTCTTATTGAGATGGGCTGCTACAATCATTTACAAGTTAATAAAAATCATATTTACCTTACTCGGACTCCTCCTAAACAAACAGAGTAAAGCTCAATACAAACGGTTCTTCTCTAACTAATGGAGAGGCTAGTGGATGAATAATAATAAAAGACAATGAAGGAGATATCATTATGGGTTATGAAAATTTGTACGGAAAACTTACCTCAATCATGGTTGAAGCTAGAATTCTCATTGATTGCCAACAAATTTGCAAAAACAAAGGATTCGTTAATGTTGATATCGAGACAAACTCTCAAAATCTTGCTAATCTCCTCTCAACAAATAACAACCATTGGCCTCTTGAGCTAATTCTAAAATGTTGCAAAGGTCTCATTTATTCATCAATGGTTATATCTTATATATGTCGAGACCAAAATGCAGTTTCTGATTGGCTAGCTATATAGAATTTAATGTGAGAATTGGAATTTAATGAGCTTCATGTCCCTTATCAATTGAATGCCATCACTTTCCTTGAAATTGTTGGCTTAGGTTATGTTAGAAGTAATATGTAATCTTCCATATTATTGAATAACATATGTTTAGCTAATTGATTAATGGTAGATACAGGAAATCTGACAAGCATATGCCTAGCTTTGTTTCTTATTTGTATACTAAGTTGCATGATCATATATCAGTATTAAGGAAGATACACAACTATTTAGCATCAATCTAAAAACTGATATCTTGTAGCTTTACCTCATTTGTTCGAAGCTCATGATAACTGATGATTCAGTATCGTTCTCGTCTTGAAGCTGGAGTCTAGCATCAGCTCATTTGATTTTATTCCTCCAAAGCTCCTCCACTAGCTTCCTTCCTCGATTCTTTGGATTTATCTCGCTTCAAAATCATGTTCAATCAAACATCGATGTTTCAAAAGAAATATAGTAGAAACATTTGTGGATAGATTGACATTAAGTTCGAGTTGTCTCCCCCTCATCGTTTGTGGTAAAGCTTTGTAAAAATCAAATCTAGTTTTCTCATAAGCCCTTTTGCTAAACCGTGTCTTAGAATAAGTGATTCTTCATCATTGGCTCGGATATTCTTAATCAAGTTTTTGAGCTCACTCTAAGATTTTATCTCTTGCTCTCAGCTCAAATGGAATAGAAGTCCCCAGTGAAACTATGATGCATCATCTTAATTGAATTCAACCTTTAAATCTTGGATCTCTTCTTTCTGCAATGATGACTCATTTTTGTCCAAATTTTGGAACATCATCATCCTGAAGAAGTGTTTTTTGACTATCTTATAAAACAATTTTTTCTCACCTAATACGAAGAAATCCAAAGGAAGTCTAATCTACCTATTCAAATCATCGTCCCCATGTGCTAAATTATCTATTTAGAGAAGGATTCTTCACGTAATAGATCAAGTTTTCTGCATAATCGCCGTGAGCTTTCTTCAAAGCTTTAATATATATCATTCTTGAAGAAGTGAAGGATTCCTTACCTGATACCATTATGAAGTTTGGGTCCGAGCTCTAATAGCGAAATCGATTATGTCACATTTTAATTATGACGCCCTCTCATTATGGAAGGCGTTATTTTTTTCCAAGTAGTAATCTTATCTTCCAAATCAATTAAAAAATTCTTTTAGTAAAAAAAAAACTTCCACAAATTCATCTAAAATAATTGCATAAAATTGACTTATTGAAATCATTAAAATGGATGGCTAAAATATAATTTTAATAGATGATATCGATAAAAGAAGAAAAAAATCGCAATTAAAAGTGCGAGACTAATTAAAATATCTGTTCGGCTAAGAAATTGTAATATTCCTTGGCCCAATCGTGCGGCCAATTTGTTGTTTGAGCTGAAGGGGTTGTCATTGCCCTCTTATATACCGAACCAAAAGAGGCGAGAGTGTCTCAATGCTGGGTTTGAGTCTGTTGCTTAACCGCGCCCATCATTCCTTTATACGTTGACTGTTTATATTGGTAGCAATTTTATTGCAAATATGTATTTCAGTAAGTGATGATACATCACAGTGATGTCTTGAGTTTATTGAAACTTGGGTCGGTCTACTATAACTTTGTAAGGGAAAAGTCCCTCACAAGTTACGAAAGCGACCATTAAGTGTGATCGTGAGATTTGTGGCCAATGTTAGCGCATAATCTTTTATGTGACCGGTAATAAGAGCCAAACAATTGACACCAAATGCGTTACGTTGTTTTTAATTGATAAAAAAAATAAAAGGCAGGATTATACCAAGACTTTATTTTTTTTATAGTGATATTCTAAATTCTATGTTTTATTGAATGTGAAATTACGAAATTATTTTTAGATATAAATTTTTTAACTTTTCCACCTACCTTATTTATGTTAAATAATGAACAAAAGAGAGAAAAGAGAGCGACTAGGGTTTTGTATTATTTAGAAAGTGTTTATTACATATAGTCTAAATCTATTATTTATAGAAAAACTATATGGCTAATGGGCTTAGGCTTTATATCTCTAACACCCTCTCTCAAACTCGCAATGCTTATTCTTGTTTTGTGAGTTTGTTACACAAAATAAAAGAAACAAAATTGAAACATCAACGAATCAAAACAAAACATCAAAACCAAAATCGAAACGTCAAAAACCAAAAAATCAAACTCCAATCTTCAAGCTCCAATCTTCAAACTCCAATCGTCAAGCTCCAATCTCCAAACTCCAAAACTCAAAACTAATCCAAACGAAATCCAAACACCAAACAAATCTAAACGAAGTCAAGCAAAGCCAAACAAAGGCAAAACAAAACCAAACAAGTCCAAACGAAGCCAAAATGAATCTAAACGAAGCCAAACTAATCCAAACGAAACCAAACGAAACCAAACGAATCCAAACAAAGCCAAACAAATCCAAAACAAAGCTAAACAAATCCAAACGAATCCAAACCAAGCCAAATGAATCCACACGAAGCCAAAACGAATCCAAACAACTTCAAACAAAGCTTAAACGAAATCTATAAACGAAGAACGACATCTAAACACCAAAACGAAATCCAGACGAAATCTCAATGCCAAATACCCAAACAAATCCAATCTCAAATCCAAATACCAAACTAATATCCAAAAACCAAACTAAATTCAATTTCCAATTTCTAATTGCCAATTTTAAATTTCCAAAATCAAAATCAAAATCAATTTGAATTCACGGTTTTACCAACAAGACTGCTGCACTATTCCAGTAGCGATTTCTCCCAAACCATAGCACCGAATCATAATCCGACCGGTCATATTGAAGGGTTGGATGTCCCGAACATGCTCTCTAAAATTCAGTAAAAACGGACATTGTTTGCCTTTCGATCGGACCGTTTTGTTGGAGCTGCACACAGCAAATCCAAAAACCAAAAACTATATCTATTCTGACGAAAAGCAGATCGAAATTTCCAACACAAATCCAATCGAAAAACAAGATTAAAAAAAAGGAAATCACGCAAAAGAAGAACCAAAACAATATCAATACATAATCCAAAATTGTCGAACATATCCAAGATTTCCAAATAAATCCAATTCCGAACCGAAATCCAATACTACTACGAAATTAAATACCTAGTAGATCTACAAAACAGGGGGATCGCGACGGCTCCCCGATCAGATCAACTTGGTTCTGATACCATGTTAAATAATGAACAAAAGAGAGAAAAGAGAACGGCTAGGGTTTTGTATTATTTAGAAAGTGTTTATTACATAGAGTCTAAATCTATTATTTATAGATAAACTATATGGGCTAATGGGCTTAGGCCTTATATCTCTAACATACCTCCTCTTCTTTCTTTCTATTACTTCTCTCTTTAATATTCAAGAAAAACTCAAAAACCAAAAAACACTTAAAATCAACTCCAAATCCAAGACTTACAAACCCCAAAACACTTAAAATCAACTCCAAATCAACTCATACTATGGATTTGAGTGACTACAACGACGATTTCAGCTGCAATCTTGAAGATTTTCTTTCAGACGAGGATGAAACACTTACTTACCATCTGGAGAGTGGGCTTGAGGTACATTTTGAGTTTTTTCCCAACAGAACCAATCCACGCACGAAATTGTACATTGCGTTGTACACTATCACACAAGAACATGCGTGGAATATACAAAATCGCGCAAAATCTTGGCACAACATTGGGTTGCTTTGTCAAATCTTGGCACAAAATCGTGCCATGATTTTGCACAATCTTAGCGCACAATTTTGTGCCAATATTTGACAAATCTTGGCACTATTATGCGCAATTTGTGATTACATGTCCGATTATTGCCGAATTTTACGTTTGTGTTCTCATTTTCAAGTCTAAATACATGTATGAACTTGTTAACAATTGAATGAGTTACTTAGTTATAAAATGAGTTATTTATGTTGGTGAATTGAATGAATTGTGATATTGTATAAATTTAAATGATTTTGTTTTGTGTAGGAACCGAGAGAAGCACCATGTTACATGGCCGATTATAGCCAAATTTTTAATAAGGAGAGTGTCTACACCAAATCAGAATTGCTTGCATGGGTTGACAAGGAAAGCAAAAGCATATGATTTATTATTTTGGTCGATAAAGATGACGATGGTAGTAAAAATGGTAGAATTCTGAGGCTATATTTTAAGTGCAAGAGGCACAGTGTTTACAAACCGATGCCCAAACCTGGGAGAGTGTTTGTAAAAAAATCCGGTTGTTCGTTCACGCTAAGGGGAAATCCGGTGTTAGAATTACCCGGTTATTGGAAATTGTTAGTTAGAAATGGGAAACACAACCACCAACCATTCTTACACTTGGATGGTCATTCACGAGTTGCGAGGCTAAAAGTAGAGGAGGAGGAGTACGTTCATAAACTCACAACAATCGGATCTCGGGCAAGAGATATATATCATGGTTTGAAGTTAAGAGATCCGGAAAATGTTTCTAGTATGCGTACCATCTACAACTTGTGTCAAAAACACCATTTGGTAGATAAAGCGGGAAACTCTCAAAAGTAATACTTGTTTGGCCAGTTAAAATAACACGAGTATATGTTTGGGAGCGAACAAACCAACGGACGAGATCCTTGAATTGTTTCTTGCCCATCCCACAAGCAACGATTTATTGCGTACTTTTCCTCAAGTTCTTATAATGGATATCACGTACAAGACTACAAGGTATAAAATGCATTTGCTTGAAATAGTTGGCCAAACTTTGACGAAAAAGACCTTTTGTATAAGTTTTGTTTTTATGAGCTCTGAGAAACAAGAGAACTATATATGGGCATTGAGTGTTCTAAGGAGAGTGATGGTGAATAACTATGCACATTACCAAATATTATCATCACCGATAGGGAGTTGGCTTTAATGAACGCTATCGAGGATGTATTTCCGGATGCAACTCATATGCTATGCACTTGACATATCAATAGGAACATTAGCTCATACGCTAATAAAGTTTTGCCCAAAACGGACATGGCCAAAGAATTCTTAGAATTTTATGCCTCGGTTTCCCATTCAGCGAAGATCGAAGATTATAACAAAAACCTTGCCGAGTTACACCAAGCCTACGCCTATTGTCCCAAGGTTCCCGATTACATGATGAAACAATGGATATACCCTTACGGAAACAAATTCCTTAATATATACACGAACAAAATCAAATATTTGGGCAACCACACTAGCAACCGGTGAGTTATATCATCATATCGATACATTACTTTATTTTATTAATTTTTAGGATTCTAAATAATTTAAGATTATGTTATAGGGCGGAGAGTGCTCACTCGAGTTGGAAGATGAATATTTGATGAAAGCATTTGTCGAAGTAGGTAAAACGTACACGCAAAAATGGAGAAAACCATATTGGTAGGCAATGCTATGCCAGATGTATTTCCTATACGGTAGGGATGGGGTGCACCATATCGGGAGAACGGCGACGTGGAGGCATCCTACAATCACACAAACACGTTAATCAATAGATTCGTAAAACAATAAAAATTTACTAAAACAAATTGTAAATAACTAGAAAAATATGTTAAATCGTCGATAAAAGATAACAAATGCATCGTAACACGCAACAAAATTGATCGAAATTAAATTAGGGCTTTAAAAGTTGAAAAAGACCGATCCACGCATGCAGTTGCATGGATTGTGCCGATTCTGGCACAAGTTTGTGCGTGGATTCGACACAATCCACGCCCATGGATCAAACCAATCCACACACACTAGATTGGAAAAATCGTGGCACGAATTCGTGCGTCGATCACCCCAATCAACGTTTCGTGGATTGAATATTTTCTAGCACCATTTCGTGCCAGGAAATACCAGATGCACGCATGTTCTTGCGTGCATGAAGTATTTCCAAGCACGAAACAGTGCTTGGAAATACCAAGAACTGACCACCCCCCCCCCCAAAAAAAAAACCTAAAACTAGCCTACACTACCCTCAATCTATCAAATAACATGCCAAATCGAAGCTACTAGTCTAACTAAACATATACATTTATTCAAACATAAAAAACAACTACAAGTAGAGGAAAATTAGATTTTTCTATCAGAATACTAAAGTCTAAATATCATTAAAACCATATATGAAAATTTTAAAAAAACACCATGGTGTAGAGAATGCATACATTAACAAGTATCTTCTGTTAGATTTGAAAAATCTCGGGTTTTAAATCGTGGGTTTAGAGAGGTTTCGGGTTTCGGAAGATAGAAAGTGGTGGAATTTAGGAGTTTTTGTATTTATATCGATGACAGTTTTGTAAATAAGAGGGGCCTCGTTACAAAAAAGCGGGTCTTGAATTATCCTAGCCTAAAAATAAATTGTGATGGTTTGATTGTTCATTTACATAGGGAAATGATCGACTAGTACTGCAAAGAACAAAACTAACAGCTTTTTCTCTCTCTAGATTTGAGAACAGAGTTCCAAACTCAACCTAAACTGTGTCCGTCAACCGTTGCCGTCATGATTCTATCTCCTCCTTTGTTTATCGATGATGCCTCCTGATTCTCACAGTTTTTCCTCCAACTACCATCGCCATGTGCTGAAGGTGGTGGTGTTTGTGAATCTTTCCGATCGATTTTTTCTTATTTCTTTTCGGACCTTAACGTCTGAGTCACAATGCAAAGAAACATTTATAGTTTCTCCAGATTCTTCTTCTATCGACGGTGTCGTCACCGTTTGTTTCATTCATCTTTTTCATTCTCATCGTATTCCCTCTGTGTCGTCTCCGTCATTTGTTCCCTTTATCTCATCGTCGTTATTTGTTTCTATTTCCACCAGTCCGATAAGCAAAGATTTGTTCTCGGGATCGTAGTGGAACAAAACTTATCTCCTTCCTAAGCTTATTTCGAGCAAATCACTTTTGGCGTTGTGGGACAGTCGTGATGGTTCCTCAACATTTTTGAGCCTCTGTCTGAGCCTCTTTTCGATGCATTGGTGTCCTGTTACTCGTGCGTCGACGTTGCCACAAAGTCGAGTGCTCAAAAATCATGTTGTTAGTTTGTTGGAAAATAGTATATTGCTCAGCTACTTTGTTTTTAGTGCGTTTGAGTCTCGCTCTTTATTCGATACTTTGAAAAGGTCTGAGTCCACCGGTTCGTGGTTTCAAATCGATTATTGGAAGTGGTTAGAGTTGGTATCTTCGTTCGGGATACAAAAGGTCATTTTGATTAATGAAGTGTCGCCGACTATGGCGTCGATGCTGATTGCGATTGCGAAGGAAGGTTCTGATTCTACCGTGACGGTGCTGTACAGGTGGTGCTTAGCTTTCTGCTTAAACGTAACGAAGTGAATCAGTGCTTTTTTACTTCACCTAAAGAAAAAGGGTTAATCTTTGGGCCCATTTATTACATTAATAACCGGTTAACTCTTTCCTCTGTCTTATTTATTAGTACGAGATATAAATTTCTTATTCTTCAATCGCCTTTTATATCTTATATTATTATTTTTAAAGTACTTATTTTCTTTTACTTAATTTTAAATGATGTTTATTATATTATATTTTCTAAGCTCTTCAGATCTATTAATACTATATTCTCCTCTCTAGTTATGAGTTTGTTTCTATATATTCAACTCTTTACTGGCATCACCATTATGGTTATTTGGTTTTGTTTTCCGACAGGACCGTCGTCTGGTATTTTGAAAGTTGTATTTTATTATTTTAGATCTCCAAAATATTTATTGGATGAGATCAAAGTTGTTGGAAGCAATGAAATGTGGACTCACTTCTTAAGAGGTTTCGCTTTTCTAACGTCATCGCTTACGGTAATATGAATTTTTCCTCCGACAGGACCATGTTCTGATGCACTGTATATATTTTTCCTTATGAATATTTCTTCTTGGAATGTGCGGGGTCTTAATGATCCCGTTAGGTAAAAAGATGTTACTACTTTCATAATTAGTAATAGTATCTCATTATCAATTTTAGTTGAAACAAAAGTCTAACTTTTTAAAGTCGAATCTATTATTAGGTATATGGTTTCTTTTTGGCATGTTATTACCAATCACTCCTCTCATCCTCTTGGTAGAATTTAGATTATCAGGAACCCTAGTGTTATCACTGTTTCTAGGTTATCCTAATCCTCTCAGTACATTCACTGCATGACCAAGTGCCATAATTTGAATGCCTCATTCAGATTCTCTGTTATTTATACTTTTAATGACGCTCAGGATCGTACTCATCTTTGGAATGACTTAATAACCATTTCCAAACAAGATTAGGGCATCCCCTGGGTCTCATTGGGGAATTTCAATGCCATTCGTTATCCGAATGAGCGATTAGGCTTCTCCAAAAATTGGTACTCAGCAATTGATGACTTTAATAATTGTTGTTACCTTAGTGAGCTCAGTGATCTGCAATCCACTGGATTCCAATTCTCTTGGATTAATAAACAACCTACTCATCTCATCCTCTCCAAAATCGATTGTGTTCTAGTTAACCCTGGCTGGGATGATTTCTTTCCTATGTCTTTCGCTCACTTTGGTTTTCTCTGTTCCTCCGACCACACCACTGTTACTCTCAATCTTGGGTTACCCCGTCAAAGACGTAAGAAACCATTCAAATTCTTTAATATGTGGCAATCCCATCCTCATTTTAAAAATATTATCTGCAAAAGCTGGAATTTTCCAATCTCAAAACATTTTATTTCAAGCTCAAGCTAATCTCGCATATGACCCCCTCAACCTTATTCTTGTCACCAAAGAAGTTGAGGTTTCCACGAACTTCATATTTCTTAGTAGTGCTGAAGAATCCTTCATCAAGCAAAAATCTACAGAAAATTGGATCATGCTTGGTGATAAAAACACTAAATTTTTCCACAATAGTATTAAAACCCTTCTTTTCCGTAACAAAATTATTTCTATTAATAATGACCATGGTATCACTGTTTCAACTCCCGCTAGTATTTCTAAGGTTATTGTGAGTTACTTTGAGGACTCCCTTGGTACTAGGCATCCTGTTGGTTATCCAGGGTTGGAGAAAGTTTCCTCTCTTCTTTCCTCTAAAGTCAATGAGACTGACAAGGCCTCAATGATTCGTGAGATCACTAGCGAAGAGATTAAGTCAGCCCTTTTTAGTATTGATAGTAATAAATTGTAGTGTCCCAATGGTTTTAATTTGAGTTTCTTCAAATGCACGTGGAATATTGTTAAGCATGACATTTGTAATAGTGTCCTCGAGTTTTTTCAAACCGGAATTCTTGATACCTCTTGGAACTCCACTTCCATTGCTTTCATTCCTAAAAAGTATTCCCCTTCTGTGGCTGCAGATTTTAGACCTATTGCTTTTTGTAATGTTTTTTACAATATCATCTCTAAATCTTAGCTAATAGAATTAAGGATTCTTTCCCTATCTAGTTAATAACTCCCAAACGGCTTTCTTCTCGAGTAGGAACATCTCGGATAACATTCTTACTTCTCAAGAACTTCTAAGAAGCTATCATACTAATTGTAAGGGTAAAAGGATGGCCCTTAAAATTGGTCTTATGAAAGCTTTTGATAATGTCCGCTGGCATCTCATCCTTGACATTCTTGTGGCGATGAACTTCGCAGAAAAAATGATCAATTGGATCATCAACTGCATCTCCTCCTCCTCTTATTCCATCAATATCAATGTGGATCTTTATGGTAACTTCAAATTTAGAAAGTTTCTAAGACAATAGGACCCGCTTTTCCTTTTTTCTTTGTCCTTGTCATGCAAGTCCTTTCGAGTACCCTTAAAGAGGAGTAATGACAAAAAAAATTGGTTTCACTGGAAGTGCCACAAACTCAAAATTACAAATCTATACTTTGCAGAAGATCTTATGATTTTCTTTCATGGTGATGTCAAATCCTTTATCCTCATCAAAGAGGTTCTCGATGATTTCTATTCATTTTCTGGTCTAAACGTCAACCCCTCTAAAAGTCATATCTTTCTGTCAGGTATCAATAATACTATTCGCACTGAGCTCCTGTTTATTATCGGTTATTTGGAAGGTTCTCTCTCAGTCAAATATCTAGGAGTCCACCTTATTAGCATTCATATTACCCACACAGACTATCGTCCTTTTTTTTAATAAAATTACCGCCAGGATCGATTCTTGGACCTCCAAGCATATGTCTTATGCAGGTAGACTCCAGCTTATCAAACCTATCTTATTTGTTGGTCAAGTTTACTAGTCCTCCATATTTATTCTCCCCTCTAGGATCATTAAAGAGTTGACCCAGAACCTTCGTCGTTTCCTTTGGTCAAGTTTCGCTATGAAAATCTATGGGGCCAAAGTGGCCTGGTCTAATATCACCTCTCCCATAAAAGAGGCCACTCTAGAATCAAGCAGTTGTCCTTAAGTATCTATTGTGTATTATTAGTAATAACAATCACTTTATCTGGTGTGATTGGATAAAAATAAAAAAAATCAAAAATAATAATTTATGGATCCTTTTATTGGTTCCTCCCCTTCTTGGATTTGGAGGAAAATGCTTCGTCTTTGCCCGTTGGCTAGTAATTTATACAGGGTGGCTATTGGTAATGGCTCAAATATTTCCTTCTGGTATGACCCATGGCTCCTCACTACCTCACTAGCTTAGCACTATGGTACCAATATCGTCAAGGATTCCCGGCTTGGAAAAAACCTCAAGGTATCGGATATCATTTACGATGGTCATTGGAATTGGCCGCCAAACATTAGATCGGCTAGAGCTAGAAGTCGTTCTAATATTCTAGAGATCAACAACCTCATCCTCACCCTGCCCCTCCTAACATTAACTCTTATATTATTCCTTTTTGGATTGCGAAGGTTGGCTGCAACAACTTCACAATCAAGGATACCGATAACGCTCTTCATAAGCCTACCTCTGTTGTGGGGTGGGCCAGGTTAGTATGGAATACATTCAATATTCCTCGTCACTCCTTTATCTTATGGCTCGCTATCTTGGGCAAACTTACTTACCATAGATAAGCTTCTCAGCTGGGGTTTCAATACTCCACCTAATTGTGTCTTATGAAACTCTGCTTGTGAAACTATTGTTCATCTCCTCTTTGACTGTAGTTTCACTTAGAGTATTTCGCTTTTGCTAGTTCAAAACTAGATTTCCCTTTTTCTGCTTCATGTTAGCAGTTTTGGTTCTGTGAGGTGTCAAATTTGTCTCACTCTCGAAACCGTCACATTTGGCGCTCTTACTTTGGCGTGGTTATTTAGCACGTCTGGAAGGAGAGGAACTCAAGAATTTTTGGTTCCCTTCCGGCCAATGCCTCTCTGGTTCCTCACCAAATCTTCTTTGATCTTCGGTCCAGATTCTACAGTACCAAAATTTGTTAGCCTATATAACTGCTTATAATTTAATTTTTTTATTTATTTTTTTTCTTTATTTGCAGGTCTCCTCATTCTCGGTTTTGTTCGTTGTCTTTATTTGCTGTGGACTTTCTTGGAGTTACTCTATGTCGGCTCGATTGGCCCTTATTACACTTTTAGTTATTTAACTTTATTTCTATTGTTTTGTAATTAATTACTATGTTTGTTTTAGCAGTCCTGTCTATAAACCTCCTTATGCCGATTGTATCTCCTCGGGATATGTCCTAGGTAATTGTATGAACTTTTTTTTATTTAATGTTTTTACACCAAAAAAAGAAAATGATCGAGTATGGTATTAATTATAACATCGATTGAATGCAATAAATCATGGAGAATTGGACAACCATTGAAAATATAATGTGTTATGGTTTGAGGGGTCATATTTATCATAATTGAAAAAATATAGTTCTTACTGGGTGGAGTAAAGCATAATTGACTAAGTAATTTGATCCTATATATATATATATATATATTTAGGTGCTGACGAGGCCACAACTGTATAAATCTAAGAATTTTCGAAGCATCAGTTTCTTCGGTTCAACTTCTTATACTAGTGTAATATCATCCAAGGCTTAAGCTATTACACGTTGGACGCCATTAGTCAAACTAAGCAGGTTCATTTGCTAGGAAGCTTAGGCAAATGCATTTGTTGTTTTGGTTGGGAATACAATTCGTAATGCTGAGTAATGTCACCAAAGCTAAGGGTATTTAGGGTAAAGGAAAGGTTTGCTTTGGTCTTAAATACTATAGATGAAGTAAGGTGTATTAGCCAAGTAAGTGACAACATAGACTTGAGTTGTTAATTGCTATAGGTGGTTTAAGGTATCAGTTCGAGTGGTTAGATCAATCTATTGTTACACCGAAATTAGTTACTCCTTGTTACAATAGAAATGGTTATTTATGTTGAGGAGTTTGCTAGATTTTGTTGAAGATAAAGATTATCACCAAACATTATATATAGATATCTTTGGACTGTGAAGAGGTGGACAAGATTTTGGTCGAGAGTGCAATATAGATAGAAAGAGAAAATACTGAATAGATCGAATAAAGATCTTGGAAGAGTATCGAGTGTGAGCTATAGATTTTAAGTTTCTTTAAACACTTTGTCTTTCTCTGTTATCTTTATCTTGTAAACTATTTTATTGTTGAACAACCTGAAGAACGATACTTGTTGTAGCTCAGAGTGGACATAGGAAACTCGTCGAACCACTATAAATCTGTGTGTTCAAACTTTCTTTTACTCTGTTTTTTAATTTGTTATTTTTAGTAGAATTATTATGTGTTCGGTGACGTAGTTCTTGGAATGATCTTTTAGAGACCTGAGTATATCTAATATAGATTGTATAAAACATCACAACTGGAACCAGAGGTTGATTATAAAGTGATTCTTGTAACTGAAATGGGACTAACGAAGTTTGAGATGGAGAGGTTTAACGGGAAATGAGATTTTGGAATCAGGTAAAAGTTAATACAAGCGGTCATGATTCTATAAGAGGTTGATCTAGCCTTTGCAGGGGAAAGTAAACTTCCTGAATCATTCTCTGAGGCAGATAAGCATAGAATGTTAAAAAAGTTCTTACATCAGGATCATTATGTATCTAAGTGATAATGTGTTAAGGAAGGTCTCAAAATAAAAATTTGGCAGTTGGAGTCTAGAACAAACTAGAGAGCATGTACATGACAGATTCCTGATGAAGATCAGACACTAATCTTGTTAAACTTATTTCTTTCTGCATATGGATAATTGAAGAATAATATCCATAATTTTAAAAGTATGGTTTTCACTTGGTGGAGAAAATTATACTCACTAAGTGCTTTGACCCTATATATTTCAGCGTTGACGAGGCAACGACTGTATAAGTTTAAGAATTGCCAAAGCATTAGTTTCTTCGGCTAAGATATTGGCCATTTCATCATAGAAGCTTTTGTTTAAGCAGACACAACTGCTTATACTAGAGTAATATGATATAAGGCTTCAACTATTGCACGTTGGAAGCCAATAGTCAAACTAAGAAGGTTCATCTACTATGAACCTTAGGCAAAGACATTTGTTGCTTCGGTTGGGAATAAAATTGGTAAAGTTGAGTGATATCACAGAACCTAAGGGTATTTAAGGTGAGGCAAACGTTTTCTTTGACCTAAAGTACTATGGATCAAGTAAGGTCTATACTAGCCAAGTATGTGACAACCTAGACTTGAGCTGTTAATTGTTACTGGTGGTATAATGTATCAGTTAGAATGGTTAGATCAATCTATTGTTGCACCAGAATCGGTTACTCCTTGTTATAACAAAAATGGTTATTTACGTTGAGGAGTTTGTTATATTATGTTGAAGATAAATATTGTCACCAAGCATTATATATAGTGCTCTTTAAACTTCGAAGAGGTGGATGGGATTTTGGTCATATAGACATGATTTTTAATTTGTTACTTTTCAGTAAAATTGTTACGTATTCCGTGACATAGTTCTTGGAATGAACTGTTAGAGACCTGAGTATATCTAATAAACATTATATAAAGAATCACAAGTGGGACCAAAGATTGATCACGAAGTGATTCTTGTAACTGAAATGCGACTAACAAAGTTTGAGATGAAGAGGATTAACGGGAAATAATTTTTTTGAATATAGTGAAAACTAATGCAAGCAACCTTGATTCAATATGAGGTTGATCTAGCCTTTGCAGGGGAGACTAAACATCCTAAATTATTCTCTGAGGCAGATAAGCATGAAATATTAAAAAATGCTTTCATCACGATCATTCTGTATGTGAGTGATAATGTGTTGTGGAATGTCTCAAAATAAAATTCGGCACTTGGAGTCTGGAACAAACTAGAGAGCATGTACATGTGAAATTCCATGACAAATCGAAATTATTTGAGGGTGAAGTTATTTTGTTTCTAGATGACAAATCGAAATTCCATGAACGCCTAAGAGGGAAAGGTGCTTGTAGAGCAAATACGAGGGATGCTTATGTTTCTTTTGAAGAATATGACTCCGTAGAGATACTGGTGCACTCTTTAGATGAAGGCCAGAGGGAGTGAATTCTGGATATTGGAAGCTCATTCCATATGAGTCCACACAGAGACTAGTTCAATTAATTTTAATGAAAATAGTGAAGGCATTGTGTTACTTGGTAACAACAAGGCTTATAAGATAACTAGAATCGGATATGTGAAGATTCAGATGTTTAATGGTTGTGATTGGATTCTGACTAATATGAGGTACATTCCCGATCTAAGAAGAAATCAAATTCCCTTTTCGCATGTTGGACAACTTAGTTTGTCTTATCAAAGATACATGAAAATTATTAAAGGTGTCATGACCTTGATGAAGGAGAAACTGTACAATAGCCTTAATTCTTTGATTGCTAATACCGTTATACGCATAATGGCTAGCTTATCCGAAGGACTAGTAGATCGTACAAACTTATGACATAGAAGACCGGAATATGTGAGTGAAAATATTGTTGGAGTTGTATAAGCAAGATTTGTTTGGAAAATAAAAATTGGCTGTCTTAGAATTTTGTCAATCATGTGTGTATAGAAAAAAATAGCATAGTCAAGTTTTTACAATATGAGCACACGACAATTGGAACCCTTCACTATATACATGTAGATCTTTAAAGGCCTGAAATGATTAAATCTCATAGAGGTAGTAGATAGTGTATGTTAATAATTGGTGATTAATGAAGGAAGTTATGGATTTATTGGCTAAAGATGAATGAGAAGATTTTGATAGGTTCGAACAATGAAAGAGCATAGTTGAAAAACAGGTTAGCAAAGAAGTAAATAACTTCATGGTGAATAATGGTCTTGAATTCGGTGCAAATAAATTTACAGATTACTCTAAACAAACATGGATCACTCGGAATAGGAATGTACGTGACACTCCGTAGAAAAAACATTTATCTCTAAAAGAATGAATAGAACAATTCTTGATATGGTGAGGTACATTGCTAAGCTCCCAAGATCTTTTTGGGTTGTATCGACAGTGATTGTATGTTACGTTATAAAACAAATTCCATCTACTGTAATTGACTTAAAACCCCAATATGAAATATGGTATAAAGTTTTTGGTCCCGTTGCTTATACAAATATAACGAAGGACAAGTTGCAACCAAGCACCCTGAAGTGCTTCTTCACTGGATATCTAGAAGGCATTAAGGATTACAAGTTATGATGTCTTGAAGCAGGTTATAGGAAATAACTAGTATAAATGTGACATTCAAGGAGAATGATTATCCTGGTTAGGGTGGTGAAAGGCCTAAAGCTCATATTGATGGAAAAAATACACTTGAGATTGAGGTGGATTCACCTGGACCAAAACCTCCTAGTGGATTTAAGGGATATGACCCATCAAATACATATGGACAAGAGAAATTTATGGATCTAGAAGGTATCTCAGCTCCAAATGGCTAACAGATAGCAAGGGTCATGACCAGAAGAATCATCTTAGCTCCTCATAAGTATGGGTACGTCAAACTAATATATTTTGCATTGGCTGCCACATGTGAACTGATTCACTATGATCATGTGTGCTTCAGGCATTCAATATAAGGTGAGGATAAATTCCAGTATTTTGTTGCGATGAAGGAGGACATGATTTTTCTTCAGAAGAATAACACATGGGATATGGTAGAAAAAACTGAAGGTCATAAATTGGTCTATTGCAAGTGGATTTTCAAGAAGAATGAAGAAATTCTTGGGTTGAAGTGGCTTGATACAAAGCCAGACTCATTTCTAGAGGATTTAGTCAGCGAGAAGGTGTTTATTATAATGAGATATTCTCTCCCATAGTGAAACATAGTTAAATCAAGATCATTCTTTCAATTATTGCTAAGTTTGACATGGACTTGACTAGATTGACATAAAAACAACTTCCATACATGGTACAATTAAAGAAACCATCTACATGAAGTAGCCTGAATGATTTGTAAAAAAGGAAATGAATGATTAGGTATGTCTATTGAACAAAGCATTGTACGGTATGAAAGAACCTCATAAGCGTTAATATAAGTGTTTTGATGATTTCATGGTCAATAGTGGTTATGGAGAAAGCAATTATGATACTTGTATTTATATGAAGAATACGAGTTGTGCCAATATATATCTATTATTGGATGTAAATGATATGTTGATTGCTAACAAAAACAATGCATGAATTAAGTCCTTATAAGTAATGTTGACGAGCAGGTTTGAGATGAAGGACATGAATTCAACCAAGAGGATTCTTGGAATAGAGATAACTTGGGATAGGAAAATGAGACCGTGTTCCCATCACAACAAGGTTATCTAAGGAATGTGCTTTACATGTTTAGTATGATGGAAGCAAAACTAGTCACATGTTAAATTAACATCTTTAAAGGTTGATGTTGAAGTAATAAAGATTCCGAAAATAGAAGATGGTGAGGTTTATTTTCGATTCAGGGTAATTTTGTCAAGAGTTTTGTGGTATTTTAAAGGTATTTAATGTTTGGATAGAGTGTAGAGGAAGAATTGAGCTGCCTGGTTGTATTTAATTTTCATTACCCTCAATTAATGTTGGTGGTTGGGTATTTATACCCTTATCTTTTGGGCCATATGGGCTTTCGGGTTGTGTTTTATGGATTCGGGTCGAGTTTAAAGACCCACTAGCTTCTAAGTAAACAAGTAATTAGTTTAATCATGAAGTGATTATGTTTTTAATCCTTTAGTTCTATTCGGACAGTTTAGTAAGTGGAGGTTGTCCGAATCGTCCCTGTCCGGTTAGATAGATGATGTCCGAATTGCCCCTGTTCGGTTCTCACAAAGAGTGGTGACAAAATCCGGACTCATCAGAAGACGTTATTTATTCCAATTCTGTATAAAGTATAATATATGCCATACTCTGTAATAGGCATGATTTTTCTAATGTTTTAAGCTTTGTGAGTAAATTCATGTCAAAGCCCTCATTGGGACATTGACATGCTGTTAAGTGGTAACTAAGGTACATTAAGGGATCTACTAGTCTAAAGTTGATGTATAGAGAGGCTTGTTTAGGGGTAGAGCGTCCTGAGGTTTTTATTGATTCTGATGTCAGTTTTATGGACACTATGAAATATTTGACGGGTTATATGTTTGTGTTGTTCAGCATTGCTATGAGTTGGAAAGCTAATATTCAACCTGTAGTAGCATTATCCTCTACCGAAGTGGAATATATTGTTGTTACCGAAGCTATAAATGAAGCTTTGTGGTTAAAAGGAATACCAAGGAAACTTTAAGTACATCAAGAATTTCTAATGGTATATTATAATAATCAGCATGCAATATACTTGTCCAATAATCAGGTGTTTCATGAATAGACTAACCACATTGATGTTAAACTTTTTTAAGACTTAGTACTTAGAATGGAGAGATTGTGCTAAATCATGTTCATGCGGATGAAAACTTGACAAATGTGCTCACTAAACGGGTGATAACGAGAAAGTTCAAGTACTGTTGGACTTGGTTCATATTCAAAGCATCTGAGGCCCGTGTCAGGGGGAAACTTGAGGAACAACTGTATTTTCTTTTGAGAAGTAAAAAAAGGGATAGTTTTGAAAGTATGGTTTTGACTTGGTGGAGCAAAGCATAACTGAATGAGTGCTTCGATTGTGTCTGCTTAGTTTTTATTGAGGCAACGCATGCATAAGCCTAAGCATTATCAAAGTATCAATTGACTCAGTTAAATTATCGAATGCTTGAGCTTGGAAGCTTTTGTTTAAGTTAAAGCCATATACTAGAGTAACATCATCCAAGGCTTCGACTGTTTCAAGGTAGGAAGTCATTAGTCAAAATAATTAGGTTCATCTGGAATGAGGCTTTGGCAAATGCATTTTGTTGTTTCGGTTGGGATTAGAATTCATAAAAAATAGTAAGTTCAGGGAGCCTATGGGTATTTATAGTGAGGAAAACATTTACTTCGGGTCTGAATTGTTATGGATTAAGTAAATAATACACTATCCAAGTAGGGGATAACTTGGACTTGAGTTGTTAAGCGTTACAGGTGGTGTACAGTATTAGTTGCATTACTTACATTTATCTACTATTATAACATAATCATTTACTTATTGTTACAATATAAATGGTTATTTTTGTTGATGAGCTTGTTACATTATGTTAAAAAGATATATTCTCAACAAGCATTATATATAGTTCTCTTTGGACTTCGAAGAGGTGAAGTGATTTTAGTTAAGTGTGCAACATGGATACTGAAGAAAAATACACTAGCATGTAAGCTCTAGATTGGAGTTTTTGTAAACTTTTGTTATTGTTCAACAACCAAAGCAATGATATTTGTTGTGGCTCAGAGTGGATGTAAGCAAGTTGTAGAACCACTAACAATCCATGTGTTTAAATTTTCTCTTACTCTTTTATTATTTTGTTATTTTTAGTAGAATTTCTACGTGTTTCGTGACGTAGTTCTTGGAATGATGCGTCAAAGACCAGAGTATATTGAGTAGAGCTTGTATAAAGCGTCGCAGTATATTTTATGCTACATCCTACGTATTCTACATCCGAATTGCATAGAGGATAGAATTTTGATGTTGTTTGATTTGTTGAGGGTGTAGGAAATTGTAGATGTTCTTGAGTTAATTGTTTTTTCCAAAATCTCCATCACAACCAAAACTTAAACTGTTTGTGAGCTAGTGGAAGGCCTCTCAAAATGTATAAAAATTACACATGCTATAAAGTTAAAATTGATGGATCCAGAAATATCTGAGGTGGAGATAGGTCTAAAATACATTTGGAAGTAGTTTGTAGATAGATATATACGAAAAATAGAGAGAAAAAATGCCAAAAATGGTAATAAAGTAATAATTGTTCACCTTTTCTCAAAAAAGAATTGTTGCTTTCTATAGTAATTTGATAGGCGCAAAGGCCACATGGTTCATCCATTTATGGTTATTCTATCCAATTATTCTACTAATCTTACACATTTAAATTTACTACTACATCACATGCTTTCAATGTTATACATTTGTTGGGCTTATATTACAAGATTTATATTAGACCGAATTAAGTTAATATTCTATCACTCCAACAATAGGTTAGGATACATCACACGCTTATCAACAATTGGAGGACTAAAAAAAATAAGTAAGAGCCGACATGCTTAGATTAATAACATAGATATCCAAGAATCTCAAGAATTTGACCAATAATGAAAAAAACCCGAAAATGATGCATTCCACATAAAAACTAAGGACTAAATAATGGGGAAAATGAAAAATACAATTGCTCTAACCAAAACTCAGCGTAACAAACGAGAGGAATAAAATTAAAATACAAAAAGTATTTTTACGCACTAAAACACGTAAGTTCAAACTAACACTAGAAGTCGCAAACAAATCGCAAGAAGTCCAAACAAACTAAATAATCATTGACTAAATTTCTTTTGTATCACTTAAGGAGAGATCCGTATAAAATTTGACATGAATAAGATGGATTTGTAAGACCACATATGTAATCCAAAACACCATTAAGAATTATTTTTAAACATCATCCTCAGGTTTAATCTTGACTATACATTGCAATATATGTCGTTTTCTATGATGTGTCGAAGAAGCACATTCATTTAGTTCAATAATCTTTCATTAGTGTCTGTTAAGATTTGTAGAGGTCATTCTAAAAGGATATTATTGGCACTAAGGTTATCAAGAATGGTTGATTCACATTTGTTAATGAAAAATGTCTACATTTCACAAATACAAAAATACCAATATTTCTCATTTTGCAAGGTCACAAATATGGATATTTCATAAATATATAAAGTTCACGATTCAAAAATAGATAAACTTAACAAATTATAAGTAAACGCCATTCAAATTTTATAAATTAAAAAAAATCCACATTTTGAAAATAATTAAATATAGATAAATACCATGTTTCACAACTTAAAACTTGCATATATTTCCCAAATACCGACATGTTATGTTTTTCGACCTAAAAAATGTCTATGTTTCACAAAATCTAATATACATAGATTTTTTTTACATGTTATTAATTAATTTCAAGTTGAAGATAACATCGATTTTGATCTAATTATAATAAGAATAGATGGAGAAGATTAAATCAACATAACACGAGAGACTAAATAAAAAATAAATTACGTACAACTTAAGTAATAATACATCGATCCGTCAAATTGGTTATCTTCATTTTCATTCCATTCATATGCTTCACTTTCACGAAAAACTATTTTCATCTTCTACTATCATGTTGATAATGACTTCGAACAAGATATCATTTATAGTATTGTAAACATTTTTATCTTACATCATCTTTACCGTAATGAGTAAGATAGATTACAATGTACACCACTAGTGATTCTAAAATAATATATCTTTCTTATAGATCTACTCTTATACGCAAAATGATAGGTGGATTGCCCCCACCATATATTATAAAGTACCACATCAAAATTAAGAAAGCACAAATTATGCGTTATGGTATTTTACACTGCAGTAACTATCATTTGTCAATAACTATCTCCAAATTGATTCCAAACCTTAAAACCATGAGTGTAAAAAGTAATAAAATGGTATAAAAGTACTCGAAGAATAATTCATGATTTATCCCTTTAACTATTAGAAGTATTAACAATTCATATTTATTATATGGTATTGATTGTTTTCATAAGTATATTATGTGTTTAATACAATTAATATATAATTTTCGAAATATTTGATGATGTTGTATATGATGCATATATTCAAATGAGTGGTGGGATTAGCTAGGAATTCATCAACCAAGTGTAATCATTGAGAAAAGGCATAGAGAGGCGAGACTATATTCAATGTCGTAAAGAAGAAATTTCTATGTTTTACTTACATACTAGACCATGGGATTCGTTTCCCTCTGAGCCCAAGCCTTTTACGGTTTTTTCAAGTAACCCATTTGTGCCCAACTCAACTCATTTCTAATTTCTAGAGGGTTTTGTTTGTGAATATTATAATGTGCTATTAGTTTGGGAGGTTTTAGATTCAGATTTTCTTGCGGTGAAAAAGGTGTTGAGGAATATAGATAACACTTATTTCGAAATTGTTATTGACTATGTTTGTAAAGTGTTAGATGATCTTCCAAGCTACAACAAAATCTAGAAGAATAAATTTGTATATATATATATATATATATATATATATATATAGTTTATGAGAGTCTCTTAACGAGGAGAATGATTCACTCCCATGTGGACATCGAAAGGTAATTCGAACCGATGGAGGATCGAACATCAGTGGATGCGGCGCGGGTGTACATATAGTCACTCTTGCGAGCATAAGTATGCATCAAGCAATCCGATTTGGTTTTACCACATCTAACAACGAAGCTGAGTATGAGGTTGCCCTAGTTGGTTTGAGATTAGCACAGGTGTGCGGGGCTAGGCATATACGTCTCATCAGTGATTCTCAGTTGCTGATTAATCAAGCCTCGGGAGTGTCAGAAGTTATAAAAGAACACCTGGTTCAGTACTTAGCAATGTTGCGAGTGTTAGCCGTTTCGTTTGCTAAAGTGACATATGAGCACGTCTCCAGGACTGAAAATGTGATTGCTGACTCCTTGGTGTCGGTATACTGTTCAAGCAGCTACCCTTGGGTAACAGTACAAGAAAACCCGTCAATTATAAAGAGGACAGAGCTGGACAATCGTCCAGAGATCGCCTGTTAGATATCCTCGGTAACCTTGTCGGACTGGAGAAGGGACATTATAGTTTTCCTGGCCGAAGGACTGTTACCAGATAATATCGTCGCAGCCCGGAAAGTACGAAATAAGGCTTGGGGGTACATTTTGTTGGGAGAAATACTCTACAAAAAGTCTTTCAGCAGGCCTTTGCTGAGATGTCTAGGGACGAATGAATCACAGATAATCGTGTCCGGGTTGCACAACGGAGAAGGCGCCGCTCACTGCGGTTACAAAGCACTAATAAGGAGAATTTTTCTTGCCACTTTTTACTGGCCGACGGTAACTGCCGATGCTCAGCAGATAGTAAAAACGTGCGACACCTGTCAAAGATTTGCGAACGCAATCCATATGCCTGCAACTTCCTTGGATTCAATATCTGAAGGCCTCATTTTTTTACCGATGGGGGATCGATCTAGTAGGGCCATTGCCAATGGCATCCGGCGAAAGACAAATGATAGTGGTGGCAGTGGATTACTTTTCGAAATGGGTAGAAGGCGAGCCACTATCGGGAACGAAAACTAAAGATATTATCAAATTTATTTGGTCAAACATCTGCTGTAGGTTTGGGGTACCTCAGAGGCTCACAATGGACAACAGACCTCAGTTTGACAGCAGCGAAGATGAAATCATTTTGTTCGACCAACAGGATCAGGCAATGCTTTTCGGCCCCTTTCCACCCTCAAGCGAACGAGCAAGTTGAGGTCACAAACCGGACTATCATAGACGGACTCAAAAAGAATTTAGAGGGAAAAATCGACAAGTGGCCGAATTATTTACATGAAGTATTATGGGCCTACCATACTACCCCCCGAACGACGACTCAAGAATCACCCTACGCCTTGGTTTATGGGATGGATATCGTTTCTCCGGTGGAATCAATCTTCCCATATTTTAGGATCGGAAACTATGATGAGAATAGAAACGGGGATGACAGACGACTAGCTCTTGACTTGGTAGAAGAAAAAAGAAGCCGAGCTCAGCTGAATTCGTTACCTTATCAGACCTTAATGAGGAGCCGATATGCATCGAAAGTACATCGACGAGAGTTCAAGGTCGGGGATAGAGTTTTGAGAAGAGTTTTTCTGCACACCAAAGACAAAAGCATTGGAAAACTCGTCCCGAATCGGGAAGGCCCGTATAAGGTGGTGGAAAGAATCAAGAGCGGGACGTATCAATTACAGGACAAGCATGGACGCTTGTTGAGGCTCCCTTGGAATATTGAACATCTGAAGATATATTTGGAGTGATTTTTTGTAATTCCTTTATAATTATTCTCTATTATGTAAGAACGTTTGGTCGGGGATGCACTCTTTCCTACCTCGGTGGCGCGAGAAGGTTTTAATGAGGCATCCATGGCAACCGATCATTATAATCTACTCCTTTTTTGCCTGTAAAACTCGAAAGCGTTAAAGGGAAATCCATAAGCTGACGAGCTGATAGACGACTTTTGACGATCTTAATTAACCAACAGAACCTTAATAGGTTTTTCAGTTTTTAACTGATCTGCCACTACTTGGGCTTTGACTGCTGTCCGAGGGGAAAAATCAATATCGTAGTCTCCCAACTCCACTGACCACTTGGTCATTCTACTTGAAATGTTGGCCTTTTGGAGAACATTTTTCAAGGGAAAAGAGGTCCGGACAATAATGGGATGAGCCTGAAAATAAGGTCTCATCTTCCTTGTAGCAATCACCAGGGCTAGTGCTAATTTCTCAAGTTTCAAATTGCGTTTTTCTGCATCAATCAAACTCTTGCTAATGTAATACACCGGATGGGGATAATTATCAACCTCTCTTACCAACACTACACTTATGGCACAACTAGAGACTGCCAAGTATACGAAAAGAGTCTCTCCATCAACAGGTTTAAGCAAAGTCTTGGGGGAGGACAAATGCTTCTTGATTTCATTGAAAGCCTCATCACACTGTGAGGACCAATTAAAGTCCTTTGCACCTTTCAAAGTTTGAAAAAACGGGGCACACCTGTCCGAAGACCTTGAAATGAAACGGTTTAGTGCAGCCAGCCTCCCACTCAATCGTTGTACTTCTTTAATATTCCGAGGAGGCTCCATTTGTAGTAAATCATCAAGCTGGTCCGGATCAGGCTGTATCCCTTGCTCACTTATCACAAATCCCAAAAATTTCCCGGACTGCACTCCAAAGACACACTTTTCTGGTTTTAATTTCAAATTTACTTTTACTAAGTTAGTAAAAGTTTCTTGGAGATCTGTCAAGTGTAACTCTTCGTCCATAATTTTCACCATCATGTCGTCGATGTAAACCTCCATGTTTTTTCCAATTTGATCAGCAAAAGCCTTGTTTACCAACCTTTGATAAGTAGCCCCAGCATTTTTTAACCCAAGTGGCATCACCTTGTAACAATGAAGGCCCCTATCAGTAACAAATATAGTATGTTCTTGATCCTTCGGATCCACTTGAATCTGATTATACCCGGAGAAGGCATACATAAAGGATAGCAGCTTGTTTCCAAATGTGGAGTCCACCAACTGATCAATTCGGGGGACCGGGTATAAATCCTTTGGGCAAGCTCTGTTGAGATCTGTGAAATCGATGCACATACGCCATTTGCCATTTTTATTTTTACCAATACCGGGTTGGCCGTCCATAAAGGGTATTGAGATTCCTTTATGTGCCCCATTTTAGTAAGCCGGTAAACCTCCTGAACTATGACATCAGGCTTTTCTTTAGAAATGCTCTTCTCTTCTGTACCACAGGTGCTATGTCTCTTCGGATGGACAATCGGTGTGGTATAATATCTACTGGTACCCCGGTAACATCAGTATTGCACCAAGCAAAAACATGCTGATGATGTTTTAAGAATTTTAACATTTTACCTTTTAATTCCGATGTCATCTTGGATCCTATCTTGACACTTTTTTTTTCAGCTAGAGAGTGAGTTTCAACTTCTTCAATTGGTATTAAAACACCAGGGGTCTCTCTGGGGTCATCTATTTCACCCTCTCCCCCAGAGGGCCCCTCAAACTGCTATTCCTCATTGATCCGAACTGCCCCGATGTCCGAGGAGCCAGTGCAGTTGCATAACATTCTCTTGCTGCCTTTTAGCGGCTCCGAACAACTCCCACTTGTCCTTGCACAACATACTTTAAACATTGGTGGACTTTTGAGGCCACAACATGCATCATAAAGAGCCAAGATCTCCCCAGAATAACGTTATAACAAGTGGGACAATCCACCACAACGAAAAGTATTCTAACCATTTTTTTAAAAGGGCCTTTGCTCAACAACACCTCCTCCTCGAACTCCCCAATCACATCTGCTGAGCTTCCAGTGAAACCCACAATTGATCTGTTCGAACGCTGAATCACTGCTGGATTCTTCATTTTTTTGTAGGAAGTTAAAAAGAAAATATTGGCCAAACTTCCGGTATCCACCAAAATTCTCCTTATATCATTGCATCCAATGGATGCTCCTATGACCACAACATCTTCATGTGGACCGGCAATATCCCTCAGATCATCTTCGTCAAAAACAATAAAAGGAAAAAGAATTTACGATTGATAGGAGGTCATG
This sequence comes from Limnanthes douglasii subsp. nivea, assembly GCA_036936605.1. Lineage (NCBI taxonomy): Eukaryota > Viridiplantae > Streptophyta > Magnoliopsida > Brassicales > Limnanthaceae > Limnanthes > Limnanthes douglasii. The sequence goes on from JAUPFV010000002.1 coordinate 173,051,478, forward strand.
CCTCCTTCAAGCTGGGTAGCTAAAGTATAAACGTGCCTCTTTCTTGAAGAAGCCGTGGGTGCAGTCATGGTGGCCCCTCCGAATATTGTAAGTGATTCAAAAAAGTTAATAAGCCCGAACACCGTCTTGCAACGTTCCACGATAACACCTACTTTATTCCGGGTTGGATCAGGGTCCAAGTATTCTAACTCTACATCGAATCTCTCGATTATCACCATATCCCCATCCGGAGCCGATGTGCCTGCATTATTTGGGCCATCCCGATGAGCACTATCAGGCCTATTTCCACCTCTTCTTTCAACATATGCCCCAACTTGCCTATTTCAATCAAGTTATGTACTTCTTGTTTCAACGCAATACAATCTTCAGTGGTATGACCAGTATCATGGTGATACTAGCAAAAACAATTATTACGGCTCTCCCTAGGAGACTGTAATGTAGCTGGCCTTCTGTAGTGTACTTCGTCTTTTGTTTTGTCATAAATGGTGGCTACATTTTCTTTCAACTCAGCACACCACTCCGGTTGAACCCAAGGCCCTCGTTTATTTCTAGATTGTTGACTCTTGGCTGGTGCAGCTGGCTGAGACTGAGCTTTGGCTCTATTATGACTCTGCCCGGCCTCCCTGGCCTTGTTCCCGGATTGGTTTTGGTTTGGATTTGGTGCAGCCGGAGCAGACCTCACCTGCCTGTGCACCCTAGTTTTCTTTGTTTCATCTACATTAATCTGCTTTTCGACCTGATTCAGCAGACCTCCCCATGTCACGGCCTTTTTTCTGGTTACTGAATCAGCCAAGTTTCTAGGGTTTAAGCCCTGCCTTAGAGAAGCTATTGCTACTTGCTCGAAGCAGTCAGCCAATCCATTTTTGGTATTCACAAAACGACTTATGTATTCTTTTAAGGATTCGTTTGGTTCTTGAGCACAATGGATAATCATGTCTCCATTGCCCTTCACTTCCTTACTTCCAACAAAATGCCTCCGAAAGGCTACCCAAAAAGTGTCAAAATTTGTGATACAGCCCTGTGGTTAGCTATTATACCATTTCAGAGCACTCCCCGTAAAAGATTGGGAGAATGACCTACAAAGTAATTTGTCGTCATTGTCAAAATTTATCATAATTTTTTTGAATTGTTCTAAATGGTTATCCGGGTCTTTGCTACCATCATATTTTTCCATTTTCGTAGTGTCGAACCTCTTAGGAAAATTGCTGGACAGTATTTTGGAGGACAATGGAGATTGTCTCCAATTTCAACCACGACTGAAAACCGTATCTTCGTTAGGAGTTGCAAAGATACCTGGTTCATCATGGAAGGAAAAAGGATCCATCACCATCCGATCTACGTGTCTTCGGCTATGAGACGACCCTTTGCCTATATGCCTCTTTAACCTTCCATGCCTATCCCTTTTTCTTGAGTACTTTTTGACTAACTTTTGTTTCTTTTTAGAACGACCCTCATCACTGGTGGATGACAAGGATTCTTTGACTCCATCTTCACCTGAGGAGCTACTGGAAGATTCTGAGTCTGAATCAGAGCTCTCTATCGGTTTAGACCGGTGAGACTTTTTTGAGCTAGCATGAGTCTTTTTCGTACTCACATGGGTTTTTGAGGGCTCATGTTCTCTTAGGTTGTCAGTATGATGAGCTACCGACGCCTTAGATTTCTCTTTTGTGCTCATCTCCGCCCTCTTGGCAGTCCTCAGAGCTTTTATTTTAACTTTTAACCTATCTCGCTCCTCAATAGTATATTCATCATTTTCACCCACCACTTCTGCCAAAGCTGGTGGTATTTCCTGCACGTCCGGATTCATCCGAACTGGTTTTTCCTGATGGTTTTGAATGCTAGATTCGGGCACCTTCTTCTCCCACTGCGGTCGCCAATTTGGTGAGGTTTATTTTTGGTTGAGGGTAATTTTGTCCAGAGTTTTATGGTGTTTCAAAGGTATTTAATGTTTGGATGGATTGTAGTGAGAGATTAGAGCTGCCTGGTTGTATTTAATTTTCATTCCCCTCATTAAATGAAAGTGGTTGGGTATTTATACCCTTAATTATGGGCCACATGGCCTTTCGGGTTGACTTATGGATTCGGGTCGAGTTCAAAGACCCATTAGTTTTAAGCAGGTAGGTAATTAGCTTAGTCATGTAGTGATTAAGTTTTTAGTACATTAGTTCACTTCGGATAGTTTAGTGGGTGGATGTTGTCCGAATTTCCCCTGTCCGGTTCTCATAAGAGTGGCAATAAAATCCGGACTCATCATATTCAAACCATTAATGATGATATGTAAGTATAAAAGTATGAAATGATTATCATAAAACTAATGTATAAAATAAATAAATAAATCAAACAATCAGGGTACCTAAAATCGTAAATTAAAATATCGATTCGCAAGATCCAAAGGATAAAAATAGATGGGTAGCGACCTCTTTCTTGCCAGCATGGAAAATTGTGTCATTATCTCAAGAATCCGAATAAAGAAAAAAAATATAATGAGAGAAAACAAAAGCTTCTGGTGAAGATGTATTTGAAGGACATGAAATGTTTGGATATACGTTAACATTACTAGAAGTGACACTAGTAATATACGTTTCTTTGAAGTCCACCTTCCGATAATTTAGAAGAATTATCGATATGAATGATATAGATAATTGGCGTTGTTCAAGAAGTAATGATAATATATTCTTCTAAATTAACTTTTTGGTTAATAGTTTCACTACCTAAAGCATCATTTAACTTTCTCGGCTCACCTAATACATTTCTAACAAGCTAAGAAACCTAAATGGTGGTTCCAGTAACAACTTCTTTGGAAGCTAAAGTAGCAACTTCATCATCAACATTAATGGCTAACTTTGTAGTAGATGATACTCGAACTAGAGAAATACCCTTGTCCTTTATACATCAAGAATACAAAATTGCATGATGATCTCGACTTATAGATAAATTAGCCTCGACAAAGGAATTTTTCCTTACTCAAAGTAAGGTTTTGGCAGATATTCATCTACATTTTCTGAATTCTCCTCCAGAAAATGAACTCTTTCCATTGCATTTATATCAGATTTAATAGAATCATCAGTCCTAATCGAGACTATAGTCCCATGCTTAAAGCCTCATATTTAACAAAACTATATAATAAGGATATAAATTTCGTAAAACCACAACAAATAGAGGAAGGGGCACGTACATAGTCGTCAAAAACCCCTACATCATTTATAGGATTGGTGACAAAATTTAGTAAAAGAGAAAAAAAAGATATCTAGGGATTGAAGATGTATCTCGTGGCTTTTCTGCATAATATATAGGTACACAATTCAAGCTTAAAACTAAATTTATTTTAAATAATTGGAAAGATTGGTAAATATTATATAGAATATCTAAACACTTACATCTTTTAAGATGTGGGAATTCTGCCTCCTCATCAACTCATCTACTTTATTAATAGTAGAAAGAAAGTTCGTATTTTTAAAAACTAAAATTTGAGAAACATCTAATGCTCTGGGAACAACATTTGAAGAACCAGTAAAAACCTTCTTAGTAGCCCAGTTAGTATTGACAAAAACAAACTATATTACCAATCTTTCATGGAATTGGGAATGTCAATAATAATATTTGAAAACTCAGCCATTCTAACAAAATAAAAAGGATCTATCTTTTGGCTTGTAAATTTGAAACCGGTCAAGAACTCGTGCACAAATAAACGTTAGAAACGACGTCTTGATAAAATTATAGCCTAAAATAGCAAAACCAAACATTGGGGAACCAACTGGCTCAAACAAATGTGACTGATATGGAAGAGTTAACACTGTTTACAATATGGAGTGTGTGATCTAAAATGTAGTTAAAGAAAACAACTTCGTCGGCATGGACTTCAAGAGAAGAGAAGAGGAATATCCCCAAATTTTGAAAATCAGAGGTGAGCGTCATAAGGTTGAGTGTTTTCAACTTATGGACGTACTATGTAGTATAATTTATGAATTTCGTATAAACTATCATTCTCCAATTCGACTTCAAGACGATGACCATCATAATGATCTCTACCAGTATATTGTAGATTTGAAAAACTCACAGCTTTGTGTTTAAGAAGACTAAATGATTCATCTGTTCGAATTTTCCCCTTTACTCAACTTTTATATAAAATTAAAGAGTTTGTTATATCAAATTTAACAAACTAACAAAAATGACAGGTATAAAAAAAACTCAAAAAGAGAGAAAAAACGAAAAAAAAAAATTTAAGAAAAAATAAAAAACATGACTTAACCCAACAAAACGATTCGAACCCACCCATAGGTATTTTTTTATTGAACAATATATTTGATTTCGCAAAATGAACGGTTTAGTTCTAAAAAAAACAAGATTGGAAAATTAAAAGAAACGCACACGCATAGTTCTAAAATAAAATTTCGCAAAAATTCCTAAACGACTCGGCGATGGTTACTTAAAATTTTAAAAAAATCCTCCTAGTTAATAGTATAATAACTTTAAAATAACATAAAATGCAAATATCCTAGTTATAAAAAAATACACTTCTCTCCGTTTACCGTCGACCAAACAAGCATCGTCCGTGCCTAGCATCCCAGTAAAAGGCTGATGAATCATCCGGAACAGCCCGACCCGAGTTACCATTCTAGGCACGTTCCCTAGGAAGAAGAAAAAAGAGTTATTCTTAGTCGGGGTCCCATGAGTCAATGTAATCTAGTCGACCTTGAACCCCACGTCTTATCCTTAGATTTATTTAGAGTTTCGAAGGAAAATAGTAAAGACGCGGCGGCTTATATTGACCGCAAAATATATATATAGTAGAAAATAAGATAATAGCCTTATATACAGTTACGGATAACCACAACTAATAAATATTTTGAATTAGTTTTGGATATTCCCTACAATTTTATTAGCATAAAACTCGTTGAGGAAGTGAGGAGGATCAGTAAATATTTGTCGTGAGTGTTGTATTTCGTCGTTTATTTTTTTGAATTGTGCTTTCGTGTACATTGTTGATGGTTGATGTACGACTAGTTTTAATCATATTATATATATATATATATGTATTTCTGTTTTGTATTTAAAATTTTAAATCTAAATTAACAAAAAACAAATAATAAAACAAGAATGCTAAAATCAAATGCACACAAAACGAACGTGATTCGAGTTATGAAAAAATTATGCGTTTGCTATCGAAACAAATTTTATATATAAAAAGGTTTAAAAAAACTCTCTCAAATCCTAACGCTCAATCATATTTTTGTTACAAAGCACTGGTATTTTATAAAATGAGCTTTGAATTTTAAAGTACTCGCAGGTGTTTATCTCTGGTACAATTTTAATTCTAAAATGTGAAATCTTTCGGCTCTCTCTCACTAACAATTTTGAGATTCGATATTCCAGCTCCATAAATGACTACATACCACTTTTTTTTTTAATAGAAGATCAAATATGTATATATTGTTCTTCATTCTTACAATTGCGCTGACAAACCCTTTCCTCAATTGGCCAAATAAGTTGACACAAGTTACAGCGCTGCATTCGTACGTTCAGGTTGTGGCACACTTGTATTACCTTTTCATATGCTCAAGAACGCCAAGATTAAATGTTATTTAATTAATAGTTGACATTACCTATCAAACCAGATCCCTTAGTGATTCAATTTTTTCTAGATGTCTTCGATAACATATTTTTATACCTTCGTCACAATAGGTGAAGCTTGCACCTTCGGCTCCAGCAATAACATTCTTTTGCATTCAGTAGAGCTCACCTTAGGTTCCAAAAAAATTATTTTCACCCAAGTTTTGGATCAACTCCTGCTATCATGAAGATTCAACAGTTCATACTCTTTAAGTTTTCAGTTGTTAATCTTCAACGTCTTAAAATATTTGGCAGTACATTTGTCCTCAGTTACTTTTAGCATACACATTACAATTTTGCACATAATCTTATATTAACTCTCACCATATGTTTTCCCTGATGTTCAAATCTTATTTAATGACCAGTTTACCTACATTCCCTTGATCTCTCCCCCACGTCTCAGATGAAGTGAAAATTAATATCTATTTTTTAGTTCTTTCATGGAACTTTGGATTCTTTATTAATAAAGAGTACTAGTATTATCATTGAACAAAGTCACATCTGGCTCTACACCAATGATTTCAGTTAATAATCTCTTCAATCATATAAATTCCTTCATTTCTTCTGTAGCAACTATATATTCGACTTCCGCAGATGACAAGGCAACAAACTTCTGTATATAATACTTCCAGCTAACCACTCCTCCAAGCACAATAAACTAGATTAACCAAACTTGAATTCTTTGTGCCAACTAATGAAACATAATCAGAGTCAATATTCCCTCTCAGTATGACATCAAACGTATCCATCTTATTATAACATAATCCAAATATAGTCGAACCCTTCAAGTATCTCATGATCACTTAAGGGTTTACCAATGAGGTTTTCCTCAATTTGACATAAATTTATTTAAAATACTAATGGAGTAGGAAATATTAGGTTTCATATATATGATTACATAAATAACAGTTTCAATGACATTGGCATATGGTATTTCTTGCATGAAATTCTTATATATTGCTTCACCGAGTGCTTGAGTGGCACTTAGTTTGAATTCGATACAAATAGAAGTTCCAACTTCTTTGGCTTTAGACATTTCAAACTTCATAAGGGCCTTATATATGTATTCTTGTTGGGATAAGAATAAATATCTATTCAGCAAACTTCACTTGATAAATATGATTCTACCATCTCCCATATCATTCATATCAAACTCAACAAAGTCTTTATTGTTTCAATCTTTCTCATGTACTTTTTATCTATCAGGATATCATCACATGCAAAAGCAACATGATATGTCTCCCCATGTATATTTCCTCGTCACAATAATGTTTTTAGAACATCTTCTTACATACTTGGTTGATTTCATAAAATAATCGAATCTTCTATTTGACTTCATCGACGACTGTTTCAGCCCATATAAAGGTTTTTTCGACAAGCACACATATATTTCATTCATTTTTTTTATCTCTTTATTAACACATGTAAATGATTTTTTTTCAATTTTCCATGTTGAAGGCAGTAGTAACATACATTTGATTCAACTTAATACTGAATCAAGCGAAAGTTGACACTAGAACTCTTATTAAATTTGGCTTTACAATCGGTGAGAAACGTTCATTGAAATCAACATTCTTCTTTTGCATGAATCCCATAACCACTAGCTTAAGTATCTGGATAAAGAAACTTGTATATCTTTTTACTCCCTACAACCTCTTGCCCTTTGATTTCTTTACAAGAATCCAGATGCCCATCTTTTTAAGAGATATTAGTTCTTCCATCGTGACCTTTAACCATTTGTCTTTATTATTGCTTTTCATAGCATCGTGATAGCTTTCGGGTTCAAAAAAGACTCTCTTAATCTCTATCAATATATTATAACCAATAACATCATCAATACCATACATTTATGAAGGTTTGCTACGCCATTATGTTCCATATCTTACAAATTAATAAATATCAAGATCATGTTTCCCTTTAGTCTGATCATCCGCAGGCTCCGAAATATCAGACTCTCAACCATAACTCATACAATAGGTGAACATTTTCTACATGGGCCAAATCTAGACCAAGTCTGAAATCTATTTTGAATATAAGCATATTTGGCATCAGTCTATTGTTCATACTCATCATTAACTTTATATATTTTCTTGAAAGCACTAGGTTTGGTCTCAATATATTCTTCAATAGAAGGCTCTTCTCATTAAAAATCACGTCCCTGTTTATCAAAGTATTTTAATGTTTTAGCTCAAGACACCACAGCCTAAACCTTTTTACTCATTCTGTATAACGAAGGAAAAAGTATTTTAGTAATTTTTCTTGAAGTATGTCTTGTTTTACATGTGCGTACGCAACACATCTAAACACTCTCAAATATTCCAAATGAGGTTTCTTTTCACTCCATGCCTCTTAAAATCAAAGAAACTTTAGTTTCATAAATGAAGTCCAGGTGATGATATATACAGTTGTTGTCACAGCTTCTCCCCATAATCTTCGTTCCATTACAGTTGTTGAAAACATACATATAACACTCATGTAAGGTTTGGTTCATTCATTCAGTAAGCCTATTATATTGGAGAGTTCCTCTCGTGATTTGGTGTTTATTAATGCTAATTTTTAAGCAGTAGATAGTGAATGCCTCATTCCTATATTCCAAGCCATTTTCAGTCCGTAACTTTTTCACCATCTTGCAGTTTGATTCTCTACCAACTTCTTTCAGGGTTTAAAAAATCAAATAATTTATCATTGGTCTTCAAAAGTGTAACTCATACTTTTTTAAAGTAGTCATTAATTAAGGACATAATTATTATACATCACCTATAATAGGTTATCGTGGAGGACCCCAAAGATTCAAATGAACATACTCAAGTATATCAATATTTGTATTGTTAGTAAGTATAAAATTGACCCTCTTGATTTTACTTCCGACACAACTTTCATAAAATCACAACTTCTGAGCTATGTTATCTTCCAATAACCATTGTTTTCTTTCTCACTTATATGCCAAAGCCTCATATGCCATAATGGTTTTGAACCTTTCTTTATGTTTACATATCTCGGAAACTAGAAAATCTTCTAGAACTAACACACCATTAGTCTTATAGGATTTCATAATAACAAGTTAACCTTGAAGACGATAAGTTATTCATTCTCACTCTTATAAGGTAAATCCTCCATAATCTAACATTCTAATAGATTTAAGAATTGTTTTAACTTCGAGCACATACTTTGTTTTATTATCACTCGCTCAATTCATGTAGATAATTTGAGTCAAATAAATCTTATTCCTTTGATAATATAATATTCACCACTCATGAGGATGACTTTTTCACCATCAAACAATATCAGGTTTCCAAACCAATACTTCGTGAAAGTCACATGGAATGAATCTCCCAAATAAAACATCTAGTTGTCATGCTATCTACAAGTATATCCATTACAATATTAATTTACATAATCATCCAAAACCAGTTTAGTATCTCCAACATCATCCCACATATAGTTATTATCCTTTATTCTCTCTAGGAAGTTCCTACTGATAGGACCTCCTTCTTATACAACCAAAATTTCACTATGGAACCAATCACATATCTCTGATATTTAACACCAAAATTTTCTTCTCTTCTTGATTGAATCTCTATTAGCAGACCTCCCCTTACACTCAGTCCGACACTTTTAGAATCACCCTTCAAAATTATCTTCCTTTAAAGATCTTTTGATTGAATGATTTTAAATTTGACCATCGTAAGGGAATCTTTTTTGTACATCATGGTGTAAGAATGCTGCAAGAGAGTTATAGTTTGATCCTCATTTTATACATTGACCATAACTTCATTCAAATCAAGAATAATTTTATTAAAATCATACAGATGTCTTCAGATCTCCTTCATACCATCTATTGAAAGTGTATACAACTATTTCTTAAGATATAATATACTGTCCAAAGACTTCTTTATGTAAACGGCTTCCAGGCATACAAAAAATATTGTATGTTATTCATATACCTCTTGAAGCAATTCATCCCCCAAACTTACGACTAATGTTTTACTTCAGTATCATCATTTTTAGTGATGATAGTATATGATTATCTGTGGTATTTTGTGGAGTGCTATTAGCTTTAAGGTCTCACATAGCTATGGAGGATTTCTTTTTTTTTTTATAGGAAGGTTTTGGGAGAGATAAGCCTTTGACTGAACTCGAGAAGTCTCTTTGCGTAAAGTTCAAGGTGGATTAGTGCTGATGGGTGATGAAGTTTTTTATGATTTTATGAGAATTGATACGATTTATGTTTTTGCGGTTATTTCGAGGAGGAACATACGTGAAGCCATGAAGTACTGGAGAAGTATTCTGAGCCAATTCTTATGAGTAATATGTTCGTAAGGGGTTTTGAAGCTACGGTGGTGGTGGGGAATGTCGAGGGCATTTTGGTAAACGGCTGTTAATATCTAGATTTGGGTTGGATGAACTCTGAAACTGAGAAGAACTTTAATTAGGGTTAAATTTACCATATACAATAGTTTGATTTGAGAATTGTGGAGAACTATCTATTACCCCTGTTGCCCAATACTCGACAACCATTTCTCTGATGCACAAGTAATCGTAAAGGCAACAAATATATTTTTTAGTAGCTGGGGATTTTCTCATAAGCTAAGATGAATACGAATCTTCAAATTAGTACATGAAATATTAAAGGTTAACGAAGGAAAGATGAGTTTTGGGTGAAGGTAGCCAAGAAATTGGAATTTCAGATGAAGGTAGCCAATAAATTGAAAACTTAGATGAACTTTCTTTCAATATAAGTTAAATGTGAAACAAAGATAGTGAATGAATAAGTATTTATAAAAGAATCATGGGAGACAAAATAGTCAGAGAAGTTAAAGAGGTGATGATTGCTATTAGGTGGAAAAATGAATGACAAACGGTTACTTGTAGATTAGGTAGTGTGACACCTGTATATTGTCAGACATAGTGGTAGGCTTAGTGAATTTTCACACGCGTACTAGAGCATTCCAAACGTTTTTAACCATTACGAAAATACTAGCAAAAGACTCTGTGTGTAAATAGTCGAGGCATAAACTAAAGAGCTTGTGTAAAACAATTAGATCAGATTTAAAGTAAACTTAAGTGCTTTTTTGTTCGAGGATGACAAATGTGTAACCTAGCAGTTTTGAGTTGTTAATTAATGGTCTACATTCGAGACAAAATTTAGATATCCTTTTATTTGAAGATGAAAGATGTTAAAACAAACCATTTTGATGAGGAAAATTATTTTTGGTTTATTTAAATTGATCTATTAATAAAGAAAATAAAAAATAAAAAATACAAAATTTGTTTCAAACATAAATACCCATTCAGATAATAAAAACAAAAAGAGTACTCATAAAACACAAAATAGTCTTATATATGTAAAACTATAATAATACTAATTAGCATTTACAAAGATAGAGAGTGACAAAAATCAAGTTCGAACACTAATTTAAGAAAGAATAATATGTTGGGAAGAAACACTCACCTACACACTAGCACCTTCAATATTTTGAACTGAATAAATAATTTCCTGAGTATTAGTTTCTTCAAAAAAATTCTTATTAATATCATTCAATTTCTTGAGTATTATTTGTTTAATATTTGATCTTATTCTTATAAAATTCTTCAACAAGATCATTAATATGCTTACCATTTTAGTCCATCTTGACAAAAGAGGAAGATAGTCAATAGACCTATCAGTTTAATCCATGTTCTTTGGTCACTTGGCCTCAAGAAATTATAATAAAAATGATCAAGTTTAAGCTTGGGAAACTCCTCACAAATATCAAGGACTAACCTAGATTGAGATTCCATAAGAACTTCTTATGTAGTGATATGCATCGAGGTTTGGTAAACATCAGCATTCTCAGAACGAGCCTTACGTTCAATGCCAAGTTGCTTAAGCATATGATTTTACTTAACCATTATGACATCCAATTTCTCGTGTACCAACAACATTAACTTTGGACTTCAAATATCATCATAAAACATGGTACCAACATTAATTTTGTGAAAATCGGTCCACATAGTACCAACAACATTAACTTTGGCTTTATAAGAAGATAGATATTCTTTACAACGTGGCAAAACATCGACATGAGAGTGCAACTTAAGGCTTAGTAGCCTTTTTTTCTCCCGACTAACTTTGAGATATGTATTAGTTTCTTATCAGCTGCAACCTTGTATTCTAGATAGCCTTCAAATAAGTGTGTCCTTTAATGGGTTCGACATCATCATTGAGAATGGCCCGAAGGTATGAAAGATGAGTTGAAGGATTATTCTTGACTTGCTGAAATATATTCTGGTGAGGTTTATTTTTGGTTGAGGGTAATTTTGTCCAGAGTTTTATGGTGTTTCAAAGGTATTTAATGTTTGGATGGATTGTAGTGAGAGATTAGAGCTGCCTGGTTGTATTTAATTTTCATTCCCCTCATTAAATGAAAGTGGTCGGGTATTTATACCCTTAATTATGGGCCACATGGGCTTTCGGGTTGACTTATGGATTCGGGTCGAGTTCAAAGACCCATTAGTTTTAAGCAGGTAGGTAATTAGCTTAGTCATGTAGTGATTAAGTTTTTAGTACATTAGTTCACTTTGGATAGTTTAGTGGGTGGATGTTGTCCGAATTTCCCATGTCCGGTTCTCATAAAGAGTGACAATAAAATTCAGACTCATCAATAACCCCTTTTTTAGGTTGTGTTCGAAGGCCTTTGACAAGACCTAAAAAATATTTCAAGTATGATCATAACTTCGCCCGGATGGTTCGAAAAGCGTAACGACTTTATTCGGACAGACTGAAACCCTTAGAAGCTTAGCGGTTTTGCCAGAAATAGTGGGACACGTGTCCTCCTCTGATTCGCCTCACCGGCCGTTTTCCTCCTAGAATGGCGCTTCCACTTATTTTGAAAAAGTAACCTTTTAATTAATGTTGGTGACATCAGCGCCGTCTTTAACCATTATACTTATCCTTTCGTCTTCTCCTAGGTATCAAATCATCATTTATCTCATTAGTATAAATCAGTTTACTTTTCACTATTTTATCATTTTCATTGTCTCTACTCTGTTAAACTTCAAAGTTTTCATCTCTCAAAAAACCTTTCTTTTGGTGTGAGTTTATGTTCACAGCAAGCAACGCTTTAGTAAAAGGTGGGTGGCTCAATTTGCCAGAGTTGGAAAAAGCTCAAAGGGTTGAACGAGAAAGGCGCATCGCTGCAGGCCTCCCTGTCTCCCCTGTTGACAAACCGGAAACACCAAGCTCAGAGCCTAACCGTGGTTCTTCTTCAACTAAGAGTGCTAAACCTAGGAGGTTGTTCTAGGACATTCTTTCGTCAATCGTCTCGGGTTCATCGGTTCAAGATTCAGAGCATGCCGTTGAACCAGAACAGGTGGTTACAAGCCTTAGAAAACCTTCCCCATTCATCGCTATGGGGTCAGATGCTGATATTTCCCCGGAGAAACTGGTAGATAGATGAAGGGGTCGTCTGTTAAAAGGACAGGCTGCTGGCACGCAGCCTAAACCACAATCCACCCCTTCGAAATCCGGGGCAAAAAGTAAAGCCATAGGGTCAGAAGCACCCATTAAAATTCCCAAGGACAAGATGTCCAGTCCATAGGCAACTAGCTCAAGTCCTCAAAAAGAGAAACTCCGGGTCCGAGCCCCAACTGGACTCTAGACCACAAGGGGGAAACGACGCTCAACAATCCAGAGGGCCTACTGAGCCAGCCACCAACTCTTCTCCTCATAAAAAAACTGACAATCCCTACATGGTAATGGAGGATGTAATGGAGGACAGTATCGAAGAAGCCCCTTTTGAGACTGATGTCTCCGGGCAAACAAGCGAGACTGCTATTGCCAGGAAGAGCAAAGGCAAGGAAAAAGTATGTTTAAAGCACCCGGACCTGCCGGAGTGCCTTGTGGGAAAGGTGGGACCTTGTTTCCACAAAGTAAATGTTAAATATCTGCTGGCCATGCAAAAAATCAAATACGCTTTCATTCACATAGCTGAACTTGGCCGGATGAGGACGAAGTGGGGAATTCCAGATAATGTTAAAGTAAGGATTCCAATCAATCCGGAGACGTCCATGGACTGTAAGCTCAACGAGATCGTCATCTATACTGAGTTATTCAAATGGGGACTTAGGTTTCCCTTGGACCCAGAAATAGTCAGATATTTCCATCTGATAAAGCTTTGCCCAAGCTAGCTAAGCCCTAATGCATGGTTTCAAGGCTCTCCGAAATTCCTCTTCGGATGGAGCAATTTGCTGCTGTAGCAGGCCTCTGCAGAAATCATGTCATCCCCTTCTATCACTTCAACATGGGTGACAACTACAAGGTAGTGAATGACTTAATCGAGTCAGATAAAGGCTGGAAGACTCAATTTCTGTTCGTCAGCGGTGCTTGGGAGAATGGGAAGAAAATTAAAGCTGGTGTCAACCCAAGCATGTTTACCAGTAGATGGAGAAGTGATGGTAACAATCTCACTAAATACTTCTACTTTTACTTACAAAAACTTTTTTATCTAATTATTTTTCTTTTGCTTTTTGGTAGTGTCGCCCAAGGATTTCAGTGATTACTTAGAGGCTGGGCAGACCACCTGTGCCAAGCTAAATGCTTGGGCTGCTGAAAACTGGGGAAACCGCTTCCATAACTGCTTTACCGGAGGCAACCTAACCAGATCCTATCTTTGGAATACCACCGACCAGAGGGATCTGTCTTGGGAGAAATTAACTACTCCACCCCCTCCGAGAGTGATTCTCCGGAAGACAGAGGGGAAAGATGGGAAATTGGTCTTGCCGGGCATAGCCAAAGCCCCCAGCAAGATGAAGGGAAAAAAGGGTAAGGCCAAGCAAGGTGTGGTAGAGACCAACCCTACCGAGGTGGAGGAAGCTGTCCCAATAAACCCAGAGGGACAAGATCAAGGGCAGATCGATGATGCCTTATTACAAGTGGTGGAGCACGAGAGCACTAAGGAAGTAGCTGGGTCTCCAAAATCTCAAAAGGTCCCCAAAAAGGTCAGAAAACGGGGAGCAGAAGGTGGAGATCGGGACGCCAAGAAAAGTAAATCTCCAAGGGAGACGAGGTTTCTCTCCGGGCTCCGGAGCCACTACCTCCTATTGACCCTACTGACCCCACTCAAACAGAAGAGATCCCTGGTGATTTCCAAACCGGAGGGGGTGTAGGAGGGGATATCAGCATTGATGGTGTCGACATCAGCGGGCTTGAGGGGATTGGTCTTTACTTTGAAAATCTCCCCAAAGATGATTTTGCTGGGCCATACCACCCCCAAGTTTTTCGAACCTTGTCACATTCAATGGTAGGTATTTTTCTGTCTCAAGTGAAAGAGATGTCATTGCTCACTCTTTATTGAGCAATGTCCAGCCAGTGCTTATCTTGGAGAAGCAAGTGCGCAATCAGACAAGCATCATCAATACCATTAATTCTGACAAGGAGAAACTGTCTAGTGACCTTCTTAACGCCAATCAAAACACTAATGCATTGAGGAAAGAGAATGAGGAGCTGAAGAAACGTCAAGAGGACTTGGCCAACAGGTAAGCCACTTCGGAAGGAGTTGTCAAAGAACTCCAGTTAAAGCAATTCGGCATGGAAAGAGACCTCCTTTCATCAAAAGAGGAGGTGAAGGCCAAACATAGCACCATTCAGGCCTTTACTAATGACAAGATCTCTCTTGAGAATAGTGTGTCCGAGGCTGAGCAAGAAATTGCTGACTTGTTAAGGGAGCAGGAGAAAAAAATCCAGGCTAGGATGGATGCTTATACCAATGAGGTGATAGATTCTCAGGAGGCAAGGTATGCTGAGGTCAGGTCAGATATGGTTCTGTTTTTTCATGAAATTTTTTCGAAGAAGACCTTGGGAGATTTATGGCGATTCATGGAGTACGAAAACATTCCTCATCATACCATGTCTGTTGGTGATAAGTACAACTACTCAAATGAAGACACCTCTGATGAAGAAGAAAAGAATGGGGAGAGTCCGGATGATGACCCAAAGAAGAAAAAGCCAAGTGAGGCTGAGCCATCCTTAAAATCTCAGTCTTAGAGTATCAAGTATTTTTTAATTTTCTCGTGATTGAACCAAAGTCCTTGGATGGCCAAGGAATTTTTGTAACCATGTCCGGTCCTTGTCCGGATAAACCTTTCTTATTTTGACAAATCAAAGTCCTTGGATGGCCAAGACACTTCGTATGTTTTAATGAGTAATTTCATTTTGCACAACTCTTGCATTCTTTCATAATTTTTCAACTTTGATGGCTAATGTTTAAACAGCCCTTAGTTATTTCATAAGTATTTTAAAGTGAGAGTGTTTAAATTCTCCGATGACAAATGTTTAAGTAGTCATCATTCCTCCAATTTAATCCGGTCTGTTTAATAAAAAAATTAAACGAAAACTTCTAACTGAAAATAAAATCCGAATACTTTAAGAAGGCATCACATTTTATAAAAAAAGACCGGACACCTCATTAAAACCTCCCCGAGCCACCAGGGAGGAAAGAGTATACCTCCAAATATTTACATGAATTTTTAAACTAGTAAATATTTACATTGTTTTTATTCCAAGTAAAAACGGAGGTGATCGATGTTCCAGGGGTGATTCAAAATCCTTCCATCTTTGTCTTGGAGCCGGTATATCCCAGGCTTAATCTTTTCAATGACCACATAGGGTCCTTCCCAAGTTGGAGCCAATTTACCGAATTGCTTCTCTTTAGTATGTAGGAAAACTTTTCTCAATACCTTATCCCCTAGTTGAAAATCCCTTCTCTTAACTTTAGAAGCAAACCTGCTTCTCATCAAACCTTGATAGTGTGCAGCTCTAAGGTGAGCCTTAACTCTTCTTTCTTCTATCAAGTCAAGCTGGCCTCTGACTGCCACTTCATTTGCATGTTCGGAAAAATTATGAAATCGAAATGAAGGGAGAGTAACTTCTATGGGAGCTATGGAATCCATCCCATATACCAAGGCAAAGGGAGACTCTTGTGTTGCAGCCCCGGGAGTGGTCCTGTAAGCCCACAAAACTTCTTGCAAGTAACTTGGCCATTTTCCAACAGTCCCTTCTAAATTCTTCTTTAGACCGGATAGTATTGTCCTGTTGGCCACTTCGACCTGACCATTTGCTTGTGGGTGGAAAGGAGAAGAGAAAAAATGTTGTATGTCTCTAGAGGCACATAAATTCTCCATTTCTTTGTTGTCGAACTGTGGCCTATTGTCTGTGGTTATTTTTTGTGGAATTCTAAATCTGCAACAGATATTGGATAAGATGAATTTTATAACACCTTTTGATGTTGTACCTGCCAATGGAGCTGCTTCTATCCACTTGGAGAAGTAATCAATAGCAACAATTATAGTTCTACACCCTCCAGATGCCATAGGTAGAGGCCCAACCAAATCCAAACCCCAACGAGCAAAAGGTATTGGCTCAGAAATTGACTCTAAATGGATAGCTCGGATATGAATTTCATTGCTATATCTCTGGCATGGGTCACACTTTTTTACCAACTCCTTAGCATCTTGCATTATGGAGGGCTAGTAATACCTTATCCCCTAGTTGAAAATCCCTTCTCTTAACTTTAGAAGCAAACCTGCTTCTCATCAAACCTTGATAGTGTGCAGTTTTAAGGTGAGCCTTAACTCTTCTTTCTTCTATCAAGCCAAGCTGGCCTCTGACTGCCACTTCATTTGCATGTTCGGAAAAATTATGAACTCGAAATGAAGGGATAGTAGCTTCTATAGGAGCTATGGCATCCATCCCATATACCAAGGCAAAGGGAGACTCTTGTGTTGCAGCCCCGGGAGTGGTCCGGTAAGCCCACAAAACTTCTTGCAAGTAACTTGGCCATTTTCCAGTTGCCCCTTCTAAATTCTTCTTTAGACCGGATAGTATTGTCCTGTTGGCCACCTCGACCTGACCATTTTCTTGTGGGTGGAAAGGAGAAGAGAAAAAATGTTGTATGCCTCTAGAGGCACATAAATTATCCATTTCTTTGTTGTTGAACTGTGGCCCATTGTCTGTGGTTATTTTTTGTGGAATTCCAAATCTGCAACAGATATTGGATAAGATGAATTTTATAACAGCTTTTGATGTTGTACCTCCCAATAGAGCTGCTTCTATCCACTTGGAGAAGTAATCAATAGCAACAATTATAGTTCTACACCCTCCAGATGCCATAGGCAGAGGCCCAACCAAATCCAAACCCCAACGAGCAAAAGGTATTGGCTTAGAAATTGACTCTAAAGGGATAGCTGAGATATGAATTTCATTGCTATATCTCTGGCATGGGTCACACTTTTTTACCAACTCCTTAGCATCTTGCATTATGGAGGGCCAGTAGTACCCAGCTAACAAAAATCTTCTTGTTAGGGCCCTGAATCCGCAGTGAGCTGATCCCTTACCATCATGTAACTCGGAGAGCACTATTTGAGACTCATCGAACCCCAAACATCGTAAGAGGTGTTTACTATAAGACTTCTTATAAAGAAAATCTCTTAGGATGACAAAACCACGAGCTTTGTACTGCACTTTTCTTGCTATTCTTTTTTCCGGAGGCAATATGCCATCTGAGAGATATTGAAGGAGAGGAAATATCCAATCTTGAGGTTGCTTTATCTGTATATACAAAATTTCTTCTTCCTTTTCCGGATTGATTTGAATTGATGGGCACTCTTGCACATGTGTCTAAGGGTAAGACTCGGAGTAGGCTATGGTTGCTAATGAGTCTGCCAATGTATTTTCTGTTCGAGGTATGTGCTCATAAGTGACGCTTTTGAAATTGAGTGCCACTTCTTTGAGGATGAATAAATATTTAATCAGTTGTTCTTTCTTAGCTTCAGACTGAACTTGTGCATGATGGATAAGAAGCTGGGAGTCGCTCATTAACCTGACTCTTTTGGCTCCACAAATGAGAGCCAACTTTAAACCAGCTATAGCAGCCTCATATTCAGACTCATTATTGGAAGCCCTGAATGCAAAGCATATAGCCTGGTACATTCTGTCACCATACAGAGAGGTTAAACATATCCCAGCACCACAACCCATGGTGCTTGATCCACCGTTACTCCGGATAATCCATACTTTTTTATCTTTTACTCTGGTTGCTTGTTTAGTATCTCTATCTGAGTGAAATTCAACTAAAAAATCTGCCACTGCTTGGGCTTTGACTGCTGTCCGAGGGGAAAAATCAATATCGTAGTCTCCCAACTCCACTGACCACTTGGTCGTTCTACTTGAAATGTCGGCCTTTTGGAGAATAGTTTTCAAGGGAAAAGAGGTCCGGACAATAATGGGATGAGCCTGAAAATAAGGTCTCATCTTCCTTGCAGCAATCACCAGGGCTAGTGCTAATTTCTCAAGTTTCAAATTGTGTTTTTCTGCATCAATCAAACTCTTGCTAATGTAATACACCGGATGGGGATAATTATCAACCTCTCTTACCAACACTGCACTTATGGCACAACTAGAGACTGCCAAGTATACGAAAAGAGTCTCTCCATCAACAGGTTTAAACAAAGTATTTGGAGAGGACAAATGCTTCTTGATTTCATTGAAAGCCTCATCACACTGTGAGGACCAATTAAAGTCCTTTGCACCTTTCAAAGTTTGAAAAAACGGGGCACACCTGTCCGAAGACTTTGAAATGAAACGGTTTAGTGCAGCCAGCCTCCCAGTCAATCGTTGTACTTCTTTAATATTCCGAGGAGGCTCTATTTGTATTAAAGCATCAAGCTGGTCCGGATCAGGCTGTATCCCTTGCGCACTTATCACATATCCCAAAAATTTCCCGGACTGCACTCCAAAGACATACTTTTCTGGTTTTAATTTCAAATTTACTTTTACTAAGTTAGTAAAAGTTTCTTGGAGATCTGCCAAGTGTAACTCTTCGTCCATACTTTTCACCATCATGTCGTCGATGTAAACCTCCATGTTTTTTCCAATTTGATCAGCAAAAGCCTTGTTTACCAACCTTTGATAAGTAGCCCCAATATTTTTTAACCCAAATGGCATCACCTTGTAACAATGAAGGCCCCTATCAGTAACAAATGTAGTATGTTCTTGATCCTTCGGATCCACTTGAATCTGATTATACCCGGAGAAGGCATACATAAAGGATAGCAGCTTGTTTCCAGATGTGGAGTCCACCAACGGATCAATTCGGGGGACCGGGTATAAATCCTTTGGGCAAGCTCTGTTGAGATCTGTGAAATTGATGCACATACGCCATTTGCCATTTTTCTTTTTACCAATACCGGGTTGGCCGTCCATAAAGGGTATTGAGATTCCTTTATGTGCCCCATTTTAGTAAGCCGGTCAACCTCCTGAACTATGACATCAGGCTTTTCTTTAGAAATGCTCTTCTCTTCTGTACCACAGGTGCTATGTCTCTTCGGATGGACAATCAGTGTGATATAATATCTACTGGTACCCCGGTAACATCAGTATTGCACCAAGAAAAAACATACTGATGATCTTTTAAGAATTTTAACATTTTACCTTTTAATTCCGATGTCATCTTGGATCCTATCTTGACACTTTTTCTTTCAGCCAGAGAGTGAGTTTCAACTTCTTCAATTGGTATTAAAACACCAGGGGTCTCTCTGGGGTCATCTATTTCACCCTCTCCCCCAGAGGACCTCTCAAACTACTATTCCTCATTGATCCGAACTGCCCCGATGTCCGAGGAGCCAGTGCAGTTGCATAACATTCTCTTGCTGCCTTTTAGCGGCTCCGAACAACTCCCACTTGTCCTTGCACAACATACTTTAAAAATTGGTGGACTGTTGAGGCCACAATATGCATCATAAAGAGCCAAGATCTCCCCAGAATAACGTTATAACAAGTGGGACAATCCACCACAACGAAAAGTATTCTAACCATTTTTTTAAAAGGGCCTTTGCTCAACAACACCTCCTCCTCGAACTCCCCAATCACATCTGCTGAGCTTCCAGTGAAACCCACAATTGATCTGTTCGAACGCTGAATCACTGCTGGATTCTTCATTTTTTTGTAGGAAGTTAAAAAGAAAATATTGGCCAAACTTCCGGTATCCACCAAAATTCTCCTTATATCATTGCATCCAATGGATGCTCCTATGACCACAACATCTTCATGTGGACCGGCAATATCCCTCAGATCATCTTCGTCAAAAACAATAAAAGGAAAAAGAATTTACGATTGATAGGAGGTCATGCCTCCTTCAAGCTGGGTAGCTAAAGTATAAACGTGCCTCTTTCTTGAAGAAGCCGTGGGTGCAGTCATGGTGGCCCCTCCGAATATTGTAAGTGATTCAAAAAATTTAATAAGCCCGAACACCGTCTTGCAACGTTCCACGATAACACCTACTTTATTCCGGGTTGGATCAGGGTCCAAGTATTCTAACTCTACATCGAATCTCTCGATTATCACCATATCCCCATCCGGAGCCGATGTGCCTGCATTATTTGGGCCATCCCGATGAGCACTATCAGGCCTATTTCCACCTCTTCTTTCAACATATGCCCCAACTTGCCTCTTTCAATCAAGTTATGTACTTCTTGTTTCAACGCAATACAATCTTCAGTGGTATGACCAGTATCATGGTGATACTAGCAAAAACAATTATTACGGCTCTCCCTAGGAGACTGTAATGTAGCTGGCCTTCTGTAGTGTACTTCGTCTTTTGTTTTGTCATAAATGGTGGCTACATTTTCTTTCAACTCAGCACACCACTCCGGTTGAACCCAAGGCCCTCGTTTATTTCTAGATTGTTGACTCTTGGCTGGTGCAGCTGGCTGAGACTGAGCTTTGGCTCTATTATGACTCTGCCCGGCCTCCCTGGCCTTGTTCCCGGATTGGTTTTGGTTTGGATTTGGTGCAGCCGGAGCAGACCTCACCTGCCTGTGCACCCTAGTTTTCTTTGTTTCATCTACATTAATCTGCTTTTCGACCTGATTCAGCAGACCTCCCCATGTCACGGCCTTTTTTCTGGTTACTGAATCAGCCAAGTTTCTAGGGTTTAAGCCCTGCCTTAGAGAAGCTATTGCTACTTGCTCGAAGCAGTCAGCCAATCCATTTTTGGTATTCACAAAACGACTTATGTATTCTTTTAAGGATTCATTTGGTTCTTGAGCACAATGGATAATCATGTCTCCATTGCCCTTCACTTCCTTACTTCCAACAAAATGCCTCCGAAAGGCTACCCAAAAAGTGTCAAAATTTGTGATACAGCCCTGTGGTTAGCTATTATACCATTTCAGAGCACTCCCCGTAAAAGATTGGGAGAATGACCTACAAAGTAATTTGTCGTCATTGTCAAAATTTATCATAATTTTTTTGAATTGTTCTAAATGGTTATCCGGGTCTTTGCTACCATCATATTTTTCCATTTTCGTAGTGTCGAACCTCTTAGGAAAATTGCTGGACAGTATTTTGGAGGACAATGGAGATTGTCTCCAATTTCAACCACGACTGAAAACCGTATCTTCGTTAGGAGTTGCAAAGATACCTGGTTCATCATGGAAGGAAAAAGGATCCATCACCATCCGATCTACGTGTCTTCGGCTATGAGACGACCCTTTGCCTATATGCCTCTTTAACCTTCCATGCCTATCCCTTTTTCTTGAGTACTTTTTGACTAACTTTTGTTTCTTTTTAGAACGACCCTCATCACTGGTGGATGACAAGGATTCTTTGACTCCATCTTCACCTGAGGAGCTACTGGAAGATTCTGAGTCTGAATCAGAGCTCTCTATCGGTTTAGACCGGTGAGACTTTTTTGAGCTAGCATGAGTCTTTTTCGTACTCACATGGGTTTTTGAGGGCTCATGTTCTCTTAGGTTGTCAGTATGATGAGCTACCGACGCCTTAGATTTCTCTTTTGTGCTCATCTCCGCCCTCTTGGCAGTCCTCAGAGCTTTTATTTTAACTTTTAACCTATCTCGCTCCTCAATAGTATATTCATCATTTTCACCCACCACTTCTGCCAAAGCTGGTGGTATTTCCTGCACGTCCGGATTCATCCGAACTGGTTTTTCCTGATGGTTTTGAATGCTAGATTCGGGCACCTTCTTCTCCCACTGTGGTCGCCAATTTGGTGAGGTTTATTTTTGGTTGAGGGTAATTTTGTCCAGAGTTTTATGGTGTTTCAAAGGTATTTAATGTTTGGATGGATTGTAGTGAGAGATTAGAGCTGCCTGGTTGTATTTAATTTTCATTCCCCTCATTAAATGAAAGTGGTTGGGTATTTATACCCTTAATTATGGGCCACATGGCCTTTCGGGTTGACTTATGGATTCGGGTCGAGTTCAAAGACCCATTAGTTTTAAGCAGGTAGGTAATTAGCTTAGTCATGTAGTGATTAAGTTTTTAGTACATTAGTTCACTTCGGATAGTTTAGTGGGTGGATGTTGTCCGAATTTCCCCTGTCCGGTTCTCATAAGAGTGGCAATAAAATCCGGACTCATCATATTCAAACCATTAATGATGATATGTAAGTATAAAAGTATGAAATGATTATCATAAAACTAATGTATAAAATAAATAAATAAATCAAACAATCAGGGTACCTAAAATCGTAAATTAAAATATCGATTCGCAAGATCCAAAGGATAAAAATAGATGGGTAGCGACCTCTTTCTTGCCAGCATGGAAAATTGTGTCATTATCTCAAGAATCCGAATAAAGAAAAAAATATAATGAGAGAAAACAAAAGCTTCTGGTGAAGATGTATTTGAAGGACATGAAATGTTTGGATATACGTTAACATTACTAGAAGTGACACTAGCAATATACGTTTCTTTGAAGTCCACCTTCCGATAATTTAGAAGAATTATCGATATGAATGATATAGATAATTGGCGTTGTTCAAGAAGTAATGATAATATATTCTTCTAAATTAACTTTTTGGTTAATAGTTTCACTACCTAAAGCATCATTTAACTTTCTCGGCTCACCTAATACATTTCTAACAAGCTAAGAAACCTAAATGGTGGTTCCAGTAACAACTTCTTTGGAAGCTAAAGTAGCAACTTCATCATCAACATTAATGGCTAACTTTGTAGTAGATGATACTCGAACTAGAGAAATACCCTTGTCCTTTATACATCAAGAATACAAAATTGCATGATGATCTCGACTTATAGATAAATTAGCCTCGACAAAGGAATTTTTCCTTACTCAAAGTAAGGTTTTGGCAGATATTCATCTACATTTTCTGAATTCTCCTCCAGAAAATGAACTCTTTCCATTGCATTTATATCAGATTTAATAGAATCATCAGTCCTAATCGAGACTATAGTCCCATGCTTAAAGCCTCATATTTAACAAAACTATATAATAAGGATATAAATTTCGTAAAACCACAACAAATAGAGGAAGGGGCACGTACATAGTCGTCAAAAACCCCTACATCATTTATAGGATTGGTGACAAAATTTAGTAAAAGAGAAAAAAAAGATATCTAGGGATTGAAGATGTATCTCGTGGCTTTTCTGCATAATATATAGGTACACAATTCAAGCTTAAAACTAAATTTATTTTAAATAATTGGAAAGATTGGTAAATATTATATAGAATATCTAAACACTTACATCTTTTAAGATGTGGGAATTCTGCCTCCTCATCAACTCATCTACTTTATTAATAGTAGAAAGAAAGTTCGTATTTTTAAAAACTAAAATTTGAGAAACATCTAATGCTCTGGGAACAACATTTGAAGAACCAGTAAAAACCTTCTTAGTAGCCCAGTTAGTATTGACAAAAACAAACTATATTACCAATCTTTCATGGAATTGGGAATGTCAATAATAATATTTGAAAACTCAGCCATTCTAACAAAATAAAAAGGATCTATCTTTTGGCTTGTAAATTTGAAACCGGTCAAGAACTCGTGCACAAATAAACGTTAGAAACGACGTCTTGATAACATTATAGCCTAAAATAGCAAAACCAAACATTGGGGAACCAACTGGCTCAAACAAATGTGACTGATATGGAAGAGTTAACACTGTTTACAATATGGAGTGCGTGATCTAAAATGTAGTTAAAGAAAACAACTTCGTCGGCATGGACTTCAAGAGAAGAGAAGAGGAATATCCCCAAATTTTGAAAATCAGAGGTGAGCGTCATAAGGTTGAGTGTTTTCAACTTATGGACGTACTATGTAGTATAATTTATGAATTTCGTATAAACTATCATTCTCCAATTCGACTTCAAGACGATGACCATCATAATGATCTCTACCAGTATATTGTAGATTTGAAAAACTCACAGCTTTGTGTTTAAGAAGACTAAATGATTCATCTGTTCGAATTTTCCCCTTTACTCAACTTTTATATAAAATTAAAGAGTTTGTTATATCAAATTTAACAAACTAACAAAAATGACAGGTATAAAAAAAACTCAAAAAGAGAGAAAAAACGAAAAAAAAAAATTTAAGAAAAAATAAAAAACATGACTTAACCCAACAAAACGATTCGAACCCACCCATAGGTATTTTTTTATTGAACAATATATTTGATTTCGCAAAATGAACGGTTTAGTTCTAAAAAAAACAAGATTGGAAAATTAAAAGAAACGCACACGCATAGTTCTAAAATAAAATTTCGCAAAAATTCCTAAACGACTCGGCGATGGTTACTTAAAATTTTAAAAAAATCCTCCTAGTTAATAGTATAATAACTTTAAAATAACATAAAATGCAAATATCCTAGTTATAAAAAAATACACTTCTCTCCGTTTACCGTCGACCAAACAAGCATCGTCCGTGCCTAGCATCCCAGTAAAAGGCTGATGAATCATCCGGAACAGCCCGACCCGAGTTACCATTCTAGGCACGTTCCCTAGGAAGAAGAAAAAAGAGTTATTCTTAGTCGGGGTCCCATGAGTCAATGTAATCTAGTCGACCTTGAACCCCACGTCTTATCCTTAGATTTATTTAGAGTTTCGAAGGAAAATAGTAAAGACGCGGCGGCTTATATTGACCGCAAAATATATATATAGTAGAAAATAAGATAATAGCCTTATATACAGTTACGGATAACCACAACTAATAAATATTTTGAATTAGTTTTGGATATTCCCTACAATTTTATTAGCATAAAACTCGTTGAGGAAGTGAGGAGGATCAGTAAATATTTGTCGTGAGTGTTGTATTTCGTCGTTTATTTTTTTGAATTGTGCTTTCGTGTACATTGTTGATGGTTGATGTACGACTAGTTTTAATCATATTATATATATATATATATGTATTTCTGTTTTGTATTTAAAATTTTAAATCTAAATTAACAAAAAACAAATAATAAAACAAGAATGCTAAAATCAAATGCACACAAAACGAACGTGATTCGAGTTATGAAAAAATTATGCGTTTGCTATCGAAACAAATTTTATATATAAAAAGGTTTAAAAAAACTCTCTCAAATCCTAACGCTCAATCATATTTTTGTTACAAAGCACTGGTATTTTATAAAATGAGCTTTGAATTTTAAAGTACTCGCAGGTGTTTATCTCTGGTACAATTTTAATTCTAAAATGTGAAATCTTTCGGCTCTCTCTCACTAACAATTTTGAGATTCGATATTCCAGCTCCATAAATGACTACATACCACTTTTTTTTTTAATAGAAGATCAAATATGTATGTATTGTTCTTCATTCTTACAATTGCGCTGACAAACCCTTTCCTCAATTGGCCAAATAAGTTGACACAAGTTACAGCGCTGCATTCGTACGTTCAGGTTGTGGCACACTTGTATTACCTTTTCATATGCTCAAGAACGCCAAGATTAAATGTTATTTAATTAATAGTTGACATTACCTATCAAACCAGATCCCTTAGTGATTCAATTTTTTCTAGATGTCTTCGATAACATATTTTTATACCTTCGTCACAATAGGTGAAGCTTGCACCTTCGGCTCCAGCAATAACATTCTTTTGCATTCAGTAGAGCTCACCTTAGGTTCCAAAAAAATTATTTTCACCCAAGTTTTGGATCAACTCCTGCTATCATGAAGATTCAACAGTTCATACTCTTTAAGTTTTCAGTTGTTAATCTTCAACGTCTTAAAATATTTGGCAGTACATTTGTCCTCAGTTACTTTTAGCATACACATTACAATTTTGCACATAATCTTATATTAACTCTCACCATATGTTTTCCCTGATGTTCAAATCTTATTTAATGACCAGTTTACCTACATTCCCTTGATCTCTCCCCCACGTCTCAGATGAAGTGAAAATTAATATCTATTTTTTAGTTCTTTCATGGAACTTTGGATTCTTTATTAATAAAGAGTACTAGTATTATCATTGAACAAAGTCACATCTGGCTCTACACCAATGATTTCAGTTAACAATCTCTTCAATCATATAAATTCCTTCATTTCTTCTGTAGCAACTATATATTCGACTTCCGCAGATGACAAGGCAACAAACTTCTGTATATAATACTTCCAGCTAACCACTCCTCCAAGCACAATAAACTAGATTAACCAAACTTGAATTCTTTGTGCCAACTAATGAAACATAATCAGAGTCAATATTCCCTCTCAGTATGACATCAAACGTATCCATCTTATTATAACATAATCCAAATATAGTCGAACCCTTCAAGTATCTCATGATCACTTAAGGGTTTACCAATGAGGTTTTCCTCAATTTGACATAAATTTATTTAAAATACTAATGGAGTAGGCAATATCAGGTTTCATATATATATATATATATGATTGCATAAATAACTGTTTCAATGACATTGACATATGGTATTTCTTGCATGAAATTCTTATATATTGCTTCACCGAGTGCTTGAGTGGCACTTAGTTTGAATTCGACACAAATAGAAGTTCCAACCTCTTTGGCTTTAGACATTTCAAACTTCATAAGGGCCTTATATATGTATTCTTGTTGGGATAAGAATAAATATCTATTCAACAAACTTCACTTGATCTCAATACGAAATATGATTCTACCATCTCCCATATCATTCATATCAAACTCAACAAAGTCTTTATTGTTTCAATCTTTCTCATGTACTTTTTTATCTATAAGGATATCATCACATGTAAAAGCAACATGATATGTCTCCCCATGTATATTTCCTCATCACAATAATTTTTGTTAGAACATCTTCTTACATACTTGGTTGATTTCATAAAATAATCAAATCTTCTATTTGACTTCATCGACGACTGTTTCAGCCCATATAAAGGTTTTTTCAACAAGCACACATATATTTCCTTCATTTTTTTTATCTCTTTGTTAACACATGTAAATGATTTTTTTTCAATTTTCCATGTATGAAGGCAGTAGTAATATACATTTGATTCAACTTAATACTGAATCAAGAGAAAGTTGACACTAGAACTCTTATTAAATTTGGCTTTACAATCGGTGAGAAACGTTCATTGAAATCAACATTCTTCTTTTGCATGAATCCCATAACCACTAGCTTAAGTATCTGGATAAATAATCTTGTATATCTATTTACTCCCTACAACCTCTTGCCCTTTGATTTCTTTACAAGAATCCAGATGCCCATCTTTTTAAGAGATATTAGTTCTTCCCTCGTGACCTTTAACCATTTGACTTTATTATTGCTTTTCATAGCATCGTGATAGCTTTCGGTTTCAAAAAGACTCTCTTAATCTCTATCAATATAGTATAACCAATAATATCATCAATACCATACATTTATGAAGGTTTGCTAGGTCATTATGTTCCATATCTCACAAATTAATAAATATCAAGATCATGTTTCCTTTTAGTCTAATCATCCGCAGGCCCCGAAATATCAGACTCTCAACCATAACTCATGCAATAGGTGAACATTTTCTGCATGGGCCAAATCTAGACCAAGTCTGAAATCGTATTTGATATAAGCATATTTGGCATAAGTCTATTGTTCATACTCATCATTAACTTTATATATTTTCTTGAAAGCACTAGGTTTGGTCTCAATCTATTCTTCAATAGAAGGCTCTTCTCATTAAAAATCACGTCGCTGTTTATCAAAGTATTTTAACGTTCTAGCTCAAGACACCACAACCTAAACCTTTTTACTCATTATGTATAACCAATGAAAAAATATTTTAGTGATTTTTCTTGAAGTATGTCTTGTTTTACATGTGCGTAGGCAACACATCTAAACACTCTCAAATATTCCAAATGAGGTTTCTTTTCACTCGAGGCCTCTTAAAATCAAAGAAAATTTAGTTTCATAAATGAAGTCCAGGTGATGATATATACAGTTGTTGTCACAGCTTCTCCCCATAATCTTCGTTCCATTCCAGTTGTTGCAAACATACATATAACACTCATGTAAGGTTTGGTTCATTCATTCAGTAAGCCTATTATATTGGAGAGTTCATCTCGTGATTTGGTGTTTAGTAATGCTAATTTTTAAGCAGTAGATAGTGAATGCCTCATTCCTATATTCCAAGCCATTTTCAGTCCGTAACTTTTTTAACATCTTGCAGTTTGATTCTCTACCAACTTCTTTCAGGGCTTAAAAAATCAAATAATTTATCACTAATCTTCAAAAGTGTAACTCATACTTTTTAAAGTAGTCATTAATTAAGGACATGAATTATTATACATCACCTGTAATAGGTTATCGTGGAGGACCCTAAAGATTCAAATGAACATACTCAAGTACATCAATATTTGTATTGTCAGTAAGTATAAAATTGACCCTCTTGATTTTACTTCAGACACAACTTTCATAAAATCACAACTTCTGAGCTATGTTATCTTCCAATAACCATTGTTTGCTTTCTCACTTATATGCCAAAGCCTCATATTCCATAATGGTTTTGAACCTTTCTTTATGTTATACATATCTCGGAAACTAGGAAATATTCTAGAACTAACACACCATTAGTCTTATAAGATTTCATAATAACAAGTTAGCCTTGGAGACGATAAGTTATGCATTCTCACTCTTATAAGGTAAATCCTTCATAATCTAACATTCTAATAGATTTAAGAATTGTTTTAACTTCGAGCACATACTTTGTTTTATTATCACTCGCTCAATTCATGTCGATAATTTGAGTCAAATAAATCTTATTCCTTTGATAATATAATATTCACCACTCATGAGGATGACTTTTTCACCATTAAGCAATATCAGGTTTCCAAACCAATACTTCGTGAATGTCATATGGAATGAATCTCCCAAATAAAACATCTAGTTGTCATGTTATCTACAAGTATATCCATTACAATATTAATATACATAATCATCCAAAACCAGTTTAGTATCTCCAACATCATCCCACAGATAGTTATTATCCTTTCTTCTCTCTAGGAAGTTCCTACTGATTGGACCTCCTTCTTATACAACCAAAATTTTACTATGGAACCAATCACATATCTCTGACATTTAACACCAAAATTTTCTTCTCTTCTTGATTGAATCTCTATTAGCAGACCCCCCCTTACACTCAGTCTGACACTTTTAGAATCACCCTTGAAAATTATCTTTCTTTAAAGATCTTTTGATTGAATGATTTTAAATTTGACCATCGTAAAGGAATCTTTTTTGTACATCATGGTGTAAGAATATTGCAAGAGAGTTATAGTTCGATCCTCATTTTATACATTGACCATAACTTCATTCAAATCAAGAATAATTTTATTAAAATCATACAGATGTCTTCGGATCTCCTTTATACCATCTATTGAAAGTGTATACAACGATTTCTTGAGATAATATATATTGGCCAAGGACTTCTTTATGTAAACAGGTTCCAGGAATACAAAAAATATTGTATGTTATTCATATACCTCTTGAAGCAATTCATCCCCCAAACTTACGACTAATGTTTTACTTAAGTATCATCATTTTTAGTGATGATAGTAGATGGTTATCTGTGGTATTTTGTGGAGTGCTATTAGCTTTAAGGTCTCACATAGCTATGGAAGATTTCTTTTTTTAAAGGAAGGTTTTGGGAGAGATGAGCCTTTGACTGAACTCAAGAAGTCTCTTTGCGTAAAGTTCAAGGTGGATCAGTGCTGATGGGTGATGCAGTTTTTTATGATTTTATGAGAATTGATACGATTTATGTTTTTGCGGTTATTTCGAGGAGGAATATTCGTGAAGCCAGGAAGTACTGGAGAAGTATTCTGAGCCAATTCTTGTGAGTAATTTGTTCGTAAGGGGTTTTGAAGCTGCGGTGGTGGTGATGAATGTCGATGGGATTTTGGTAAACGACTGTTAAGATCTAGATTTGGGTTGGATGAACTCTGAAACTGAGAAGAACTTTAATTAGGGTTAAAGTTACCATATACAATAGTTTGATTTGAGAATTATGGAGAACTATCTATTACCCCTGTTGCCCGATACTCAACAACCATTTTTCTAATGCACAAGTAATCGTAAAGGCAAAAAATAGATTTTTTAGTAGCTGGGGATTTTCTCATAATCTAAGATGAATACGAATCTTCAAATTAGTACATGAAATATTAAAGGTTAACGAGGGAAAGATGAGTTTTGGGTGAAGGTAGCCAATAAATTGGAATTTCAGATGAAGGTAGCCAATAAATTGAAAACTTAGATGAACTTTCTTTCAATATAAGTTAAATGTGAAACAAAGATAGTGAATGAATAAGTATTTATAAAAGAATCATGTGAGAGAAAATAGTCAGAGAATTTAAAGAGGTGATGATAGCTATTAGGTGGAAAAATGAATGGCATACGGTTACTTGTAGATTAGGTAGTGTGACACCTGTATTTTGTGAGACATAGTGGGAGGCTTAGTGAATTTTCACACGCGTACTAGAGCATTCCAAACGTTTTTAACCATTACGAAAATACTAGCGAAAGACTCAGTGTGTAAATAGTCGAGGCAAAAACTAAAGGGGTTGTGTAAAACAATTAGATCAGATTTAAAGTAAACTTAAGTGCTTTTTTGTTCGAGGATGACAAGTGTGTAACCTAGCAGTTTTGAGTTGTTAATTAATGGTCTACATTCGAGGAAAAATTTAGATATCCTTTTATTTGAAGATGAAAGATGTTAAAACAAACCATTTTGATGAGGAAATGGAAAGATTAAATCCGAAGCGTTTGTGATTTTGAGAATTAACAGGTTTCATCTACTGTGATTTTTTATCATAACTAGTTCTTATTCGTTGTCTCTCATAACTAGTTCTTATTTATGATAAATTGTATAGTTATAAGAATATATTTGAATTATTTGTAAAGATAAGAGGCTGCAATACAATTTGCCCATTTAAATAAATGATTCATTTGTTGAAGTTTGAGATACTTATAAATAAGGCATGAGGCAATGAATAAAAGGATGATTCCTTTCATAAGTCATATATTGATTCTCAAACTTACTTTCTCTCTCTACAAACTTTTTTCATCTTCAACGTTCTCTTTCTAAAACTGAACTTTATACTCGACATCCTCTACTACATATATCTCAAAACCAATTAAGTAATAACTTGAAGAAATTTCTGGTACCATTGTTGATGCGCTTCTTTTAGCCAATAAATAAAGTTCATTAGTTTACACACAATCGACTTTGGATCACCGGAGATAAAATTTTCAAGTTGTACAATATTTATTGTTTCTTCAGTGTTTTCATTAAAAAGGGTTTTAAAATGTGTATTATGAAGCTTAATATCTAAATTTGCAAATAATATCATGAATCTCCGAAAATAATCCTTCGATGGAACTTGAGAAAATAATTATTTAAAGTCAATCCTTTCATGTTGAGTAAACTCTTCGCCATAAGTCACGTGTATGCCCTTTTACCTTTAGAATCTCGTTGGTTTTAAAAATCCATTTACAACCAGTCAGTTTCTTTACTTTGGGAAATATGAAAAACTCTCACATCGTGTTATCTTGTATTGATTTAAACTCTTTATTCATTGAGTTAATCCATAGTTAAGAATCATAGCTTTTCATGGCCTCACAAAAACTTAATAAACCATTTTCAGTTGCACCAAAAAATGTCTCATGCTCTTGAAGATACATTATATAGTCTCAAGATACAATGCTCTTCATATCTCTAGTAGATCTTCGAAAATGCACAATTTCTTCAGTTTTCACTTGCACTTCTTGAGGAGGTAGAGTTTGATATTTTTGAACAAATTTATTTTCTTCCATTGGAACCATTCAATTTGTTCATTTTGGATAATCTGTGAAGGTGGAAAACGAATATCATCTTGAGCATCTATATGTTTGAACGATTATGAAATGGTGATTGGTTAAATACCTAATTGTTTGATACTGAAGTATTCATGTTAGAACCTTTATAAATTTCTTTTTACTAAAACTCCAAATGAATGTCCACTACTAAATTATCAATCTCAAACTCAATATCCTCAAATAATTGTTTTGTTCCTATCTAAAAATAATTCATATTGGAATGATCATATAACTTAAAACCTTTACTATGGTAATGATATCCACTTAAATAACTATTAATTGTTTTGGATTCTAATTAATTTTTATTCTATCATTAAGGATTCACTTTAGATGGACCTCTCCACTCATGTAGATGTTTTAAATTAGGTTTAAGCACAGTCGAAAGTTCAAATGATGTGTTAGTAGTTTTTCTTGTTTAAGATCTATTAAAATGGTAGGTTGTACATTTTATTGTTTCACCTCGGAGGAATGTATTTAATGTTCAATAACTATCATACTTATTATTATATATTTTATCGTACATCTTTGCCTCTTAAATATGCCTTCCAAGCTAAGTGAATTTGACATCGTATATTGATGAACTATTCTACACTCTGCTGGAAATTTTGAAAACTGGCTCATGATGTTGTTCAACTGGACTATCATATCTCATGTAGTATTCATCAGCATGGTCCAGTCTCGTGCTCTCAAAACTGCTTCTAAATTTGGTTTTACAGATTTTAAACTTGTCAATGACCTCTTATTTATTGTAAATTAGATATATATATATATATACCCATAACTAGAAATAATAAATGACCAATAATCGTTCCATGATGCCATACAGAATAATCCACATATGTTCGTATATATTAATTTTAAGACCCATTTCGCTCTATATACATCTAATTTTCATATATCTTCCCTATATAAATTCAATGTAAACATTGACATTTTTTTTTAAGGAAAGTAATAAACGTTTGCTACAAACTTTTTAATTCTATTTTAAGAATTATGACCTTATGTCTTGTGCCAAAGTTTTGCTCAGTTCTTAGTCTTAAAATTTAGTTTACAAGATACATTTACGTTTACTAATTCTTTGTGATAATTTATAGTATTCAATAAATAAAATTATCATTCGCTATTAATTTTCTAGATCTAACAATATTATTTTGTAAATAAAGACATAATCTATCATTTCCAAACAAACAAGAGTAACCAAAGTTTTCCAACAATGGTGTTAGGCATAAGTTATAAGTAACTTGTAAACAAAAGTATTATCGAAGGACTACACGTGTGTTGGATCTACCGTTAGATGTATATGCAAGAAATATTAAAACTCTATGGTGTTTGAGCCATAATTTAATTATAAAGACATCTACTGATCCTAAAGGATGATATAAATTGTACAAGAGTGGTAACCATTGGGTGAACAAAAATATATGTTGAGTCTAAGTAGGCTGGTCAAAAGAGGCTGAGTCAAAACAAGGTAGATCAAAGTAATTTGGTCTGAAACACCACTTTGATTAGAAGCGTGGTAGTTCATGACACATTGGGCCAAAGCGGGATATTCTATTTACTGGGTCTCCTATGTTAATTGAGTTTTCCTATATTAATCAAGTATGAGTTATTTCAGTTGTTAATTAATAGGCTTTAATTTGAAGTGTCTAATGAAAAATTAAGGTTTTCTTGAACCTATAAATATAATAAGATATTGTAATTAGTAACTTTTATACGACTATAATTGTAAATAAACAATTACGTGAGAAACTATCTCATATATTAGTGAAATAACTCTATGTCTTTTAAGAGATAAGTGAGTTGAGAGATAAACACTAAAGAGAGTGTTCTATGAATCATGTCATTTTTGTTACAAAGAGTGATTGCATCTTTTGTGTTTGAAGAGTCTTTCTGTAACTCGCTTATATATAAAAGAGTTTTCGTTGCCTGTGGATGTACGATTTCTTCATAATCTAAAACCACGTTAAACACTATGTTGTGTGCATGGTCTTATTACAATATATTTTATTTATCTCTTGTCTTGTACAAGGAAATTAGATTATTATTTCGTAGGTTCGTTTAATTGTATATCGATTGTTATTGCGATTGATCACATACTACTTTAACCTCCAACAAGTGGTGTAATGAGCATGCTGAAACAATAAAAGAAGTAGATCAACTGTTGATCTGAAGGTTGGAGAATGAATCTAGCCTGAAAACTGTGAAAGCTACTCAAGATGAGTTCCATAAAGCTTAGCCTAGAAACATTCGATAGATCTAATAATTTTAATCTCTAGAAAATTAAGGTTAAATATTACTTAGTACAAAAAGGACCGACGGCTACTGGTCGACAATAAATCAACACAGTTTGGTGTTGTTGTAGTATCTAAATCTTATAGTGCACTAATATTGAGCTTGGAAGATGAAATGATAGGTATCTGAAGAGCCTACAATGTTAGGGATATGAAAGCGACTAGAGGCAAGTTACATGAAGAAGTCCTTGATAATCCTTCAGAGTGCCCAATTTAGCCATGTTTACCACGCTCATACCTCCACGACACATTTTCACATATAGGTCTAATTCCTATTGAATTATATATACTATGATTACCTATTAATTGGAATACCCTATGACAATGACCAAATATATTTTTAGCATACCGATCCATAATTATTCTAACAATTTCCTACTTATATCGTCATATGCTACTCCAGAATATAGTTAACTTTAGTGAGGCCTCTAAGTCCATTGTCAATGAGTGAATGGTACAACCCCGTAAATGATAAATTAACAACAAAATACTAAAGACTTATTTCTCGTAATGTAAACAATATGATGCAACAATAATCACATTATCCCCATTAATCAGTTACTTGGGTCAATTATGGTGTGAAGTTTAACATATGAAATATAATTGTAGATATCTAGTCTTAAATGGTCATACCTTGAATATCTAATAGAATAACAAATATCAATAAATAAAATCAAGCCATACATTGCACTGAACCTTTATGTATGTAATATTACAAATATCAGATCCTATTATAAAAACTCTCACTGAAACTACAGATCCTCCAAATAACCTATACTTATCTTGATGGGATCTTCCTCGAAAACCTTAGAAGATACCATATTCGTAAGAGGACATGCTATCCTAAAGTTTATGCTGATGGGCACTATATTTATTTGGCATAGAATACTGTACTGCGGAATGTTTATCGTAGTAAAACTCCATGAGATCATACATCCTTTGTAAAATGTGCAAATCAATGAAAAAATTCTGTAGTCATAATGACTGGTTCAATGCCTCAAAGCGAGCAACCTTATGCCGCTAGAGTGGAAGTTGCAATAAGTATTTGCTTTATAATTTTCTATGATGTTACACATCCAATTAACAAGAATATATAACCCGAAGTGCTTTTCAGTGTGTCCATGTACCCACCAAAAACTAAGTCGGTATACATAATGATCTCTAGCTTTTCCAACTTTCTATATGTCAACATATTTCCTTCGTTCGATGCTCGGGATACTTCAATATGTCATTGATATATAATAACATAAATATAAAATTACTCCCACTGAATTTTTGATATACAAAATCCTTAACTAAGTTGACCTCAAAGTCAAAAGAGACTATTACCTTAAGAAATTTGTGGTATGACCCACAAGAAGCCTACTTAACCTCATAAATGTATTTCTCAAGCATATATACCAGATTCTTTGAGTTACCTATTTCAAAGTATTCAGGTTGCACCATATCGACCGTTTCTTCAATATCACCCTCTAGGTATCTTGCAAATGACCCCTGATGTTTTTCACTTGAACCGTCATATTTACCATAGTATTCACCACTACGATTAGATTTGAAACTTTTAATAATTTTACCTAGTTCTTTTTCAACTGTGGTCCTAAAATCTTTGAACTTGTCCATGGCCCCTGACTTTTTATGAAGGGAGGTACTTGACACGAGAGAATTCATTTATATGTAATATAAATTACCTCTGCACTTTCCATGATTCCTTCGAAAATGTTTAAACAATATCGGTATGAAATCAATTCTACGACTTTAGTCGCTTTATTTTCCCATATTGTTTTGGTTTTGGTCTATTTCTCCTTGACACGCTCACTACAAGTACCGGAAGCGGAGTAATCGAGGGGACCCAATAAAATTTCAACTAAAAACTTATCAACCATGATAACAACACTTTCATATTATTATAGGAGAGAGTTAAACATTGTTTTCCAAAAGACAAGAATGACCATACATGGCCAAAAACCGAAAAATGAATCAAGTTCCTGTAAAACATAAGAATTTATTTAACATTCATCATGTGGTAAGCTTTAAATTTAAATCATAAATTGCCAAAAAAAATCACGAGCTCTCGTAAGCTGTGAAGATGGAACTTTCATCCTCACGTAGCCTCCGACTTCGTAGTGTACCTTGTGAAGAAATACATACATGAGTTGTTGCAGCCAAATCAACCCACCATGTATTACTTTTCATAGAAAAAGGTTAACTTCCAAAATAACCACATATATGAGATTTATTTTACTTGGAAAATGAACCTGATGTTTCTCAAAGTTCTTCTTGAGGTGTCATATTTCTTTGCATAAGAAGCATCGAACTATCGACAATTTCTAAGACTCATTCTTCTTAGCTGGACCATAGCAAAGTTCTTTACCATCTCTCTTTCTCCTTTTCACCATCCCTTTCTTGGAAACTACCATGTTCATTTTTAACTACTCCATTTTAATATTTTTCTCTTCTTATGTAGTGGCTGAAATCAATTCATTGATGGTCCATTTTCTCGCATGCAGTTGTAGATGAACTGGAAATGCTTAAAATTTCTCGTGAGAGATTGAAAAATGAACCCTACCACACATTATTAAGATAAGTCTACATTGATTGTCTTTAACTTGGTTACAATCATATACATCCCCAGAATGTGCTCTTGGACAACATTCTTTGGGGAAGCTCTACGAAGTGCAGTTAATATCCCATTAAGAATAAATTCAAACATTACTGATTAAACCATACTTAGTTTTCATAATCCATTGTTTTCTCAGGTGAAATTTCCTAAGTAAGGATATCTGGTTTAGGTTTCATTAGCGCAAGGTCATAATCACCACGCTTAAGGAACAACTCAATATCTTCTTTTCATTGACTAAAATCTGAGCCATCCAACATTAGAGGTTTGTTCCCTATCAGTTTGTATACCTTAACATTAACTAGAATACATATAACACACAAAGCATAAGTAAAGTTGACATATAATAACATACTTGAACATAATGTATACACGTATGATATATCATACCATGGTAATAGGATATCAGAGGGATAATCCTATTAAAACATATTTATGAGTTTGAGAAAATGACTATTGATCATTATTTTAACTATCCAAAGTACCGGTGAACCCTCCAGAGGACTAATTTTACCTACTTGAATTAAAATAACCTTAATTTTTTCTTAAGTACTAGTGAAACCCTCCAAAGAACTGATTTTAATTACTTTGATAAAAATAAATACAAGTATTTGTTTAACTATCACAAGTACCGATGAAACCCTCCAAAGGTTAGTTTAACCTAATTTAATTAAAAAAATCTCAATGATAAGTTTTTATATAGTTTTTCTACTTCATGATTAACAAAATTCAATTATTAACCTTGCAGAAGACCGGTAATATTTGAAGATAAACTAATCATTTCAACCTTTCAGATCCTAGGATCCTCAAGAAGATTATTTACCTTTTTGAATGACCAATTAGATCATTCTATGATTCTTTTACCCAAATCTGAAACATTACACATACATGTTCTTATTTGAATCTCATATTATATCTACTACTATCCATGTTCTTATTTGAATCTTTCTTGATGTTTATGTTGCATTGAAGATAGTTGTAAGTCTTCCTCTCAACAAAACGATGGATGTTTATTTTTTGGTTTACGTTAAAGGAATATATGAACCCCAATCTTCATTTATAGTAAAATAGAACAAGAAACCATAGTTGTACAAAGCACATTTACTTTGTCCGCTTTGTGATCAGAGACCATAACCACTAAATTGTATTTATCAACTTAGTGAATGAATTATTAGCTCATGTCTAAGTGTTGAGATTTGGCTCCAATTCTTCACAGTACACAAATTCAACCCAGTTACCGCACTTATACATCCATAACACATTTTCACTTACAAGTCAAATTCCTATTGAAGTATATATAATATAATCAGTCTGATTACTTATTAATTTGACTATCTTATGACAATGAACAAATATATATATTTAGCATACCGATCTATAATTATTCTAAAAAGGGTGGAACCATTAGTCCAATAATTTAGTATTAAGCTTTACAGTCCAACAATAGTTATGGTCCTCTCCATCGGGTATCAGAGTATAACTGCTAGTAAAAGATATTGAAGCATATTAGACAAAACAAAATGTTCAATGAATGACCTAAAAATAATTTGTAAATTATATTTTGGACTATAAATAAGTCCAAATAGACCCTAATTTACGAATCATTCGTGATATTATTCTTTTAACCATACTAGTTCATAATATAACCATATTAAATGTATAAATATGTCTATTAAAATTCACTCTGACATTTAATATGGAATTGATAATCATGATATTTCAAAAACTATATATATATATATTAAAAAGAAATCATTTTATAATTTAATATGTTTTAAATGTAAATACTCTTAATTGAAATTTATAAACAACATCTCAATTTGAATGAATCTCATTTCATTTTTATTTTATTTTATTTCAATTTATAAAATCGAAAATATTTCATTATCTCTAAATAATTATAAAACTCGCATTCCATCCAAATTTTAAAACCTCATTTAAACTCTAAGAATATCCACCATAACCTACATACAACTATCTTACTTAATCACTCATAAATAATAAAAACTTGAGAATAAAATTTTTATTTGCAATATTTTAATA
This sequence comes from Limnanthes douglasii subsp. nivea, assembly GCA_036936605.1. Classification (NCBI taxonomy): domain Eukaryota; kingdom Viridiplantae; phylum Streptophyta; class Magnoliopsida; order Brassicales; family Limnanthaceae; genus Limnanthes; species Limnanthes douglasii. The sequence continues at coordinate 173,091,148 of JAUPFV010000002.1, forward strand.
ATGCAACCGAAGCCATTACAATGGAGATAATGTATCATCACGTGAATTGCGCCATGAACACTGGTATGGCGCACCAATTTTGCGATTGTCTTTATGATTTTCGCATATGGTAAGGGTGAGATTTATATGAATCCAGTCTGGATCTGTCGAGTTTGGGATGAGTTTGTCCAAATATAAATCATGTAATTTATAGTATCATAAATATGTAATATTGAGGATATATGATGTAATAATAAGTATGCGAGTAAGATTAGTATTGATGAGTCCGGATAAATTCACCACTGCTTAGTGAGATTTCCGGACAAGGGTAATTCAAACATAAACTGCCCATTGAACTATCCAAACAGGACAAAAGTATAAAATGTCTAAACATCTTTTGACTAAGCTATGTGCTAATGAGCTTATTAAGTAAATGAGTTCTTAAACTTGACCCGTTCCATAATTTGACCCGAAAGCCTATAGGTCCATAATTAAGGGTATAAATACCCCAACTACTTTCATTAATGAGGTTAATGAACATTTAATACAACCAGACAGCTCAAATCTCTCAATACTAAACACCCAAACATTTAATACTCTCAAAACTTTCCAAAACACTTGACAAAATTACCCTCAACTTAAAATAAACCTCACCAAGTATAATAAAATGGTGAAATATTCTTAAGTGGGTTACCCATGAGGATTTTGACCCAGTACCTTCATTATAAAAAACAAAATTCCCTTTTAGGGAAGGGGAACAATCAATATAGAAGAATTACTTTGACATTTTCTCTCTATACATCCTATGTTTATATTTCTAGAATTGGTAGCAAAGATATATGGTAGCTAAATTCACCTTAGATATTTTTGGAACTGTCATTGGCGTTGTCTGTGGGAATGAGTTAGTATCCAGAGTTATTTTTCCAAAACCATCGCTTCTGTATAAAGATTTTTGGTAGAGATGAACATTTAGATACAAGAGCAACCCAATGTTGGGGTAAATGGTTTGGTGACCGAAGCTACGTCTGAAGGTCAATGTTTTGAAGAACAACATATCGAGGAACAAAATTACAATGGTCAGTTCACCGAGAAACAGCTCGAGCAGTATGTTTTGGTGGCATTAAAGAAATAATTGTCAGAGGACATCGCTAAGTTCAATTGTGAGAAAGATGCAACAACGGATGCTAAGAGGCTCAAATCTAAGGTGCGGAGAGAAAGGTCATTGGAGGAAAAAGAGGTCGAGGATGACCATTAGACTAGTGATAAGTGCGATATAAATAAGCCACGAGGCCGCTACTCTTCGAAGAAAAAAATAAAATCCAGATGTTGGTACAAATCCATGGAATCTAATGGTTAATCTGTCTAAAATTTGGATGAATCCTCATCTTCAGAGAGAGAGGACCGACACGAAATGAAATCTAAGAAAAAGAGTTTGAGAAGGCAGACATGCATTCTTTGGGCATCTCATAGATCTAAGAAACTAAATAAGAAGAGAACTAATTCAGATAATAGAAAGTATGGGTATAATGATAGAGATATAACGGTAACCATTAGTAGAGGGGAACAAATAGCACCTCACGTCCAATTTCCATCGAGAAGTCAGAGTTTTGAATATCGTGTAAGCAATCTATTCATAAATTTTTTTGAGTAGGGTGTGTACAGGCTGTGAACGAATGCTTAGAGGGAAATCTGTACATAACCGAGGATAATTGTAGATCATCTCATTTGTCTGTTGATATTCAGTCCGAGCATATGTCGAAGCGTTTGGACATTTCTAGATTGGAGAAGTATGAAGAGACTCAGGACCCGGACAACTACATAGAGTAGTTTAAGAATTTTGTGATAATGTTCGATTATGATGACAAACTGATGTGCGTGGATTTCTTTCAAACATTTAAGGATGGTGCTTCGAAGTGGTACAACCGTTTGCTAGAAAACTATATTAAAAACATTTATATGTTCTGGAGCATTTTCTGAAAATATTTCGTACGAAGCAATAAATTATATGCAAAATGAGATACAAATATTTCTTGTAGGAAGAAAATTGGAGAAATCCTGAGAAACCATATTAGGCGATTCGTTAAGACAAAAACTGAGTTGGATAGTTAGGAAGATAAGATGGAGTTGATAACGTTCAGGATATGACTTTTTTCTCGTATTTTAAAAGATAAGGGTGCGAAGAAACAAACTATAAAGTTTGAAGTATTGATGGTTCAAGTTGAGAAGTGGATTTTAGTAGAAGAGACGCAAGAAACATAGTTGACTTTTATGTCTCAGCTAAAACTTAACCAACAGTCTCCGATGGTGATCTACCAACAAGCACCTACACTGGTCCCTCAAACTCAAACCTTACAGAATTATCACTCATCAACCAATGTCCAACCCAATGAGCTAAACTAACTACCTTCGAGGCCGGTGATGAATCAACGAGTGGTTTATACTCAACAAGTCGTCAAATGCATGTCTAACAAGTGGCTATGACCTACTCATATTTTTGAATTGACCGAGTGTGTGGCTACTATTTTTTATAAGGACCAAAGTCATATAGATTTTCAAAAACCTTTCCTGGTCTAGACCTCAAAGGAGGCTATAAGCAACCGATATTGGAAGTACCACGATGACATCAGGCAGAAGACAAAACATTATATAGAGTTATAGAAAGAAATCCAAATTTTAATTGAGAATGAGAAACTAACTACGTTTGTCAAGAAGCACTGTTATCATAATCTTATGGCGAGGGAGGTTGTAGTACCCTCAAAGAAAAAAAAACACTATGATAATTTTGGAGCCCATCAATTCATTTGATGTATCTTTGGAATACTTGGACCCAAGCCGGACAGAAGAATGGTTTTGATGTTGGAAGAGCCTGCGACCAAAGAAAGTATTAGTAAACTCTACAAGTTTTTCAAATCCTTCACGATGTTTGGTAGTGATACTATCTCAGGAATTACGAACTTCTCCCTAAAAAGACACATCTTAAGCTTGTCTACTCAGCCGGAAGCTGGTGATTCATCCCACTTGTACATAAACCCATCACCAGTTCTCTGCTTTAATGACGATGATATAAGAGAGGTGATAGAGCCACATTAGGACGTGGTGGTAATTTAAGCAAGAATTATCGAGGATGAAATCCAAAGGAATCTGATAGACACAAGTAGTTATGCCAATATTTTGTTCATGCTGACGTATGAGTAGATGGAAATCCCTCCGACTATTCTCCGATCCGATTGGACAATTGTACATTTTACTAGGATAACTACCCATGTAGTTGAGGAATTTGAAGGGACAGTGCAAATAAATTATTATCGTTTATGGATGCTTATGCTTGCTATAATCAGGTTAAGTTGGATCCAAGAGACCATGAGATTACATAATTCATAACAGGAAGGGTTTGCATTTTTATAAAGTTATGTCGTTCGAGTTAAAAATCGTAGCGGTGGCATACCAATGGTTGGTAAACAAAGCCTTTGAGGGTCAGATCACATGCAATTTAGATGTATACATTGATGACATACTAGTGAAACACACAGGATGATGACCATTTCTTAGACCTTGAAAAAATATTTAGTAACTTGAATGCTATAAACATAAAACTGAATCCGGAGAAGTGTACATTCAGGGTTCGCTCTGGAACCCTCTATAATTGAATTCTTTGAGTATGATAAATCCCCCTTGATCCATTAGGAAAGTGCACACGAGATCAAACAGTATGGTAATAAAACAACAAATTAGTAAGGCTGAAAATTGTTATCAATGTACCTTTTTTGTCACAAAAAATAATGTAGAATTATTTTTTTGTACATATGAGAGTGCTCATGCATGTCTAAAAAATAAATTGGTATTAACCAAGGAAACTTTAAACTTTTCCAATGAAAAATTCACTAGTTCATACTTAAGAAATATCCGTCGAATCTTGAATATTTCGAGCGACGTAAGTTTCGTATTACACTTGGTACTAAAAATACATTAAACGAAAAACTATTTAATTACGTATCCCATATGGGCATAAAAGAAATGGCTCGCGCTATTATACATGCTAGACAAATATGCGTAAATTTGGTAACATGTGGACGTGTCCTAAGAAAAATACACGGGTTACCTTACGCATGTGAAATAGCTACAGTTAAAAAAGAAGGTGGATCCGTTCCTAATGATGATTTGGATATATTTTGAAGAAGATTAGTTATCGTTAAAAGATGTAACCACGCATGAATATATTCTATAAAAAACTATCCATCATGGATAGTTCTATATATGGTTACGAGCCTGAAAATCAAGATCATATTATTAATAAGGTTATGCATATCCTAAATCACGAAACTAGTTTGTTACAAAGCCTAAAGAACCGGTTGTTACAAAAGGTAGTCCAAATTTCAATCTGAATCGATCAACTAAACGGGATCTCAGTTTGTGAGAATATACCATTGATTAAATCAAAATTTCTAGAACGCTCATGAACATGTTAGGTAGCACGATTGCCTCAAAAGTTCATTTAATTGTAGTACTTAAACCTCCCACCGCCGAAATAAATTAGGTCAGCTAAGAAAAAACTACTAATAACAAAAAATTAATTATGTATCAGGAGTACCGCATGGCCTATATACATCCTTATATCAGTAGCTCGGTAGATGTTATTCCACAGGGACAATGTGAATATTGAATCGTTTCTAGAGCGATATACTAGTAAAAATGGTAATTTAGAATTAGTAAGACATTTATGTGTAAAAGTTTATATCAAAACATATATTTTAGTTCTTATTGCCTTTTATGTGATACTTTAATCTGGTATTTACCAAGAAGACAAAATATCCATAAACAAACATAAACTCATATGATAACTGTAAAAAAGAAGTCATAAAACAAACATCGTAGGACATGCTGATCATAATAAAAAAGTCAATAAAGTATAAAAAAACAAGGACTACGACCTAAGAACAATCTCGATACCACTTGGTTATACGAAGACACTGTGTTAACGCATCAACCTTCTTATCCATTATCATTGTATAAATATGTGGTTGAAATGCTAGTATATTATCTAAAGCATCATCTATAATACTGTGAGTACCTACTATAGGGTTGCCTCCTACATATGTATAGGGACTTACCGAGTTCGGGTTGGTAACTATATACCATAGATTACTCATAAGCTAAACAAGATACCTCAGGTTCACACAGTTTCACCCAATATTATATACATCACCTCTAATCGTGAAGAAATGATGTTGCCAACTCTTCCAAATTCTCGGATCCTACACAAATTTAAAGCCAATTTTTCTATCGACTTTATTTGCCCTGTAATCCGTAACTGGCGTGGTATAATCTGAATGTGGTCATCTAAAGCTCCACATGGTCTGGATATTATTAATCTATTACATCCCACGATCTCAAGGTATGATCGATCCAGCTGAAATTTTAAAATGGCCTAACACGTCACAGATAGCTATGTGGAAGAAATATGACCTACAACAACATCATGTAAAGAACTCTATCCAAGAACATGGTATAAATAGGTCAAAACCAATTGACCCTAGTTAAACCTATATATCATCTAGTAATAGTGAATGAACAATATGTAATCTAGTGAATGGTATTTATAGTTTTGTTGGCCACTATTGTACTACCTAACACAATAATTTATAAGCACGGGTAGCATGATCAGAACACTGATCAATAACAGTACTATTCTGATATCGTTTAGCAGAAAACATATCTTGTAACCACGCTATAGTAACATATTTCCCACCTCGAACACCATCTCTAGCCAAAACATCAGTTATAATACCTAGTATATCACCATACACCTTATACTTCTTCGAATCATCAACATAATTAACCAGGGTGAAAGACAAACCTACAATAGAATGTGAACATTATCTAGCGTTAGTCTCATCAGAAAGACGATGTATTTTCATGCCAACACTCAAGAAACACCTCGCTCATGTGTATGTTGGTATTCCAACATGAGAGAGCGTCGATAAATAGGTCGATATTGTATACATGACCTTCTCGCATACTCTACTTTGATGGTGGATCAAGACTTACTTACAAAAACTATCATACATAGAGTAGCAGCGTAAGGTCACTCGAGGCTGCACAACGAATTAAAATAAATTAATAAAAATATTTGAATATTAATAGTCTCACATAAACAATATATGACTAATGAAACCATAAATGTAACTTACATCGCTATGGAAAATGGTGTAAGCCTCACACGTCTGGTACTGGGGATACACGCCCCACACATGGGCATTGGCAAGTACAAATGCATCCGACGGGGTGTGTTGTTATGATGAGTGTGCATTTATGCTACTAATGACTTCCCACCCGGACTCGTGAGTACTTTCTGTGTGCGCATCTCGACGATTACATTGCACGTTACGAGAAGTAGGATCAGCCCTAACAATCTTGCATGGTGGACAAGCTGTTGGAGATACAGTGGAGGTCGAGTGATTTGTCACCTTCCTCGTTGTAGTATTTATTTTCACCACATCTGGAAAAAAGAAATCGATTTACAAATAAATAATAAAGACAAAACACAAGTAATCAATTCTTACGCAAACCATGCGCTTTAAACTATAAATGCACAGTATAAGTATAACAAAACGTAAGAAATGAAACAAAAAAACATGTACTGTAGCAAACAAAACAACTCATAAAAATCGTACAACATTTATGACGTGAATCTAGCGATGAACGCATGCTAAATCGCATGCATGTTTGCGATAACCCATCATTTTTGTCGCGCAGCCTGCAAAATGAATACTATCGTTGTCTCACAAGTCGCGTGATGAACACCTACAATTAGAAACTCATGTCCAATGTCCTAACTCCCTCAAATCCTAAACATTTCCTTAAAAAAACAATCATCATAAATATAAACCCATAACTTTGAAACAACAATCAATCATCAAATCTTAAAACAAACAACTAACCCTATAAAACAATGAAAAATTTTTAAATCTAAAATTTTGCATTTGAATAACCACCAAATTAACGTTATTGCGAAATCGGATTTGTAAAAAAAATCTTGATAAATAAGTATTTTGGAAGGCTTTTAATGTATATGACTGAAAAAAAAATGGTCTTTAACTATTATTATTTATAACTCAAATTATTAAAAAGTGATAAAATTGTCTTAAATTATGAAGTCTAACAAAAATATATTATTTTTTAACATCCTCCAACGAAAGCCAAAGCGAGATCCAATTGTTTTCTTTTAATAATAAACCTAATCTAGGATGCTAGCAGGGTGGCATGTACGGTGATTGAAATTGGAAGACAACACATCCAGTTTCAAGTCCATTGCAACGTCACTCAAGAAATTTTTTATGTTACGTTTGTTTACCCTTTGTATACTGTACCACAAAGGAGAGTTCTTTGGGAGCACCTAACCACTATAGGGGCCAACATTCGTTTACCTTGGATGATTACAAGAGACTATAACACCTACTCTACTCCAGGAGACCGAATTGGGGCTGCCCCACTTCGAAATGGTGAGTTAATTGATTTAAATAATTTTCGGATATCTCACGGTCTTGTCGATGCTCCTTCCACATGTCCTTTCTTTACTTGGACAAATGGTACTGTTTGGGCCAAGCTTGATCGAGTCCTTATAAACCATGGGTGGAGTGATAAAGATCTCTTATGCAAAGCCACATTCCTTCCGATGGAACCCGTTTCTGATCACTGTCCAGTTATTGCCTCGATTGTTCGAGATTTTCAGCATGGTATTCGGCCCTTCAAATTCTTCAACATGTGGCTTGATCATCCCAGATTTGCTAGCATTATAGAAAGTTTATGGGGTCAGTCTATTGATGGTACGAAGCAATATATACTTGCGCAGGAGTTGAAATCCTTAAAGCGTCCGTTAAGAGATTTTAATAAAGCTGAGTATGGTGGCATTCTAGAGCGTACAACTACTTCATATTCGGCCTTTAAAGAGGCTATCTCCATGGGACTTCCTATCGGATATTCTCCATGGTATCGGGTTTCCTCCGAAGTTTGTGGGATGGATTCTTGCTTGTGTCACTACAGCGTCCTTCTCGGTTTCTATCAACGGCGAGCTTCATGGCTTCTTCTGTGGGCAGTGGGACTTAAGGCAAGGTGATCCCATGTCCCCTACTTTATTCATCATTTGCCTCAAATATCTGTCTCGTTTATTAAAGAAGAAATCGAGCGAACCGAGTTTTAAATTCTACCCGAAATGCGCCCGCATTCACATTACCCACCTCGCTTTTGCTGACGATTTGATGCTACTTTCAAAAGGAGATGAGACATCGGTTAACATCCTTATGGAATGCTTGAGCCATTTGGAAGATGTTTCGGGACTATCACTGAATCCTTCTAAATCCAAAATATACATAGCCGGGATTAAAGGGATTGTTTATGATCGGATCATGGAAAGAGTCGGATTTGAAGTTGGCACTTACCCTGTACGTTACTTGGGGATACCTCTCGCTCCTATGACCGTCTCAGTTACTGATTTTTCCCCTTTGACAGAGGCTATCTCGAGTTACATTAAAAAATGGGAACATATGAAACTTTCCTACGCGAGAAAACTTCAATTGATCACCTCCGTGCTTCAAGGGGTCGAATCCTTTTGGTTCCGCGCTTTTGCTTTGCACTCGGCGGTGCTTAACACGATCCGCTCGCTCTGCCTCAAGTTCTTCTGGGGGGTAGACCTGCTCGGATTGCTTGGGACAAAATCTGTAAACCCAAAGATGAATGAGGACTTGGCCTTATGGATATCAGAGTTTGGAATCGTGCCCTTCTTACCCGTTCGATTTGGTTATTACATTCTGACTCTGAGTCGTTATGGATAAAATGGGTGCATGAGTATTATCTTCGAGGCCAAACTATATGGGATTACCAAAGACGAGATAGAGACAATCATCTTGTTCGGAAGCTTCTTGATATTAGAGACTCTTTGATACAGATATTTGGGGGTCGAGATAGTGCCATTCTGGGTCTTGAAAGCTGTACTTTGGGTGGAAATCTAATTACTAGACGTGTCCCCTACTTTATTCATCATTTGCCTCAAATATCTGTCTCGTTTATTAAAGAAGAAATCGAGCGAACCGAGTGTTAAATTCTACCCGAAATGCGCCCGCACTCACATTACCCACCTCGCTTTTGCTGACGATTTGATGCTACTTTCAAAAGGAGATGAGACATCGGTTAACATCCTTATGGAATGCTTGAGCCATTTGGAAGATGTTTCGGGACTATCACTGAATCCTTCTAAATCCAAAATATACCTAGCCGGGATTAAAGGGATTGTTTATGATCGGATCATGGAAAGAGTCGGATTTGAAGTTGGCACTTACCCTGTACGTTACTTGGGGATACCTCTCGCTCCTATGACCGTCTCAGTTACTGATTTTTCCCCTTTGACAGAGGCTATCTCGAGTTACATTAAAAAATGGGAACATATGAAACTTTCCTACGCGGGAAAACTTCAATTGATCACCTCTGGGCTTCAAGGGGTCGAATCCTTTTGGTTCCGCGCTTTTGCTTTGCACTCGGCGGTGCTTAACACGATCCGCTCGCTCTGCCTCAAGTTCTTCTGGGGGGTAGACCTGCTCGGATTGCTTGGGACAAAATCTGTAAACCCAAAGATGAAGGAGGACTTGGCCTTATGGATATCAGAGTTTGGAATCGTGCCCTTCTTACCCGTTCGATTTGGTTATTACATTCTGACTCTGAGTCGTTATGGATAAAATGGGTGCATGAGTATTATCTTCAAGGCGAAACTATATGGGATTACCAAAGACGAGATAGAGACAGTCATCTTGTTCGGAAGCTTCTTGATATTAGAGACTCTTGGATACAGATATTTGGGGGTCGAGATAGTGTCATTCTGGGTCTTGAAAGCTGTACTTTGGGTGGAAAACTAATTACTAGACGTGTCTACGAAGCCATGAGAACAAAAGGTGAGGCATGCCCAAATCTATCAAAGTTATGGAAGAGATTCATCCCACCTAAGTTTTCTTTCACTGTCTGGCTATCCTTCAATCGTCGCCTTGCCACGAAAGACACTCTCCACTACATGGACTTGCCTAACATCAGCTGCCCATTTTGTAGGCACTCAGATGAGTCTGGTGCCCATCTTTTCTTTGCTTGCAGGTTCACTAAGGAAATCTGGAGTCGTATCCGATCATGGCTGGGGATTACTCGAGAAATGACAACGCTTGATAATGCACACAAATGGATTAGGAAGGAGGATCGTGGAACATCCTACCGATCCCGCGCCATCAATCTTGCCTTCCAAGCCACTGTTTTTGAGATTTGGCACGCCCGCAACCGCCTTGTGTTTGATGAGGAGACCGTGACTCAAGACACCATCGTTATCCGAATCACTCTCATGACCTTAAAGATTTTATTTAGATTATATCCGCATTATCGACTCACATGTTAGAGTCCTTTTTCATTGATACACTCAGTTTTTTCGGATTTTCTATGTAATAGTCCATTAGTGCCGGCCTGAAAACTTGTACTCTTTTTCTTCAGACGGGGTTTTTACCCAACGGGTGGTTAAGGTTTTTTAAAGAGGCAAGTGCTCTAGACCTTTATCAAGGCACTCTTAGACATATTTTTTTCTTTTAGGTACATTGCTACCCTGAATTTTACTCACTTGAGAGATCATATGACTCTCTAGATGATTGTAACCTTGTACATATATATATATATATACACCCACATTTATCAAAAAAAATAATAATAAACCTAATCTTTTATAATTTATAAATTATAAATGATCAAGTGAATAATAATGATACCGGTGGATGGATATTAAAAGAACCTTAGGAATTTTGTATTGTAGATTTTATTATGAACTAAAAAAAATCATAAATATCAAACAATAAAGAAACACCTAAAGTAATTGAAATTCGTGTATTTAATAAACTATAATTTTATGGCATTGTTTTACTATTTATCATAATAACAAAAAATTGTGTGGTTGTGTGGTTGTGTGCTTTTTGGATTTATAATTTTGGATTTTAAAATTTATTTTAGATTTTTGAGTATTCTTAATAAGTTTTACTATTATTAATAAAATTGAACCACGTAAATAAATAGTTTATAATAGAAAATGTTAAGATGACAATACAAAATTGTTAGTTTTTTCTATATCTAAGAAATCAGAAATCAAATGACATAATGTTAAACAATGGACCCAGATGTTATATAAAGAAGAAAAAGAAAACATCTCCACTTTTTAGCCACAAATGCCTCACCCAATTAAATTGAAACTATATCTCAATCATTCAACAAACAGTAAGTCTATCGCATTCTTTGCGACTACAAATTTTCAAGTATTAACAAATTTTATGTTTGAATTTTATTTGACTATCCATTATCCAAGTAGAAAAATTAATTATGATAACACTACATTCAAATCAACGAAAAGGACTTCAACGGAGCATTATTGAATTTTCCGACAAATAGAAATATGATTCCGTGGTCTGCACACAAAGATTTTTTTTATTCTTTTTTTAAGTATATATATAGGAGGAGACATAGCATCCTTTTTTGTAGTAAAGAAGAGTAGATTGAGAAGCCATGGAAATGTCTCTTCCTCTTAACAGCTACAGCTATCATAAAACTTCCATTATCGTCAACAGAGCCTATATGCTTCTCCATTTCATAGCCATATTTCTATTGATTCGATTTCGCATTTCATCTCTTTTTAATCAACAATCCAAACCCACTATTCCATGCCTTCTGGTTTTCGCCTCCGAACTTCTATTAACCTTCATTTGGCTCCTCGATCAAGCTCACCGTTGGAAACCCCTCACAAGAACCGGGTTTCCAGATCGACTGCCCAAAAATGACGAACAATTCCCTTCAATAGATGTCTTTATTTGCACGATTGATCCAGATAAAGAGCCGACTTTTGAAGTTATGAACACAGTTGTATCAGCCATGGCTTTGGATTATCCGGCCGAGAAGCTTAATGTTTATCTTTCTGATGACGGAGGCTCTGATGTTACTTTGCGGTGCTTGAGAGTGGCTTATGTGTTTGCCAAATGGTGGGTTCCGTTCAGACGGAGATATAGTATTAAGATTGGATCGCCACAGGCTTATTTTTCTACCATTGACGGTGATTCTAACAATCTTGAGTTCTTGAGAGAGAAGGAAGTAGTCCAGGTTTGTCTCTTTGTTTGTTTCTTTGTTTGTTTGGTCTGCTTGTGACCACCTGTCTCACTTTAGACTGACATTCCAGCTTTGTTTATCCACGTCCATTGATTAATTTTCTAGTTTTGGTACGGACTTCATAGCCCGATTTAGTAGTGTTTTTTTAAGACATAAGACTTACAAAACTTTGGTTGTGAACAGAAAAAGTACAAGGTATTTGAAGAAGACATAAGAAGAGTAAGAGAAGAAGGGAGATTGAGAAAGAAACAAGATTGGTCGAGCGGGAATCACCCATCTGTGATCGAGTTAATCGGAGACGATGGCGATAAGGAAATGGCTAAGACGATTCCTCTCCTTGTTTACGTAGCTCGCCAGAAGAACCCTTCTCATGCGCATAATTTCAAAGCGGGAGCACTCAATGTACTTGTATGTGGAATTTTAAATTTTAATATGCTACTAATTTTTTATCACAATACAAATAGTATGGTAAAACATAACTAAATTCAATATTAATGCTATTGAATTTTCAGCTGAGGGTATCCGGAATTATAAGCAATTCTCCATACATCCTAGTACTTGATTGTGACATGTACAACAACGACTCGACATCAGCAAAACAAGCAATGTGTTTCCATCTTGATCCTAACCTATCTCCCACACTGGCATACGTTCAGTTCCCTCAGAAATTTAGCAACATCAGCCACAACGATATCTACGATAGCGAATTTCGATCCGTCTTCAAGGTACACACAAAACTGAAAACAGTATAAATATTGTAACTGAAACGCAAATCAGATTAATACTAAGCCAGATTTGTTCAGTGACAATGGAACCAAATGTGTTGGTCTTGATATATATTTGTTTGATAAATTTTGTCCTGCAGATAATGATGTATGGCTTGAATGGCCTAAATGGACCTGCTATCTGTGGCACTAACTTTTACGTGAAAAGAATGGCGCTACTTCATCCTTCGGTGGATCAAGGTAATCTTTTTATGTTCACTTAAAATTTAATCAAGATTGTTAAACCATTTGCTTTGTTACCTTGAGCTTCGTCATATATTGAGAAATTATGCTGGTGACCAAATTGTTTCACTATGTCCAGAGTGTATTTAAGTCAACCATTTTAATAGAATAAACTGCTAAAAATTATGGCCCCCGTAAATATTTAAACAAATTACATAAGTATTGCGAATTATTAATGATTCATGAAATTTGGAACCAACCATTCTTGATGTTTTGGGAAGAAGTTCATTATATATTAAGCTCCGAGATGTGAAATTACGTTGTGGTATACAATATGTAACTTTTTATTTCGATTTCGAAATTTTAATGTTATAAGTTGGCAATAGTCAAGTTTGTATTAATTAATGGAATTACCGAATAAGTATGTTGTACTGCAGCGTTTTAATCGTCATATTGTGTTTTAAAATACAGGAATTGACTTTGCTAATGCTAGAGGTTGTTTTGGTTCATCCAATGAATTGATCAAATCGTTTGGCCAAGACTACAAGCCCAGCTTGACTGACTTCTCAAGCTCTATACTTGACGAGGCTAAGATTTTAGCCTCTAGCAACTATGAAGACCAAACAAAATGGGGTCAAGAGGCAAGTAATATTTTCATTAACAAAAAGCAACATCAAATAAGAAATCCAATGAATTCGAACGGAAACTGGGTGACGAAAACCGACAACAATATATATATATTTGAATTCTTTATGATGGTTATCCGGATTCCATAGAGTTTTATTTTGAAATTTTCAACTAGAACTTTACAAAAAAATATTATCAGTATGTTACTGAATTTGTTTTACATAATGTTACAACTTCATTATACATTTACCAGGTAGGTATTTTGTACACATCAGTGCTGGAAGATATCTTCACAAGCTATCGCATACATTGCAAAGGGTGGCAATCAGTGTATATAAACCCAGAAAGGCCACAATTTCTAGGAACATGTACAACAAATTTGAATGACTCATTGACTCATGGCACAAGAGGCTACTGTGGCTTGCTGGAAATTGGTATCTCCGAACATTGTCCTCTCACTTATGGTCCAGCAAGATTGTCTTTCCTGCAAAGGATGTTTTATGCTGGTTTTTCTTTTACGCCTCTTTATTGCTTCCCTCTTTGGTGTTTTGCCACCATCCCTCCTCTCTGTCTGCTAAACGGAATTCAACTTTTCCCCGAGGTATTGATCTTTGATCACCGTACAATATTGAAGATTGATCACTTTAGATATAACTTATCTTGGTTAAACATCTTATAAGCATTGGATTGAAGCCATTTGTGATCCATGCCCGTGAGTTCACAACAAAATTTATTTGTATTCGTATGTTTGATATTAATTGAACCAGCGGATTTCCAAAAAATGGAATAACAAATAAGAACTTTTTAATCTATTAGCTACAAATCTTTTACTAATGTATCTGAGATCTTCTAGTGAAGAGATTGTCCCATCTGTATAATCTGATGTTTTGATCTTTTGATTTGCAGGTCTCAAGTCCATACTTCAAACTATTCTCATTCATTTTCATATCATCTCTCTCGAGACATTTGTATGAGACCCTCATCACAAAAGGGTCGGTCCAAACATGGAAAAATGAGAACAGGATATGGATGATAAAAGCAGTGACTAGTCAACTATATGGAACCATGGATGCTATTATGAAGAAACTAAATATTATAAAAGCAAGTTTTGTGGTGACGGACAAAGTTCCTAATGATGAAAAATTAAAGCGATATCAATTGGGCATTTTTGATTTTCGGACATCAAACATGTTTCTTGTTCCACTGGTTAGCATTGTTTTCATCAACTTGGCATGTTTGGTCGGCGGAATTACAAGAGTGGTAAGAGGAGGAAACTGGGACGCAATGTTTGCACAAGTTTTTCTGTCGGTCTATATCTTAGTTGTGAACTTTGCCATAATTGACGGGATGCTATTTAGAAATGACACGGGCCGGATATCTATCTCCGTTTCTCTACGCTCTGCTGCCTCTGCTTTGGTCTTTTTGCTCGCGGGATCTATCTTTCTCATGTATTAAATGAAAATTCTAATCACTTATGTTGAGTTTCGGAGGATCAGCTATTAGGATTCTTTCTATATTAGCTAATTTTCGAACTTATAAAAACTGTAACAGTTTGAATAGAATAATGTCATTTTCTTTGCAATTTTGATGAGCAGATAAGAGAGGAGCATCTGACTTACTCACTCAATATTTCTAAGGTACATGCGAGGATACAAGACATTTTCCAGTAATCCATAGCCAAATTGTAGTAATTGACTCAAAAGCATCTCCAGTAATGGATATTGAAATTTGTTCGTTGCTTACTGAACTTTGTATTGAAACAAAATATCTAGAGTATTGAATTGTTGGCAGGTTACTGAACTTTCTATTGACACGTGAATTTTGCTACCGGTGACACTTTTAGATTTTAAGTTCGACTTGCAAGTTGTTATGTATAAGCAAAATGTTGCAGAAAAATATAAAAAAGCAGTTGTAACTCACATGCATCAACTCATCCTCAAAAATGCATAACCTCTACAAATGACTTTACTTTTTAAAATTCACAAGAAAACTGGCCAAAATCCTGCTTTTTCGTTAAGCAAAAACACTATATCATATGATCAAACTCAAAACCAACATTTTCAGAACAAACAACAAAAAAAACAACTCTAAATGGCTCATGAACAGCAGCACCACATGGTTAACAAGCTTCAATACCCACTAGACCCAAACTCCTACAGAATTCTCCACCAAATTGGAGTTGGCGTAAGTGCCACCGTCTATAAAGCCATATGCATACCCATGAACTCCAACACGGTCGCAATCAAAGCAATTGATCTAGACAGATCACGTGCTGATATTGATAGTGTTCGAAGAGAAACTAAAACAATGTCCCTTTCATCTCACCCCAACATCTTAAGCGCTCACTGCTCCTTCACTGTGGGCCGCCACCTTTGGGTGGTGATGCCATTCATGTCTTGTGGCTCACTACAGTCCATAATCACGTCTTGTTTCCCTAACGGTTTACCCGAACCTTGCATCGCCATAATCTTAAGAGAGACGCTCAATGCAGTTTCGTACTTGCATAAGCAAGGCCATCTTCATAGAGACATCAAGGCTGGTAATTTTAAGAATTTTATTTTTTGCATCTCTGTACAAATACTAAACGAAAGCCATATAATATTGCTAGCTTAGTATTAATTACAGTGAGTAATACTTATTAGGATTCAAAATACAAAACGTGAAATACGATTAGCAGCTTGATTATTTAATATATATCTTAAACAGGAAACATCCTGGTTGATTCGGATGGATCAGTCAAACTTGCTGATTTTGGGGTCTCAGCCTCGGTTCATGAGCAGTCGACATCAATTTTGACAGGTTTGTGTTCCTCGTCTTCGTTCAGGCTGACTGACGTTGCTGGGACGCCATATTGGATGGCACCCGAGGTTGTTCACTCACACACTGGATATAGTTTCAAGGCAGATGTTTGGTCTTTTGGAATAACTGCACTCGAGCTAGCTCACGGACGCCCTCCCCTCTCTCATTTGCCTCCATCGAAAAGTTTGTTGATGAAAATCACGAAGCGGTTCAGATTCTCTGATTACGAGAACACCAGCAACAGAGAAAGAAACAAGAAGTTCTCGAAAGCGTTTAAGGAAATGGTGGCCTCGTGTCTCAACCAAGATCCTGCAAAACGACCAACTGCCGAAAAGCTCTTAAAACATTCATTCTTCAAGAGCTCTAAGGGACCCGAGTTCTTGGTGAAGAACATCTTGAACGGCTTGCCTAACGTTGAAGAGAGGTACTTCGAGGAAAGTAAGAACCTCAACAAGAATCAAGAAGAAGAATTGGAGAACGAGTCAGTGACTCAAATTGTAAAACACCGGAGAATCAGCGGGTGGAATTTCAATGAAGATGTCTTCCAGCTCGATCCTGTGTTTCCAACAGAAGATTCAAGCTGTACGCAAAGCGATCAAAATATATCTCAATCTGGGCAGGCTAATAAGCTGGTGTCGGGTAATAATGCGTTCAATTCACCAGGAGGAAGTGAGAAAATGGAAAGTGATGCCGAGACAATCAGTGATCAAACTAATGATGGTGTGGCAGTTGATAAGAATTCGGTGGTGGAAGGATTGGTAATGCTAAAGAAAAGTTTGGATGTGCAAAGAGATCAAGTGGCTTATCTGATTAGCCAGTTAGGTGGGGAGATGACAACAAGAGAGGACAATGTTGTGCAGGTGGTTGAGAAGCTCAGGTTGGAGTTGGAAGCTCAAAGACAGAGGACTCTCGAGTTGGAGATGGAGTTGGAGTTTCTAAAGATTCAGATTTCCGGTGAATATACTGGCTAATGAACTAGCTTGCCATTTCTAATTCAACTTCTTTAAGTTGTATACACTAATTAACTAAATTCGGTTAACTTAGTTCTCGAACTCTACTTTTTTTCTTTTTTTTTTCTGTAATTCCAACCCAACTGAGGTTTTAGTTGAATTGTACCATAGTTCGTAGTTATTTATAAATCCAAAATAAACTATGTGTGTACATAAGAAAAGGAAATGTTTCAGCTCAACTCAGTCTGATCTAACACTACGTTTTGTATAAGAGTTCATTGTAACTTTATTATTTCTTCAGTTCACTATCAAAACTGGTAAGGGCGTTATGGTAAACTACCTCGGGAATGAGCAGGCCGGCCCAACTTCCTGTGCTTATGGTCTATAAATTTTTATGCCCGTGTATAGAATTCAGGGACTTATTAATAGAATTAGAAACCCATCCAATTTTCTAACTACGTATCCATAGGAGCAAAATCATATTATTAATAGAGAAATGTAAATTATGGTATCCAACACCAAATATTTATTGTCGTTTAATAGTTCAAGTATTACACTTATGTATTCGATATCTATTTTATGTATTTAATTTGAAAGAAGATATCTAACGAGGAAACTATCCATAAATAACTAGTCAACTTTCAAATACCAAAATGGTACCTACTTTTAGACTAGTTCAATAAAGGGAAAAGTACCCATAAATACCTTTTCAAGTATCTAATCCCAAATAAGTACCCAAATATAAGTCCCTTATATTAGTAGTAAGAGGACTATATTTTTATCAAAATAGCCCTAATACTAGAAGAAAGAGAAAATAGGTTACTATTTTTCTAATTTGTACTTTCCCCCCAAATCCCAAAAACTTTAAGATACCAAAAAGACAAAAAGACTTTTGAAGAAAGTCAGAGAAGAATTAGAACCCAAAAGAAACCTGTAAACGAACCGTCTCGTTTTTTACCAAGATCCTCCGGCGAACGACTGATTAAACACTCCGGCGAAGGTAGAAGAAACTTTGTGTAGAACCTACTTCGAGTTTTGGTCGTCCGAAGCATAAACCACCGGGGCACCGGATTTCGAACGTTCGTCAACGCACATTCAAGGTTAGTTTGTTTTTCTTTAATCGTGTTTTGTAGATGATACAGTTTGATGATGTCGATAAGTACTGGGTTAGTTTTTCCGGCCGGCGAGTGCCTCCGGTAGTGGAAGAAAGAGTGGGAGTCTGTTAACTGTAATCCGGTTGCTGCCTCGCGCGAGGTAGTAAACTGGGTGCTGTTAGAGTTGTTTTTCACAGAAATGGTGTTGCGTCTCGCGTTGGTTTATTATCGGTTTGGATTAATTTTGGTAGCTTTGATTAGGGGCAGAGTAGTTCGTGGTTCTATTACGCGTATGTTATGTGAATGCTTTGTTAGGGCAGTAAATGGTTTTGACATACATATTGATGGAAATGGTTGCTTGGGATACGTGAAATATGTGTTTGTACAGGGTTCATCGTATAACCTAATTCGCGTGTGAAGTGTGAATGTGAAGGGTCTCCCTTCTACTTGGTTTCTGGTTAGTATGTCTAGCGCCTATGTAGCACGATGTATGAATAACATATCGAATTTATGACGCGCGCGAGATTAGTTAAGGTATCGCGTAAGGAAGTAGTTATATGGGCATTAGGTATTTCAGCATGATAATGATACGCGCGTTCTGTATATAGTGTGTCGCTAGACTTCATATAAGTAGGCATTGCAGTTGGGATTCTTTGTACATCGCGCTACATTGAAGTAGTGAACCGCGTGGTTGTCGAATGGGTGATTAAAGTTTGGTTTATAACGAGTTGTAGTAGGACATAGTTCTGGTAGGGGTTTAGCACTGCTAAAATCTTACGTGTGTGTTGTTTTGTTCAAACAGGTTCTGCTATGGGCAAATGTACTTTTTACAGGTCTAGTCTGGTAAGCATATTGAATTTGCTGCAGAAAGATATAGTCACCGAGGAGCATATTGAGGCTACCAAGAACACACCATTCTATACTTTGCTTAAAACTTCCTTTGCGACAAGGAACGAAGACCTGCCGAAGAAGCGGTTTAACAAGGTTCTAGAGGAGATTATAAAGAGATACTCACCAAAGAACGGCTGTTTTAGAATAGGTTCAAAGCGGGTCAAGCTTACAACGAAGGATGTTAAAGCAATTTTCGGTCTTAAACACGGAACGAAGGAAATACCTATGAACAGATTAGGGGCTTTCAGTGGAAGATTTGAAGATGGTGCGGAGAACGAGTCTGCACTGATGCAGAGATATTTCTTGCGTGTACGTGCTAGGAAAAGTGGACCGTCAAACCAAAAGGCTATTTCAAATGCGTTGATAAAAGTACAAATAACATATTATTAGATCTACCGATGTTTTGGCATATAAAATGCAATAACTATTGTCTGTTCCGACACAGGAAGCAATAGAAATAGCGGCCAAGGATGGTAGTGAGGAATCCGTAACCGATGTTGCGAAGCTTTTGATACTATTCATTTGTTCAACCCTGTTCTATTCTGTGTCTAGAGATATCATGGGCTGGACGATGGTTTTCTACGTAGAAGACAAGCTCAAAATTAATGATTATGATTGGTCCCGAGCAATTGTTAAGAAGCTAACGAAGTCGATGGTAAACTGTTTGGCGAAAGGGACACCCGATCACGTCATTGGCTGCGTAGCAGTGTTGTTGGTTTGTATCGAACAATTAGTGTGTTATTTTGTTCTATTATGAAAGTGATAGGAGTCTGGTTTAACCTTGCAGCCCTTCATAATGGAGCACACCACGCTAGGTGCAGATTTGGTGAGGCCAAACATGATACCTAGGTGCTACAAATGGTGGGGGCTGGAATGCAAGGAGGCGACTATAGCGGTTGTTAAAAGGGTGAGGAAGCTGGCTGATGAGGAGGTAAGTTATCGCTGTTTTTATATGTTTTCAATGTGTGTCGCGCGAAGTAGCAGTAGTATAGCGCGATGTATGCACATCTAGTTACCTAGTGCATCGCGTATATGACGCGTGACATATGTTTTGGGCTGGTAAAATAGCACGACCTAGTTATTAACTGACTGTGTCGCGTTAGAGACCCATTCAGAGGGGCCTTGGTACATGTGATTCGCGTGATTATGGTGAGATGTAATGCGTCGCGCGACATGGATCGTAATTAAACACACGATTCGCGTTATGTTCAAACTTCTGTTTAATGATGCGCGTCATGTACGTGCGTGTGCTGTGTTTGTTGAAACATTAACGTTGATTTGTAGGTGTTGGATGGGGAGCTCGAGCTGACGGAAGCTGAAGAACTGGAATTCGGGTCGGGGGAGGCCGAGACAGGGTGTGTAAGCATGTCAAAAGGAAAAAGGAAACAATCGGTGATCACTAGAGGAGGGAAACGGGCCAAGTATTGTAGAGGAGGGCAAACAAATAAGATGGAGATTGGACAGGGCTCTGGTACAGTTGATTACCAGGGAGGGGATGAGGATTACGGGCAGCAGCTGCAGGGGTGGATGGATCATAAAAAAAATACACCCCAGAAAGAGGGCAGCTCAAATACTCGGACGATGAGGATGAAAGTTTACAAGGCAAGCGCTTGTAATATTTTATTGAAGAAAACAGAGTCTGTTAAGAAGAGAACCAGTGTCAAATATAGGTACTCCGTAGAAAACAAAAGGCTAAAGATTTCTCTGGCCCAAAAGAATAGACAAGTAAGTCGTTCGATAGGTAATAAATTGTAATATTCCATTTTCATTAATTTGTCTAATACTTCCTGAATTTCACCACAGATTGAAGAACTCCAAAGGGAGGTTGCTTTGTTGACTTCGAAGCTTCAAGAACAAGCTTTTAAAGGTGACCAAGAAGATGAAGAAGCTGATGTTAATGAAGCACTAGAGAAGGTTTGTGTGCTACCATTATGTTCGGTAGAGGAGGAGTCCCCAGCGAAAGGGGTCGATGTATCGGAAACAATGGACGAGGTTCCTAAAACCATTGTTTATGTCTCAAGAAAACACGGGTTGAAAAAGTTAGAAGAAGGAGAGAGAAAACTTGATAGAGAAGAAGTAATTGTAGAGGATTCTACAAGTAATGACAGTGAAGAAGACAAACACGAGTTGGTAGAGGACGGAGGTGCGACGGTTGAGGAAGATAATGCATCTGAATCTCTTGAAGGACCTATTGATGCTAATGAGATATCGGTGGAGGGGCAGGTAAATACAAAAAGTTTGTATGTTTTGGGAGTTGACAAATGCAGGCTTGTCCCGTCCACGGTTGAGGTACAGATTAATGTCGGTGCAGTCAAATCCACGGTTGAGGCAGTAGGAGCGGATGTTGAAGGGGAAATTGGTATTGTACCCAATAAAGAAGAACCAACTGTTCTTGTGGCTGAAACTGCACAAGAGTTTGAAGACCAAGGTGTGCAGCACGAGCCAAAACCCATCGAAGCAGAAGCAATTGATGTAACCTCAGAAACTGCTAAAGGGTTTGAAGAGCAAGCAGTGCAAAATGCTATTGTGGCAGCAGCAACTGAACAAATACCAATAGATGCAGAACCTCTTGAGGTTGCACCTGAACCGGCACAAGAGTTACAAGTAGATGTTGAGGGGAAGGAGACTGCGGGAGAACATAATTGCGCCGAAGCTGCAGCTGATAAAGTTTGTGTTGATGCAGGTCCAAAAGGTACAGAGGGAGATGTGGCAATTCCAAATGTTGGTGAGCAAAATACTGGGACGGAAATGAATAGAACTGTGCCACATGAAACTCCCACTAGCGTGCCGAAGGCCGGGGAGCAAGGACATGAAGATGTAAGTGGATCTTAAGTTATTAAGATTCAACTTCTTATAGCTATGTTAAAGTACATTTGTTTTTAATTTGGCCACGCTGTTGTTTTTCAAACTTCGAATTTAAATAGGGGGTTTTAAATGTTGTTTAATACGATAGGGAATGTTTTTAAATTTTCAAGTTCCGGAAATGTTATGTTATAGTTATTATGTTATATATAACGGAGTAGAATGTTGTAAGATCAAAATCCGTGTTCGAACGAAGCTGTCAAAGTAATTTCTGATAAATACAGAAACCCTATGGCATACGTAAAGTGGCCCATTGACAATTTTCTAATATGAGTCGCGTTAGTGCATACAATGGCTCGCGTTGTGCCTCACGCGATCGACGTATTGAAAATGTACGACTTGGGAAATGTATCTAGCATCATATGGGTCCCGTATGGTATGACTCGTACGAGGTATTGATCATGTGACCTGCATCGCGCGACATTACGAGACGAACATGTTATCATGGATGCGTACCTCGCGCATAATGGAATCCCACAAAGGCATGTGCTAGTTTCGTCATGCGTGTTATACAACATTATGTGAATCATGCCGCGCGAGTTATGAGAAATGAATCAGGACTTGAGTCCCTTTATATAACGTAAACCCACGTCTTTGGTTGGATTTTTTACAGGTATGTGATGTGAGAAAGAGAAGGCTACAGAAAGGAAATGTCCCCAGCGTATCAAGTGTTACTTGAAAACCCAAAACTGAAACCGGGGTTGAAGTGGGAACTGCTGTAAAATCAAAGAACGAGTTGCAAACGAAGTTTGAAGCACAACGCAAAGCGAAGTTGGAAGTACTAACGCAG
Organism: Limnanthes douglasii subsp. nivea; assembly: GCA_036936605.1. Taxonomy (NCBI): domain Eukaryota; kingdom Viridiplantae; phylum Streptophyta; class Magnoliopsida; order Brassicales; family Limnanthaceae; genus Limnanthes; species Limnanthes douglasii. Next base: position 173,114,249 of record JAUPFV010000002.1, read on the forward strand.
CCGGAGATAAGAGAACCAGTACAACCAGCAGTGGAAGTGGAAGCAGATTGTTTTGATCTTCCAAACCTCGATGATGCATTCCTATTATGTACACAATCATTTTTTGACGAAATTGATAAAGCGGCGGCTATACACTCAAGTGAAGGAAAGTCGGGGGACATTAGTGCGTCGAAAAGTCTGTTACGAGATGCACCTACAATGGTATGTTCTTAACTATGATAACAGTACTATACTGATTTGTAAGTTTGGTTATTTAACCAGGTTTATGTTGTTTTACAGTTAGTAGATAATATAAATCCAAATTGAGATTTACTTACACAGACGCAAGAGGCGGGAAGTAGTGAACAACCTTGGGAAAAAGAAACAACTACTATGAAGTTAATAGATGTTCGTCAATACCGCAAGGTCATTCGAATACAACAAAACGAAGATCAGCTAGACTCTGAGGTATGGTATGTGGCAGAATATGAATTTTCGTACCTGCTAAGTGTTAGCGTCACAGAACTAATGGCCGTAGCATACGAAGGGGAGCTATATTTCAAGGTAAAGCTTAGAAACTTGATAGAACACAAATAATGAACAACTACTCTAGATATAGCTATGATTTTTACATCCTGCAGATCATCGATGCCTGGATATATAAGCTGCTTCAAGATTCAAACTGGACCGTACCTTTTAAATGACTCACTAGCGAGTACAATTGTAAACAAAATGCTATTCAGATATCAAGAGTGACAACGGTTAGTATCTTATTAATAAATACACATTTGAAGTGATGAGAAGTTTGATATTGTTATGGTGTACAATGGTTCTATTACAGACATTACTAGCCAAAAGAGCAGATGTTACAAACGTTATTGATGCAGTTTTTTAGAGCGCGAAAGACACGTTTATCGCATTTGTTCCGGTATGCACCATAAATGAAAACGGTACTAACCACTGGACGTTGTTGGTAATAGACTTGGGGAATGGTTCGGCAAAAAACTACAATTCCCTGGCCCCTCTTAGCAAATTCACTCTAGACAACACTAGGAAAACAAGCGATGCTTTGGTAAGTAGTATGGAACATTATTGTGTGACGATATATGTTCATTGTTTGCAGGTTCCTTATACATCTTGCGTCAGTTTGTGTACGAATCACGTGTAAAAGGATGGATCTCGCGTCCTAGTGTCAAATGATTCGCATCATTAAGAGTAGACATTTTAATTCAAAAAACGAAACTAACATTTTTCTTATTTGACAAGCTCAACTATTGTATGAAGAAGAGATACATACCGCGTGTGAAGAATGGGTACAAAGTTAAAGCAGCTATCGAAATCCCACAGCAAGAAAAAGATTCGCTTGACTGTGGAGTGTTCGTCTGTCAGTATGTGAAAGACATTATCCACCACGGCTTTGTAGGCAAGAAATATAGCAAGTGTATGCCAGCTAGAGCACGCTCAGAAATCTTCAACCACTTCCTGAACGATAAGAATACTAATTAAAGAGCATCCGATTTGTAGCATTGTATTTCCATCGTGACTCGCGCCAGAGCATAATGTTTTGTAGGACTTCTAACCACACTTGACTCGCGTATGAGGTGTAACGTAATTAGCGTATGATGTTTTTTGTAATTCGCGCAAAATGTTAGCCATAGAAGGGGTTGTTTTAAATTAATACGCGTTGTATGTTGTATGCCATGCGCGATATAACTGTAACGAACCAAAGATTTTAAGGATATTGACAGAGGCATTACCGAGCAACCCATGACTTTGTGTGGTGTGAATATCGAGCAGGGTAAGTCAAGGAAGCATCAACCCGGGCTTTAAATGACTCGCGCAACATGAATGTTTGACACCAGCTAACACGCGTTTTACTCATTACCACCACAACGATAAATGTTACTTGGCGCGATTTAAGAATGCAATCCTGAAAGTAAATACGCCTGATGGGTGACATATTATACTCCCGCCAAAAGTAATTTTTTCACTTTAATTCTCCCGCCAAAAACTAAGCTACAAAATATTACCCGCCTACTTACAACCCTAATATTTCTCCCTTATATATACCTCCACAAAACTACATATTGTATACTCTTAAACAATTTAAACACTACAAAAAGGAAATAGGTATGAGTTGGTGCGTCGATGAAGACCAACACTTGCTCCAAGCGGTGAAGTACGTGAAGAGAACAAGCTCGGATGCAGAGGCAGGCGATTTTTGGGATCAAGTTTTATGCAGGATGTACTTTGACTATGGGAGGCTTCGATTTGTCGGCCCCCACGTTCGAGCAAGAGAAAGCACTGCTGCGAGGTACAACGAACTGAAATCAGAACCCTTGCTACGTGTTTCTGATCTTTGTTTAGATTTGCGCTTAGAGGCAGGAAACGTATGGCAGTGGGAAGATAATGATTGGATATCAAGAGATATGATTATCTATCTGAAGGAATTCATCGCACAGAGAGAAGATGCAATTGCTAATTGCTCACCAACTCCTTTATTCGAAGAATAAAGTACTCTTTAAATTGGATGTGAAGGACTATATTTTGTAATGTTTTGAATGTACCACTTTTTTGGTTAGTGAACTACTACGACTTTATTTCGTAATGTTTAGAATGTTTGGATGTATTAAATATCAAACATATCGCGTCCAATCTACCCATCTCGCGCGAAATGTTAGGCATGACTAGCGCAATTGTTTGACATTGTTAAAATCAAATACCTAGCGTCAAAAGAAACAAATACCTCGCGTTACTTGTTCTTTAGTACAACTTCACATTGTGCATCAAAAGACATTGACATATATTTTTATAAGACATATATGAAGGTATATGGTATAAACCGATAGAGTGCTGGCCAATGATACGTTAGTAACTCACGTAGGGGAAAGTGAACGTCTAGCTTGGTGTCCGAATTATAGTTAATAGCGTAACGGATTCTCTAACGTCGCTTGACACGTACGCGAGACGTTAATAAAACTTACGCGAATTATTATGACCGACACGGATTCTAAGTTGTCGCTTGGCACGTACGCGAGACACGATTCCCAAATACCAACTACCAAGGGAAACCCAAAAATTAAAAATGCGTTAGTACCTCGCGTCCGAGGAAGTGACGTCTAGCGTGGTTTCCGAATTGTATTTAAAATCGAAACGGAGTCACTAACGTCGCGTGACAAGTACGCGAAACGTTATTAATACTTAGGCGAATTAATATAGATGGAAACGGTTTCTAAAACATCGCGTGACACGTACGCGATTCCAATCTACCAAGTACAAAGCAAAACCCAAAAAATATCAATAATGCCGCGAGATAAGTTCTACGATAACAACGTGATACGCGACTGGTAACGGGGCAGTACACATAATAATATTTCGTTAATGGTAAAATTAAAAAATCTGGAATTTAAAAAAGTTAATAATCAGAATTAATCAATGACAATGCAGAGTACGCTTTGGTTGTCGTGATTCAAATTTAAATTTAAATCGCGTCGTACTTAATGGCTAGTGAAAAGACAATGGGATGTCTTTTCACTAATTGCATTGGGTTTATTAATAAAGGATGTGACTAGGGTAGATAAAGCACTCATTGCATGTACATTAAATGTTACCTAGGGTACGCGTTGTTCTAGAAATTATTTAAATAGGCGTATCGCGTTTGCTTGCATGGTTATCCATTAGACTTTTCAAATTCTTAAAACTCTTTCTCTTCCATAGCAAACCAGAAGACGACGATGAGCAGTGCTGACTCCTACGGCAATGAAGGATCGGAAGGTTCGTACTCCGATGAGAGTTCTATGCGCTCCGAGTTGAACTACAAGCGGGAGACGACTACGGAGTACTCGTCCGACACGGAGTCGAATCCTTTCACTCCGTCTCTTTCGCCGGCTGACTCTGGGTACTCTGAGTACTCCCTCTCATGGACGGAAGAAGATTCGGACACCGAGTGGTATCCCAAAAGACGAAGGATAGTCAAGAACTTGAAGAAGAACTGGGGCAGGAGGAAGATAACTCCCCGGAAGTCTTCGAAGGACTCATCGGATGATGATTACTGGGGGTACGAAACAGACGAGGACGAGGACGAGGACGAGGATGAAGATGAAGGGACGAACGAGGACGAGGACGAAGACGAGGACGAAGAGGATGACGATGAGGAGGACACATCCGAGGAGGGTAACTCTTCGGATTACTAGAATATGGTTCTGTTGTTTTAAACTGCTGTTGTTTTTTGTTGCTGTAATTTGCAAACCCTTTTTCTTTTTCCTGTGTTTTGGTTAGGGTTTAGTATTCGGGCAGTTTTAGGCCCTCTGTGATCGAATTGTATTTCACTTCTCTTAATGCACTACTTCATTCCTGCACTACTTTTGGAACTTATAAATTATCATTGGAACTCAATCTTTGTTTCTATAGTTTGATGGCGTTTTTTACACCCCCAATTGAAGAACAAAATACAGTATAGATTGACAGTAATAAACAGTGCCACGTGTAAGAGAGTATACATGATTCACGCGGGCGAATGTACGACAAAATGTAAACACTTAAAAGATATCAAGCATGATTCGCGCGAGGTGAGTGTAAAAACAATAAAACAAACACATTGGAGTTTTCACCGCAGCGAATAGCTCAAGATATGAAACAGGATTCGCGCGTGTCGAAGGTAAAACAAATGAGTAAACTCATCAAAGTTTAGTGTGCAGTGAATCGCTTAGTATATCAGACATGAGTCGCCCGTGGCCAATGTGAAACAAACAAGTAAAGACGTCGAAGTTTTCACTACATTGAATCGCGTAAGATACCATACATGATTCACGCGGAGCGAATGTTAAACAAAGTGTATACACACTAAAGTTTAGTGTGCAGTGAATCGCTTAAGATATCAAGCATGATTCGCGCAAGGTGAGTGTAAAAAAAACCAAACACATTAGAGTTTTCACCGCAGTGAATCGCTTAAGATATGAAACAGGATTCGCGCGTGTCGAAGGCAAAACAAACGAGTAAACTCATCAAAGTTTAGTCTGCAATGAATCACTTAGGATATAGGACATGAGTCGCGCGAGGCTAATGTGAAACAAACAAGTAAAGACGTAGAAGTTTTCACTACATGGAATCGCGTAAGATACCATACATGATTCGCTGTGGAGAATGTGAAACAAACAAGCATACACATTAAAGTTTAGTGTGCAGTGAATAGCTAAGGATAGCAAGCATGCTTCGCGCGGGGTGAGTGCTAAAAAATAAAGGAAACACATTGAAGTTTGCAACGAAGTGAATCGTTTAAGATATGAAACACCATTCGCGCGTGTTGATTGTAAAACAAAAGAGTAAACTCATCAAAGTTTAGTCTGCAATGAATCACTCAAGATATCATACAAGACTAGCGCGAGGGAAATGTAAAACAAACTAGTGGACACTTAAAGTTTAGTGGACAGTGAATCGCATAAAATATCAAACATGATTCGCGCGAGGTGAGTGTAAAACAAACAAGGAAACACATCGAAGTGTAATCTGCATTGAATCGCGTTAACTATCATACATGATTCGCGCGGGGCGAATGTAAAACAAACAAAGAAACACTTAAACCTTAGTCTGCTGTGAATCGCTTAAGGTATCTAACATGATTCGCGCGTGGTACTTGTAAAACAAACAAACAAAAAGACTACCAAGGATGCTGGCTGAAACAACTGAATCATACTGTCATATCACATGTTCTTCGGTTGTGCCCAAATTTAAAGCAACGGCCGCAGCGCAAGTGGGTAGATGATACTTCTCCTCTAGATGGAATCCTCTTCTTCCTTGGCCTTCTAGCTCGCCTTTTTACGTTCGGAGGTAGAACAACAGGTCCTTCGGATTCATTAGATGACGAACTTTCACCAAAATCGGTTATGACAGGTATGCTAAACGAATAGGTGGATCTATAATTACTTACCCTATAGAATGGTTCTACCAAAGTCATAGGATCTTCGTTCACTGATGATATTGCAGCCAATGAGTGAGCGCATGGAAAACACTCTTGGTGCCATGAACCACAAGAATACTTAAAATCAAGTATATTGACAACCATAACTGGGTTAGAATAAACTTCGAACGAACCTGCAGAAGACTTAGATACCACCCAAGTTCGGCAAGTTTGAATATTATCCTTTAACTGTTTTTCATATTCGGGGCATAAATAACTGTTCCAGGTTAGCCCTTCTGAATAACGTCTGGAGATCTGAGTCATTACCATAACTCTAATCTTGTCTATCATTTCAACAATCGGTAAATTCCAAAACTTTTTAATCTGATTGTTAAAGGATTCGGCAGCAGATGATGCCATCGCTCCATAACGTTTTCCAATGACGAATGGTTGAGTGTACTTATCGGGAGGCAGATTATCGATGAACGCCTTTACATTTTTACTAGATCTACTTAAAAACTTGGAAAGTCTCTCGTTAAAAAGTTCAACAGTTGGAGTGTAAGCACAACCTTTGAATCGCTTCAACATTTTCTTCTTATACTCGCGGTTGGTATTTTCAAGAGCTGATTTCAAATTATTAACCAAATGATATATACAATAAGCATAAAAGCAGCTTGGGAAAACAACGGAAACAACATTGATAATACCAGAATGTCTGTCGGAAATAAAAGTGATTTGACGGTTCAACAAATGGGGTTTAAGACATTCCATGAACCACATCCAGTTATCCGAATCTTCTCTACCAAAAATACCAAAAGCAACTGGAAAAATGCCTGGAATATGAAAATAGGGTTGGTAAGTGAATTATACATCGATGTATGTAGAGGTTCATGCGCATTTTATCTGATGTATCAACAAGTTACGCGTGGTGTGTTGATATTGTGTCGTGCGATGGTCAGTATAATAGCAACTGCGTATAGCGTTATACGAAATAACTAAGTCACGCAACAGGTAAGTTATATCTAGCGTAACATTTAATTTAATAAAGCGCAATGTAATGAAGATCAAATTAAGTATATAACCTCGTATATAAACACTGTCGCGCGATACGGGAAATAGACTAACTAACTAGGTGTCTAAACACTATCTCCACTATCGCGCGTCAGTATATTCTCCAAATATACTGACGCGCGATACAAGCTATATCAAAATTGTATAGGGATAAAGTATGTCGCGTGATGTTTATTATAATATCAATAGTATAGATGTACACTAACTCTGGCCACAGTTAAGTTAAACCTCGCGTAATATTAAATGGTATCACGCGCGATGTTTGCAGACTAAATGGGGTATCTGGAGTCGTATATAAACACTCTCTCGCGCTACATAAAACAGACTAACTAACTAGGTGCCTAAACAATATCTCGACGCATGGGTTCTTAAAATATAATGATGCGCGATACATGTTGTATCTGAATATTATAGATGTACATATAGAAGAAAGTAAAAAACACACCGTTATTGCCATCCTTGGCCACTGCAGACAGCAAGACACCACCATACTTGCTATTTAAATGGGTTCCGTCCACGTACAGCAATGGTCGACATGAGTGAAAGCCTTGAATGCATGATCCGAAAGACACAAAACACCTCCTAAAGACATTTCCTAAACCAACCTCCAAATGACAATCGGTAGTAATATCCCTACTTTTTAATCTTCTAAAGTATGAATTCAGCAACCCAAACGAAGTATTACTGTCTCCGAAAACTTCCCTCCTAGCCTTCTCTAACGCATTCCACGATAAACGGTATGAAATATCTAAACCATAGTCTTGTTTGACAGAAGACTGAATAGTTTTTGCTGTTTAAGAATGACTTGTCCTAATTGATTCGTGTATTTCATCCGCAATTAAATCGGACGTCAAATGCCTACTTTTTTTCTTGGAAAAAATCGGGCTACATGAATGGGTGTTGGTAAAGCGCTTGATCATCATAAAACTAGTGCTAGAATCTATTGATGCATACAGTCGCAATTTACAACCTGACTTTTTGTTGACACAGTAAGAAGTGATCTTAGTGGATGTATTATGCATATACTTGAAAGCAAAACCTAGCTCTAAAGCATAGCGGCATAACGATAACCTTAAACAGGAGGCACCATCAGCGAATGTCTGACCAACCCCTGTGATAGCATCCACCTAACCAGTAGTCGCAAGATGTCTTTTTTTATGCTGGGAACCGATTAAACCATTACTACTCTCCCCGCTTAGTAAATGATCATCACAGGGTTGTACAAAGCTTGCAGTAGGCTGTTTACCAAGGTCATGCGCATCTGTTTCAACTACTGGCTGTTCTATGAAGAAGCTAACACTTTTCAGACGCTCGACATCGAGATAAACCGTCAAACCAATGAAAGCAGTCTCGTTAGTAAACAAGCAATAATTTTCACCGCCACATGAGTAGGAAATAGTGTAGCAACCCTTAACAAGATCATCCCATCTACCTTCAATATATTTCTCGACAGATTCAAAGTTTTCAAACGAGCTAAAAGGAACGATTGAGGTATGCTTCAAATAATTAAAAATACAAACTCTTTGCTTAGACATCTAGGAGGCTGCAAATGAAAAGCCTAATACACCCCAGTCGAATGGGATGCCCTGAATCGCGTAAGACAAGCTGGGGTCGGGGTGTTTGTTAATACGGCAACTCGCATTAGCATGTATAGTGTCTCGCGCTAGACAAAGAGATGGGATTCGCGTTAGCTACCAAGGAATGTTATAAGATGTAAGGATAACGTACACAATAGAGTGAACTTGCCTTAACTATAACTCGCGCAAGAATAATTAAAGATATCAATCGCGCAAGAAAATGTTATAACTTACGCGATAAATATTGTACTAGTATAGGACTCGCGTTAGCTTCTCCAAGTGCAGACTACAATCGCGTTACACGTACACTCTGTTCAGGAAAAGGAACCAATGCGCAAGATATAATGTTATGAAACGAATGAATCGCAAACACTATCGAAAAGAACTAATTCGCATACGGTTTGAAAGAGATAGACTTTTAACCTCATGAAAGAAGAGTTAAAACACCATTAAAGAAGCTGTAAACTTGATATCTTTGAAATCTACAAACACCAACTATCGAAGCTACTGTTTTTAACCACATCCAGAACAAAAAAAAGATTGTAAACTTAAATTTTTTGAAAATCAAAACAACAAGGAAATAAGAAAAACAATGAAAAAACACAGTCGTAACAGGTAAATTGCATAACAAAAATTGATACACACTTACCTCTGATCTGAAGAAGGAAATGAGTTTAAACAAGAGAGATTGATTGAAAATGGTTTCTTCAGATAAAAGTATAGGTTCATTTCTACTTTTCAAAATAGCAGAGTAGGCCGTACTATTGAAAATTCAAAATTTGAATTGTGGTTCAAAAATAATCTGACACATTTTAAGGGTATTTGAGGAAGGGAAATATTAGCTGGGTATTAGAACGGAATTACTTTGGTGAGATGGGTATTTAGTAGGCATAGAAAATAGTTGGAGTACTAGATGACAATAAGTTTGGTGAGAAGGTATTTAGTGTGACATTTCCCTTCAATAAAATACCTAAAGCCACATTTTGGACAAAAATACCCTCCACTTTCACATTTCTAAAATTGAGGAGAGAGAAACACAAAAACGAGAGCGAACCCAAAAGACGATTTTGAACCAAAACGAAACTTCTACGACTGAACCGTCTTCTGTAACCGTTCCGACCACCCAAACCCGTCACCGATACCAAACGTTCCGGCCACCGTAACTGCATCGACAGCACCATCGTCCGCCTCCATCTCCGTCGAACATGTACGTTTTTTGTCGCCGTCTTCCCTACTCTCTGTGTTTGTCACTGTAACTAACCAACTCCAGGGTTAATGGCTCTTCTTGGTTCTATTAACCCAGATCCATAGTCGAATGCAGTGCCTCGAGTTCCTTCTGGATCCACTGTTATAATGATTTTCTTATTCTTATCCAGGATGGAAGCTTCATTGCACTTTTTTAGTTAGATTTCTATTTCTAAGAGATTTGTAAATGCTTTGCAATTTAGAACTACTAACAGAAATCCAAAAGCATTAAAGCCAAAATCCTTTTATGCTCCGTCATTAAGCAAGAAAAGAAGGAAAAGTAATTGTACTAGTCCATGAAATGTAATTCCACTTTTCTCTTTGATATATTTTACCGTAATACTAAATGCATTGCGCTTTTACGTCTTGAGCAAGTATAAGAACAAACATTTAGAGATTTGGAATTACCAAACATGTAGCAAGAACTATGGACAGGGTTTGAAACTCGAGAAAATTTACCAGTTGTCATAATGGCAGATTTGATCGCAGATGAAGACCAAGTAGGATGAACTGCTTTGATTAAGGCTGCGATTCCTGTTACATGTGGGCAAGCCATTGATGTACCAGAAAGGATATTGGAATGCATGTTTTCTATAGCTGGAGACCAAGCCGCGAGGATGTTCAATCCAGGAGCGCTAATATCAGGCGGTGTAATTCAAGTATGGGTTCTTAGGATATACTACTTCATTCTTATGGATCTTTCTTTATTACAGGAAGAGCTAAAGAACACAAACATTAAAATGGCTGAACAAAGTAAAGTTTTTAACACCCCGGGTGCGGAGAAACAAACCAAAAGAGAGTTGTTTGATGCACTTCGGCAAGAACTCGAGTAAGTACTTCGATATTAAGAGTTGATAGGTAAGTGATGTGCCCAAACAGTAGACGTCGGTAGTAGCAAATTTTGATGTTTAACCTCCCAAGTTTTGTTGAAAAGATTCACCTTTATCAGTTTCTAATGCACTGATAAAGGTGAATCTAATCTATAAAAATATATTTGTTTTGAGTTTACGCTGCAGGCATATAAGCATGATACGATAATCGGCATGTGTATGCATGTATCTAGCAATGTAGTATACTGTATCTAGCAATGTGTTAGCAGTATAATAGTATGTTGGTCTTTGGGAATATGCATCTAGCAATGTCTAGATTCATATCTATCAATGTTGTAGTAGGTGTAACTGATTTTCATTTTTCTTGATGTATTCTTACTATGATCTTATTTATTTTGTAGGAAGCGATCGAGAAAACAATAAGGGAAGGAGGGGAGGACGAAGCGAAGGATGTTGCTCGTCTGTTGATACTATTCATATGCTCGACACTGTTCGTTTGTTGATACTTTTCATATGCTCGACACTGCCCGATACTTTAGGATGTAATTGAGTTTTTTGGAAATAACAAAGTAGGCAATGGTTTCTTCAGTGTACTGTTCTTCAAAGGTCCTTCGCCCGTTGTTTATATAGAAGCCAAAAACCATCAACGTTTTAGTAATCTATTATGATCATTCATATCCATAATTTGTATATATATTGTTTGGCTATTTTGTGTAAAAACTCATTGGATACCGTCTCTTCTAATAATTTGAGTATATCAGCTGCTACTGTAAAAAACAATTGTATCAAATAACAATGCAGCATTGAAGTGAGTTCGATGTTGTTTTCGAGTTAGTTGAACTTGGTATAAAATTGAATGCTAATAATATATTGAAAGTGTTTGTGGCCATATTTAGCAATCCCATAGTAACGTATCTAGCAATGTGTTATTAGAGTTGCTCCTAAGTTCTTGGTTCACCCATCTAGCAATGTGGCGTACTGTATCTAGCAATGACAGTAGTAGTAAATAGCAATGACATAACATCGTAATGGCAGTTAGGATTCACAATCGCAATTTAAATATAACTAATCTATCAAAACAAAGTGAACCTTAACGACTGAAATAAATCAACCGCAATCGCAACCACAAAACCATGTATCTAGCAATGTCTATGTGTCAGATCTATCGGACTTATAATCAAGTATCTAGCCATGCCTATATTTCGTATCTATCGGACTATTAATCACGTATCTAGCAATGTCTATATGTCGTATCTATCAGACTTATACTCACGTATCTAACAATGTCTATATGTCGTATCTAGCAAATATATAGTACTGCATCTAGCAATGTCTATATTTCATATCTATCAGACTTATACTCAAGTATCCATCAATGTCCATATGTCGTATCTAGCAACTAAAAAGTGCTGCATCTAGCAATGTCTATATTTCATATCTAGCAATGTCTATGTGTCATATCTATCAGACTTATACTCAAGTATCTAGCCATGCCTATATTTCGTATCTATCATACTATTAATCATGTATTTAGCAATATCTATATGTCGTATCTATCAGACTTATACTCACGTATCTAGCAATTCTATATGTCGTATCTAGCAAATATATAGTGATGCATCTAGCAATGTCTATATTCCATATCTATCAGACTTATAGTCAAGTATCTATCAATGTCCATATGCCGTATCTAGCAACTAAAACATGCTGCATCTAGCATTGTCTATATTTCATATCTATCGGACTTATAGTCAAGTATCTATCAATGTCTATATGTCGTATCTAGCAACTAAAAAGTGTTGCATCTAGCAATGATATATAGTTGTGGTTTTGTACCGGAATCAAGAGAATCAAGAGAAGTGAGCAGCATGGGTAGTCTTGAGGTAGAGATCTTGAAATCATAGATCAGTTAGGTGGTTCAGTTAGCATAAGTGGTGAAGCAAGTTATAATAATAGCTTGAAACTCAAAAGGGAGAAACACAATAACTTAATTGGATTGAAACAATGAGTCAAATTATATATACAGTGCAATAACTTAAAGAAGGTACATGAACTATATACAAGAGTCGTGAAAATGAGCGTCAGGCTGTGCCTAACACAACCTTGAAAGGTTTTGAAGAAATCGCTTTGATAAAGTTGGAGCTCGAAAAAGCATGTCCTAGGGTGGTTTCTTGTGAAGATGCCTTAGCCCTTGCCACCAGGGATTCCGTTTCATACGAACATTTAGCTTTCCTTTTCCAAAATTTTGCTGTAGGAAAGACACATTCCTCGAATCCTGTGGCTGCTCCTTTGCAAATCGGTTATATAATTGCTCCAAAATGGTTGTCATAGTGGACATATATTCAAGAGCAGCAGTCACACGCGCTTCATACAATTCCGCATTTACAGACAAAAAGATACTGGAAACGCTTTCTGCGTCAAAAATATTGAGTCGAAGTGTGAGCCTAAGAGAAAATATTCCACGGAAATCGGTGATTATGATAATCTTATGTTATTGAAAATAACACCAAAAAAGTAGTCACAAGATACGAGCAAAAATTATGACAAACATCTAATGAAGCATGAAAAAAAGGATAGCTTAACAAGATCTGATGTTAACTGGATATCCATCTTCATTCAGTACAGGACAACAAAAACAATTTCAACTGCCAAAAAATTACAGTTAAGAAACCAAATGCTGGCATTTTCTCTGCCTAACATAGGACAAGCCCTAATGAAGACATGACTTGAACAAGATAAGACGGTCAGTGAGATCAAACCTTCAAGATACTCTTTCCTTCAAAAGCTTGTACTCCCTAACCCTATTTCATCGATCTGGATGCAGCAGGTCAGTAATAGCTTTCGGCATCCGCGTGTTTGGCAACATCGAACTCTAATAGGCTTCGGGAGGTAGCAGTGCATTGCCTGCGGCCGACATTACCTGCAAATATAACATATCTTTTTAATGAAAATATCAAATCAACAAACCAGTTGTGCTGTAAGTGGAGTAGGTTTCAATACTTTCACCATATATATCAACCAGGGAGCTGGTTACATAATTACATTTGTACTACTGCAGTGTTTTTATGTAAGGCTTTAATCAACCTGGCTATAGACCGAGACTTGGAACACGACACCAGGGCATGTCTCGATGAGCTTAAAGAGACATACATCACCATTTTGCAGATTGTTTATCTTAACAAAGTCCATCCAACCAGCAGAAAGAATACATGACCGACCACCTTCATGTTCTACGAATTTAAGAGAACACGCTTCACCACCTCTCCAAAGAGCCACCCATTCCCCATTTTTTAGCTTCACCGAATTCTCCAGGATTGAAGCCGGTATAGTCTGCACAAAATCAACAGCTACCTCAACACGATACATACGAAGTTGTAGACTACAATAAATTTTTGAAGTTGTGTTACGTGTATCTTACCAAATATCCACGAGCCAAATTAGGTAACAAAATACTATTTCCTTCAAAAGCTTGTACTCCCTAACCCCATTTCATCGATCTGGCCGTCTAATTAGGTAACAAAGACGCGACTACAAGGTGCTGTTGATGTCGGTTGCGTCGACGAAGTCGTTTCAGTGGTTTGGGGAGGTCGAAGGTGGTTCTGGTGTTTTGGGAGGGTTAAGAGAGAGGGTTAAGAGAGAGGGTTAAGAGAGAGAGTGTGGAGGCTGGTTCAAAATTCAAAATTGTTGATGGCTGAAAATACTCATTAATTCTCAAAATAAGGCTTATATACTAGGTTAAGGGTAGTTATGGTATTAAACAAATTAGGTCTTAAAATGGAATTGTTTTATTGAGATGGGTATTAAGTGAGTATTAACCCATTTTTGGGTACTAGATAGTAATAGGTTTGGCCAAAAGGTACTTAGTGTGTCATTTCCCATATCTAATTCTCTAATAATACCTTAAAATCAAATTTTTTATTTTTATTTTATTTTATTTTTTTAAAAGTTCGTATGTTTTAAATCGGAGTTCGTGAAAAAAATATAAAAGTACTATCAGTTTTTTTTAATGACAGAAAAAACTAAATCTATTAATGATATTTTTTGAATTTTAGTTTCACTAGAAATCATGCGAGACGAGACATAATAAAATTAGAGATCAGACATTATTAAATCACGCGAGACCAGACATGAAATAGTTAAAAGACCTGGCATTATTGAATCGTGTGAAACCATGCATAATAAAGTTGAGAGATCAAGCATTATTAAATCATGCGAGACCAGACATAATAAAGTTGAGAGACCATTCCTTATTAAATCATAGGAGACGAAGCATTATAAAGTTAAGAGACCAAACATTACTAAATCATGCGAGGCCATACATAATAAAGCTACGAGACCATGCATTATTAAATAGTACGAGACCATACATAGTAAAGTTGAGAGATCGCATATTACTTGATGGAAGTGGATAGATGTGAGACCATGCATAATGAAGTTGAAATATGTGGGACATGTACTACTTGATGATAAAGATGTGAGACGAGAGTTATTGGTTCTGGCAAAAAAAAAATCATCAATTGATCTAGTTTTGTTCGTTTTATAAACACGAAGTCAATGGTACTTTCAGAATTTTCTTTAGCTACGGTTTGAAAGAGATAGACTTTTAACAAAAATAAAAAAAAGTATGGAAAAGAAAGATTTTGTTCAAAAGAATGAGAAGAGGGTATTTGTGATTTTTTACCTTGGTCCAAGTATCTATTGGTAGTTTACCAATTTTGATTATTAAATGATATCAGAAATTTTGCAATATATCCATTGGTAGTTCACCCTTATTAACAAGTAACTCAACAATCTTGTATATTGCAAAAAAAAAATTAAAAAAAAATAAAAATTTGTATTTTTTTAAAGTGTAGTTCATAAAAATATTTGAAAATACTATTACTTTTATCTTTTTAAAGTAAACAATTCTAGATCTATTTAAAAATCTTAATCAACCCAAATTGTAAAATTATGGTAAAAATGAATTAAAAAATTGTCTTATTTCGCATTTTCTAATTTATTTTAACCTTTATTTTGTAAAAAAAAAATTAATTAATATTTATTTTATATTTCGTAATTCATTTAATTTTTATTTTTCATTTCTTAATTCATTTAAATTTTAATTCGTATTTTGCAATTCATTTAACATTTCTTTCACATTTAGCATTTTTACCTTATTTGTGAATGATCTAAATTAATATTAATAAGGACTTAATATCCATATAGTAATAAGACGATAACAGTATTTATCTAATTATATCATATAAATGTATTTATTATGTATATGTGTCTCTGAAGGTGAAAAGGGAATACTTAGTATTTTACTCGAAGTCACTTTTTCTTTATCATTTTCTAATCTAAAAAGCTCTATATTCTCTTTTGAGAACTTTTTGATATTTAGATAATTATATTTTTATCTTCTTAGTTATTTTCAAAAACAATTCACACAAAAATAGCAATTTTGCTTCTGATTTGGACCTTTATTGTTGAAATCAATTTGCCTTACTAAGGAATAAAAAAACATAATTAATTTCAAACAGTGTGGTGGAAATTAGTTGTTTTCAAAAATATTATCCAAAATATATACACTTTGCTTCTGATTTTGACCTACATTGTCAAAATATGAAGCTATTGAAAATGAATGTCTAGATCGAAATCATACGCATTAATATTTTACCAAATACAATTGATTTTTTCCTGTTGGGTCGAAATTAGTTACCAAAATGAAAAAGAACGGTATATTTCTTACCATTATCGTGTTGTTCTCTTTATTGGTTGCTAGATTGTCTTTATGTTTCTTAAGGCTTTAGAAGAAAAAAATTATATAGTTTTGAAATCAAGCACATACGTTCTACAAAAATATATAAAACATACGTCTAAAAAATCCGCATACAACACAAATCCAAAAAATAAATACAAGTATAATATATGTAAATAAGTCTAAATCAGAGTCATCATCAATAGCATGACTTCCTCTATATAAATTACATAATTGATCGTTTCTTAAAATGCATATATTTTTCGTTAGAACGTTATACTTGGAAATCACATTTGGTACTTGTTGAGCACAGTACCATAACTCGAACACAAGCTAGATTTACGCGTCATGTGCACCGGTTCAAGCACGAATACATATGCCAAAACCTTCGACAAGTATTAACCATCTCTAACATATCTGTAAAATATTATTCTCAATCCAGCATATTTGGCTCCAATTACCAAATTTGTTACCTTTTTATCCTATCTTATTAATTTTTTATAGGATCACAAGATATTCATTTTAAATATACAAATTGCCAAAGTGGACCACCTAGTTGATACATATCGATTTTGTCACCAACCCTAATAACACCTTTAAACCATGATATATCCTTAAATAGTTTGATCTTCTATTAATAATCGTGCCATTCTAAAAAAACATGTTATAAAATATATATGTTAATCATAATAAAATTGACTAACTAAATACACTATGAATGAACATACTACTTCAACCGTTAAACGATCAACTGCACGCCGCACCTTCATGAGATGGAAAATGTAATGTTTTCGTTTGGTCTCTAACAATTATAAGAATATGAAAAATATATACTTAATAATATTGTTAATGTGTTGGTTGGAAGCTTTAGAAATATTTGTATATCCAACACTCCACCAAGGAATTATATTTCTCATTTTTTTGTAACGTGACTTAAAGCGGAACGTAACGCGTCAAATAAGTCCAATAGTATATGCATCTCTCATACATGCTCATAATTTTATGAAAATTCTTGAGGACATAGATCTCATAAAAATAATAATGTCAACTAATAAAATGATATAATCTCATGCGCAAACACATACCTCATGAAAGTATTCATGAGTGATCTAATCTTCAACCCATTCAGTTTGTTAAAATTTAGTTTCACTCTGAATTTAGAAATATTGATACCTAACAACCTCAATACCATCATAGTTTGTAGCTCTCAATCATTGTTTATGAAAAGTGTGACAATTTGTCCCTTCACCGATAGGCTTGTAATATTAGCCACTTCGCCTAACGTGATCATCATATCTTTGAAATACAAATTGATTTTTTTGGTCAATGCATGCCATATTTCCACGAATGCATATTCTAGTGGGCTATTCGGGTTCCATATGCGTCACAAGTCCAACATTGACACAAATACAATACAGTTTACTACCCTCTCAACATCTCGTTGGTTGCTCATGTCCCAACGTTGTATTTTTTCGTGGACATTGTGAAAATGAAAATGGTGTAGCTCATTCTTTCTCCTACAAAACAATATATATTTAAAAAAAATATAACATAATATAGTTAAAATTCATTAATGAACTATAAATTTTATAGATGTTTACCCTCTCGTGATAGATATAATATGCTGTGTTATTCAAATATTGCTTGTAAAGTTTCAAAATATGAGGAAATTTTGTTTTAAATTGGATAACTCCCTCCCAGTTGATGCTTTCTTAAATCTCAACCTACTCGTTCTCTGATAGAGGCTATGACTCTTGCTCTATATCTGGGATAAGGATGGTGAAGGATCCCTTCTTCATTCCATTTATTCTTGTCAACCTCTTCGTAGGTTGGTCCGGTGGTGGTTGAACAATGTCTGATGGATCAGGCTGAATGGGTTGAAAAAATGGCGCTCCTCATATAAACAACTTCTTCAAAATATTCTTAGGTGACATCACGTTAACATAAAAAAATGTTGAACACGACGATATTCAAAATATGGTATTATGTAACATATGAACCTGCATGAGCAATTAATTACTAGTCTGTAGTTAAACCAAGAAGTTTTATAAATAAACAAGTTTGAAATCTTCAAATCGTGTCATAAATCACAATATCTAAGCATCTAACGCTATATCAAAATTTAAAAAAACAACAATTAGTAATCAAACCCAACACAACCAGAAGTTTTATAGATCCATTTTAAAAGCCTTATTGCAATTTTGTAGTGATGATTTTCGTTGTTTTCAGTCTGTTGTAGAAAGTAGATTCTCCATTAATGCTCTTGAATTTGTTTGGCATGTTTGTTTTTTCACTTTTTCAATATGATTGGCAGTTGTTTGACCCATATCTTTTGGCTGCAAAATTAAATAAAAATAAAACTTTTATCAAATTTAGGTTACACAATTAAATGTAATTGGAATACAAAAATACGAGTTTCAAATATGATTAAACTTGATTGCAAAATTACGTGTTAACTAGTTGTGTAATTATTTGTTAACTCGTTGCACAAATAGATTTGTAGTTGCGTAAATATATAGAAGTTACTTGTGTCATTTTGATTTTGAAGGCTATTAACTTCTTTTTTAAGTTCTCTTATGTGGTCCTTCAGCCTCATGTTCTATAATATTTCATTTAAAGTGATATTATCTCTGCCACGTGGTATCTCCAAACGTTTTGGAATCTACGATTTGGAGTTTTCCCGCATCTGTATGTCAAAAGAATTATTATTGTTTTTATTTTTCTTTCTTTTTCGAGCACTCATTGTTGGCCTATAAGGCTCCAAAGCACCAACATCAACATCTTCATCAACATGTTCATTAATATCAACATCAACACTTTTGTTCGTTCCTTTCTTAACATAAACATCTTTATCAGCATCAACACCTTTATCAACATAAACACCTTAACAACTTTATGTTTTATTTATTTCATTTGTATTCTAACTTTTTTTGTCTCTTATTTCTAGTCCTCCCACGATAATATGTTTTTATAAACATAAAGTTTATTAATTAAAGTTATAGTTTAAAATGATTTTTGCAACACAAAAAACATTTATAAAATTACATCTTGCAAAAATAATGTGTAAACTTACCTTTCGATGTTATACTATGGAATATAATAATCGGGTTCGTATCACTTCTCTCCAATGCCATCTATTTAAAACGTTGTAGAATAGTTCTTTTATATTTTGCATATAGTATAACATTTACATTCTAGAAAAATTGATACACAATGAGAGTACTTATTACAAGTAGTGACACACAACTATTGTTATTTTTGGTTTGTTTACTCAATATGTTTTCAATAAACTTATTAGATTTTTGTTATTGTTTGTGTCCAATTATAGTCATTGATTTTTTAAAAATCTTAAACATATTTGACTATTAAAATACATAATCTTTCTCTAGATGTGGTGATAAGTAATGTTGCACAAACATGCAATATTAGGAGTACAAGTACATCTTTGATATCATATTCTCTTGGTAAAAATACATGAAGCTAAAATTGCAACATGCACAAATATTATTGTAGTTGTTACTTTTGGTTGCGAAATAATGTGTGACATGGGTACGTAAATAGTTTTTTTCAGTTGTGAAAAAATAAAATAAAATATATATTTTTTGTTGCATAATTACCAGTATCGTGGTAATAACAATAAGGTTTAATTGCTATAATAAACAAAAATGATAATTTTATTACCTGTATCGTTTTTTGGTCAGTCAAGAATTTGAATAAAAAATTGCGAGGATTCTTGATTGTGGTTCTTCATTTGAAAAAACTTAAATTTCTGTTTTGTTCATGTTGGATATATGGGTACTGCATATTCATCATTTGTATATAAGTAAGTACAATTTGATCTCCACACTAGTATGATATTGTTCGTTTTAGGCTCGAAATCGCGCACGGTTTTGCTTTTGGTCCACTCCCAAAAGCCCTCATGTATACCACTGATCTTTCTCATTTGAACCGATGTGGGATGTGGGACGTTGGTCGCCATCCTAACAAATCATCCTCTCGAACAAAGTACCACTCTAGCCTCCTATTAATTGACTTTCATCCACCCACTCTAATGAGGTTGCAGACTACTTGAATAATAGAGGCACTACGAATGTTGTTGCTCACCTCATATTAGACCACCACTTTCTTGTTCCTTAGCGCCACTCCAATCAACTGTCATTGTCTTGATACACTCTAATCAAGCGCACTACTTGATGAGCCACGTGCACTCCAAACATAGGATCTCTAGAGAAGATTATTCAATTTGAGCATGACTACTAGTTCAACATGTTCGACTTCCGAGAATTACATCCACCCTCGTGTTCTGTCTGGGCTTGGAGCTCTATTACCATTTGTTGGGAATTTGGGTACCGCATATTTCATCTCTGTATATAAGTAAGAAAAATCTGGGTCCACTTCCAAAATGCCTCATACTAGTTGAGATATGTTCTCACTTATATACCTTTGATCCTTCCCATATCTAACCAATGTGGGATGTGGAACTTTGGTCACGATCCTAATAAATAATCCTCTCGAATAAAGTATCACTCAAGCCTTTTCTCAATTGACTTTCATCCGCCCACTCTAATCATGTTGGGGCTATCTGACATCTAGAGATTTTACAGCAAATCTATCTGGTCTTTCGACCATCCTACGTGTTCCTTAGCTATGATCGGAACTAGGTCTTATCATTGATCACACCGCATGTTCCTTAGTGCTACTCCATAATATTCCACCTAGTCTTGATCCAAAGATTCACGGGCACTCTAAACTAGGGTGTATAGAGCAGATCATTCACCTTAAGCATAGTTGTTGGTTATTTATGTTCAAACTCCGAGAATTACATCTACCATCACGTTCTATTTGTGCCTTGATTTTTGATACCATATTTTGGGAATATGGTTACGACATATTTCATCTCCATATGTAAGTAATAACAACTTGATCTCCACACTAGTATGATATTATCCGCTTTGACACTCGAAGGCCCGCGTAACTTTGCTTTTGGTCCACTTCTTGAAGGCCTCAAACTAGTTGAGATATGTTCTTACTTATATACCACTAATATTTCCCATGTTTAACCGATATGAGATGTGAGACTCTGTTACCACCCTAACAAATTGAGAATTACATAATTTATTGTTAGTTTACACGTTTTCAACACATATAAAAGCTCACTTCATAAGGTGAAAATATTTTATTATTTTTGTT
Organism: Limnanthes douglasii subsp. nivea; assembly: GCA_036936605.1. Lineage (NCBI taxonomy): Eukaryota > Viridiplantae > Streptophyta > Magnoliopsida > Brassicales > Limnanthaceae > Limnanthes > Limnanthes douglasii. The sequence continues at coordinate 173,135,774 of JAUPFV010000002.1, forward strand.
ATGACCTTTCAGATATTCTTTGAAGAATTTTTATTATGTTTACGCTCATATGGAATTTTAATTAGATGGTAAAAATGCAAGATTTGTAAAGTTTTTAGGTGAGATTCTCTTATTGGTGATACAAGAAAGAAAGTTGGCATTGAAACTAACTGTATTTGGGTACGAAATTACGTTCAAATTGGTTGCATAAAAGCTTTTTTAGGTGCGTACTTTTTGAGTGCGTAAATAAGTGCAATATGGTTGCGAAAAAAGCCTTTTTGGGTTTGAAAATTAAGAAAGAAAATTATCTTGAAACTCAGTGTATTTTGGGTGCGTAAATACATGCAGTATGATTATGAAAAAGATTTTTTAGGTTGGAAAAATAAGAACGAAAGATTGTCTCAAACTAACAGTATTTAGTTGCATCAATACGTTATAAATAGTATCGAAAAAAGAAATGTCCATAACCTTTCAGTTACACATATGTTCTTAACATACGATTCATAAAAAAGAATCGCTAAAAAATTCGTTTTTACTCCGTGAATTCGTCTGTTTTCGATTTTTAATATTTACAAAATTGCCACTAGGCAAATAACCCAAAAAACTCTTAAAAATCTGTTGAATTACAAGCCATGCCATTAACTATTCTATGAAGTTGCAAACCATAAACTAACTTCACAAAACTAACAAAAAACTCAGAAACACTAAACCCGTAAATCTATTTTTCTCCAAACTTTTAAAATCTCTAAAACATGACTAAAATGGAGTCAGAACCAGTTTCTTTACGGACCCGCATGGAGCATAAGGAGTTACATTGTTTTCCGTCTTTTTTTTCGAATATGCAGAGTTTTGCAATCCCTAGAATTTTGTGTTCTTCACCATTCGATGACGTTGATATAGTGTTATTCGCCATTCGAAATCGTGAACTAGTTCATGCACATATTATCTCTTGGCGTAATAGACTAAAACTATGCCACACGTGTGGCTTGAGTTAGGCCTATTACGCCATGAGATGACGTGTGCATGAACCTGTTCGCCGTATCATCGGTAGAACAACGTAAACTAATACAGAATCCCGATTGTATTGATTTTTTTTTTTACTTTTCATGTATTGCAGGAGGTTACCTAATGCGGAATTTCACTTGTTTTGAACTACGCTCACCATTTCACGAATCATAACGAATATACCCTAGATTCGGTGACCGATTGGGTAAAACATACGAGGAAGTCGTTAAGATTCTCAATTAAGCTAACATCTAGTGAATATGGAAATAAAGGGTGAATACCAACAGTAGATTATCGGTGCGAGCGATCCGATATATTTATGTTCACCGTTAGAGAGTGCGACCGTAAGCGTAAGGCTACCGATAGCAAGCACAACCATGAACCTATTTTGTATGTGCAAGGACATTCGCAATGGTGGAAGTCAAAACCAGAAGAACAAGAGCTCGTCAACTGTCTTGTTCGCCATATCATATTAGACCACCACTGTCATGTTCCTTAGCACCACTCCAGTCAACTGTCATTGTCTTGATACACTCTAATCAAGCACACTACTTGATGAGCCACGTGCACTCCAAACATAGGATCTCTAAAGAAGATCATTCAATTTGAGCATGACTACTAGTTCAACATGTTCAACTTCCGAGAATTCCATCCACCCTCGTGTTCTGTCTGGGCTCGGAGCTCTATTACCATTTGTTGGGAATTTAAGTACCGCATATTTCATCTCTGTATATAAGTAAGAAAAATCTGGGTCCACTTCCAAAAGGCCTCATACTAGTTGAGATATGTTCTCACTTATATACCTTTGATCCTTCCCATATCTAACCAATATGGGATGTGGGACTTTGGTCACGACCCTAATAAATACTCCTCTCGAATAAAGTATCACTCTAGCCCTTTCTCATTTGACTTTCATCCACCCACTCTAATCATGTTGGGGTTATCTGGCATCTAGAGATTTTACAGCAGATCTATCTGGTCACTCGACCATCCTACGTGTTCCTTAGCTATGATCGGAACTAGGTCTTATCATTGATCACACCGCCTGTTCTTTAGTGCTACTCCACCTAGTCTTGATCCAAAGATTCACGGGCACTCTAAACTAGGGTGTATAGAGCAGATCATTCACCTTAAGCATGGTTGTTGGTTATTCATGTTCAAACTCCGAGAATTACATCTACCATCGCGTTCTATCTGTGCCTTGATTTTTGATACCATATTTTGGGAATATGGTTACGATATATTTCATCTCTATATGTAAGTAATAACAACTCGATCTCCACACTAGTATGATATTATCCGCTTTGACACTCGAAGGCCCCATAACTTTGCTTTTGGTCCACTTCTTGAAGGCCTCAAACTAGTTGAGATATGTTCTTACTTATATACCACTGATATTTCCCATGTTTAACCGATATGAGATGTGAGACTCTGTTACCACCCTAACAAATTGAGAATTACATAATTTATTGTTAGTTTACACGTTTTCAACAAATATAAAAGCTCACTTCATAAGGTGAAAATATTTTATTATTTTTGTTATTACCTTTCAGATCTTCTTTGAAGAATTTGTATTATGTTTACGCTCATATGGAATTTTAATTAGATGGTAAAAATGCATGATTTGTAAAGTTTTTAGGTGAGATTCTCTTATTGGTGATACATTCATCATCTGAATTACACGTACAAAAGCTGATTTGTATTATATTATTCCTTTTGTTATTATTTATCTACATTACAAAGAAAAAAATACATGTTAATTATTACTTAAACTACTATAAATTGGGTGCAAAATTACATTCAAATTGGTGGGTCTCGAAACTAGGTAAAAGTTGGGTGCTAAATTACATTTAAATTGGTTGCGTAAAAGATATTTTAGATTTTGAAAAACAAGAAAGAAAGTTGGTATTGAAACTAAATGTATTTGGGTGCGAAATTACGTTCAAATTGGTTGCATAAAAGCTTTTTTAGGTGCGTACTTTTTGAGTGCGTAAACTAATCCAGAATCCCGATTGTATTGATTTTTTTTACTTTTCATGTATTGTAGGAGGTTACCTAATGCGGAATTTCACTTGTTTTGAACTACGCTCACCATTTCACGAATCATGACGAATATACCCTAGATTCGGTGACCGATTGCGTAAAACATACGAGGAAGTCGTTAAGATTCTCAATTAAGATAACATCTAGTGAATAGGGGAATAGAGCGTGAATACCAAAAGTAGATTATCGGTGCGAGCGATCCGATATATTTATGTCCACTGTTAGAGAGTGTGACCGTAAGCGTAAGGCTACCGATAGCAAGCACAACCATGAACCTATTTTGTATGTGCAAGGACATTCGCAATGGTGGAAGTTAAAACCAAAAGAACAAGAGCTCGTCAATGTCTTCACGACAAATATTTAGTGCTTTAACGAATATCGGATAATGCATCAAGTATCCGTCACGTATACAATCACCGTCAAAGAACAAAGATGGTTGCAAATGGTTGTCATTCCCAAATGTAAACCTTGTTAGGAAAACTACAAATACACAAGTACAAGTATTGGGAATGGACGATCAATGATGGCTTGAATGTGATAACCAGTTTGTTTTTTGCACACTCGCTTAGTATTTATTTACTACGGAACTTCCCAGAGTTGCTAATCATAGATAGTACATACAAAGTTATTAGTTATAGGATGACTTTTTCCGAAGTAGTCGGGTTAACATCAACCAACAAAATGTTGGGAAATCGTTTCACATTTACGGTGAAAGAAAAACAAGAAAACTTTGAATGGTCATTAGGATATTTGAAAACGGTAATAAAGGAAAATGATTTTGAATTTCCTTGTATTATAATAACGGACCGTGAAATTGCTTTGATAAATAGCATAGACAAAATGTTTCCTAGCGCAAGTCACATGTTATGCGAATGACTTATCAACGAGAATGTTAGTCGGTGTACAAAAAAATGTTTAAAGATGAGAAGGTGTTTAACACATTTTTGGCAACTTGAAATGACTTCGTTCACGCATATACCAACAAAATCATGCATTTCCACAAACACACCTCTAATAGGGCGGAAAGATTGCATGCTACGTTGAAAAAATATATCGAGTCAAGCTAATTGATTTTTATGGATTTTAGGAGAAAGTACATGGTTTGTTAGCGATGCAACATTCGGTCATAAAAGAATCGATGCAGCTTAGCAAGTGTCGTCTAATTCATAATTTCAAGATTTTAAACCTTTCAAATTATTACGGGGCTACGTATCACCTATTGCATTGATGATAGTATACAAAAACTATCTTGATAAAACCGGATGTGACAAATCTTCATGCGTTTGCATCGATCGTACGACCCAATATTTATCATGTATCCATGAACTAGAAGCAATCCAAAGAGCGGACAAGTATGTACATACTCGAATTATAGATGAGCATGGAATGAGACTAGATATTGTTCCCCGAGTTAAACTAACCAGTGAAAAAAGGTGAAATTTAATTTTTCAGATCTAAATGTGAACTCAAAGGGTTTGATGTTTATGAACAAAACCATTGGCTTAAGAAATTTCAACGCATATTGGATCCTTCAACTTTACTATTTTGGAAACCCCTCTAAAAGGTTAAAACCTACTGTAGAACTTTTGGACGTGTCTGACGCTGCGGTAAAGGTACCAAACTCTCTGTTATTTTTTCTACGAAAAGGGATCCTTCGTTTCACGAATACGCCGAAAAAGAATGGCTAGAGTCTCATGATAGTGTTGAAACTCCATAAATGGTAACACCTGTCGCGAGTTTCGGAACCCATATTCGATACTTTTGGTAGCACTGCACGAACGGTCACCGGATATACTTGTACTAATTCTGGAGTAAAACCTCAAAAAATGAAACAAAAACGGCTTGTATGTGTAGGTGTATGAACTCCAATTGTTTCAAATAACGTTGTTGCAAAAGCGTCATTTCCAGTTAAACCAATTGCATCGAGGGTTCCCAACATGCCAGACTTGATGTATTCGAAAGACAAACCTTAATTCATGCGTCATTTTATAGTTTGAATTACAAACGTGACGCTCGACAAAAAAATTGGTTTTAGAGCCATCGCACATGGTTTGATCGGGCTGAAATTGGATGGAATTTTGTAAGAAAAGCCATGGTTCATGAGCTAGAAATGCACCGATATTTTAATAAACGTGTTGCATATTATGACAATGATAATGAAGTCGATAAAGAGCTACACCGGTTGAGTTATAATAAATAAAATTCACCACTAAAAAATTGGATGTCGTTACCTAGTTGCAGAAAATTAATCGCGATCACATTCAATTGTGTTTTCTATTTCCTAGCACCCAGTAGATGTACGAGTTAATTAACGGTGAAAAAAGACCACCAATAGAGGTATCTATAAAGGAGAACGATGTCGCATTCTTCAATAAAAACCATTTTGTTCATGTAAGTAAACAAATTTTAATTTTAGATGCATTTACTTATTTATTATCTAAACATGATCTATGCACTTAATTTTAATCTTAAGATATGGTTAAAGGTTCATCTTTACCGACAATATATCCAACGTGGCTACGCACGACTAGAGATGAAGCTAGTTCTTGGTCGATCCCTTTGCTTGATAGAGTCCGCATTTTTTCACAACTATAACATCTCACGCTGACACAATCCATAGGATGTGAGCAATCAATAATATACTTAATCAAAGACTTTTAAGAGTGTTTGTGTAGTAATTTTTGAATCAAATTGGACATACTTGTTGTTTTGTACTTTTTATTGTTTAAACTATTTAAATTATCTGTTAATGAAGCATTAGACTTGTATTTACATTTAACTATGTATTATTAAATAATCTTATAATAATTATTAATTTATTTTTTAATCGAGACCGACATGGCGTACAAATCCATTACCACACCAATTGTTGGCGTATGCAATCATCAATACGCCATTGTGTGACGGAAGGAACGGAGGGTCATTACGACATCGCATTGCACCATGCCAAGTTATGACCAAATTAACCAGAGCCTCCCCTAAGCGTGTGACATATTGTCGCTTCTACATGTCGGAAGTGAAACCTCAACAGCCATGCACCAACGAAAAACCTATTATTATTATTAATATTATTTTATTAGTATCAATAATAATATTAATATTAGTGTGAATATTAAGAATAATAATAATAATATAGTATTAATAATATTAATAATAATCGACAAAAATTATCTTGCTATTAGTTTTGCACCCAAATAATATCCCGTCTTTATTTGAACTTTTAAAAATTATCTGCCAATATTTTTATCCCTAAAAACAATTACGCCAAAATCAACTACTTTATATAACTCTTGATACATGTAGTATTAAGACACTCAAATCTTCAAAATTATAGAAACAATTCAAGTAGATTAAGTATAAAGTAGAGCGTTGATGAAGACCAACATTTTCTACAAGTGGTCAAGTACGTTACCAGAACAAGGTCCAACAAAATCATCGATGCTTTTTTATGAAGTTTTGTGCCTGATATACTTTGAGTACGAACGTTTAGGATTTACAAATTTTCATAATCGCAATCATGAAGTAGTCTAAGCCAGGTACAACAAACTGAAATTTGAACCCATGCTTTGGGTGTTTGACTGGTCGTACGTTTTACGACAAGAGGTATCACAAGTGTGGCACTTGAAAATTTCTGATTGGATTACGAAAGATATGATTGTTTATTTGAAGGACGACATTGCTGACAAAGAGGATGTGATAGTTAATTGCCCACCGATTGAGGAAATAAGAGGATATGATTTCGACAAAGTGGTGTTATCGTATTATGTATTTTTATTGCCAATCTCATCTCCTCTTGTTTTTAGGTTTTTTAATTAACTCAACATGCAAGTTTTATATTATTTATGTGTTTTATGCTTCTTGTAGTGCTTCTATTATGTACCTTTCAAAATTTAAATTAAACAAGTCTATTAGTACATTTCAATAGTTTAATTTTTTTTCATAAACTAAAATATTTCACAACATATAAAGAAGATATAAAAACAATACACTATTAGACATAAAAATATCTTACAATAACCAAAAAGATAGACAAGTCGGTATTACAAAAATGACATAAAAATAATGAATAAAATATCAAAATAAGCACATAAGTAAATTTTCAAACAACAAAAGGTAACTGTAATGTCTAACCGAGTCTTTTGGCGATAGACAAAACCTCCTAGTACGACCTAGACAAACGACCGAAATCACCTTCAAACTCATCAACTCCGGGAAACAATAAAATCTTACACATAACAACGAGCAAATGGTGTATAACATCTCTATCTCAATGCTCGTGGACACAATCATCCAATTGATACATCGTCGTGTTAAAGAGGTTGAACTAGCTAATCTTCCGATGAAGCATAAGATACTCAATAGTACAAAATGACTCAATTTCGTCTCTACTTATATTTCCCATAAACATAGGCTCTAACTGGTTCCCTTGCCAATTATTACAACACTCCTCATCGAAAGCGTAGGCCATCGTCTTTGGTTTTCTTTTTGCCTTGGTTTACATCTTGAGCAACGGATGTGACATAACCCCCTAAACATATCCAAACTGCCTCAATGCCTGCTCTGGATAATATACCTACGAGTGCGCTACACTTGTAATGACATCAAGATGGCTATATACACCAACGAGAAATGATCACGTATGACATGGTAAGGCTCAAATAAAATATGCAAAAGAAAACAATAGGAACAATAACATATATAAGACTTGGTAAATGTTAGCATCTACGTCACTTAACACAACCAACAACAAGACAACATCAAACAATTCTATATTATTCAATTCTAACCATATGTTAAACTAATCCTCATTGTATATCAAAACATACTAAACAATTAAATACCAAAACATTTTAAAACTTACATCGATCTCCTGCAGGTTGTTGATGGTGATCCTCCAGTTCAGTTTGGTTTGGCAATCAGATATCGTCGCACATGTATCCCATATAGAAATAGTAGGTTGGCACTTTGTATAAGTGGAACGAGTAACATGGAAAATTATAACAAAATCGTCCCTTATCCACGTGTTTAGCAGACCGATATATCCGGTCATAACCATCGTCTCGTGAAGAGAGACCTTTCTGAGATGGTTATACAAGTAAGCCAATATGATCGTGCCCCATGCATAACGTCCAGCCCCCTGCTTGGTTAAATCTCGTAATAGGAACAACTACTTAAAATTAACGTACATGCTACTTTTGTCGGGAAAGAGAACGCAACCAAACATATGTAGAATATAGGAACGCGCAGTATGTTGTACCATATCGTCAGTGATAATAGGGTTGTCGTCTCAAAACTGTTCCCCACTATACCTATTTTGAAACCATGCAAGACCCAAACCTATATATTTTTCAGCACCCTCATGCAGGGCCAATGACTTATCGAATATAACAGGTAGAACAACAATATCATCTTGTACTCCGAGTCTCAATATTGTATGCACATGGTCCAAGGTGATAGTGTCTCACCGAAGTAGAAATGGAAACTGTTAGTTTCCATATGCCAACGCTTCAAATATACCTCAGTGATGTTGGAGTGAGTGTGCATACACGAGAACGGCTCGATGAGCCTACCGAGAGGTGTGGCATCTAGTACAGCTCGTACCCTACCATGAGTGCCCAAACTTCAACTTTTGTAGCTACGATAATGGGCGTAAAGCCTCATCTGAGGCTCGTGAAAATAATCATTTTAAATATTAATATATCAAAATTGCCATTAAAAAATTAACTACAAATATATATATATATATATATATATATATATATATATATATATTACCTTTCCCTGTCAAACATAGTAGGCAGCATGGGAGGTAAACGTCTCGCCTATAACGAAGTTAGTTCGGTGAAGACGGAGCTCTAAGTTTTCCTCTAACAAGGAGAGGTGTGCGTCGAGGGACTGTAGAACCGGATGTGGATCCGAATGGAGCGGATGCTGAACTAATAGGTATAGTCTCCATCAGAACTACCGAATCTGCTACTCGTTTGTGTTCGCTAGCGGTCCTTTTTTCGAACGATTCTTCTCTTTTTTTTCAAGAGCCATCACCGGCACCTAAAGCGTCAACATGATCCATAACCTGGAAAAAACATACGAAATGTGAAGGCGTACTTGAAAAATACTAAATATTAATTGGAAAATTGTTTAAAAAAATACTCCAAACATATATAAAACACACCGACAAAGAAGATTAAACTGGTCCCAAGATAATTTGGTCACCGAAGCGACCCATGCAACGTGCATAGCTTGAGAGCATAGACACACATCACCCGGATTGTGTTTATTTATTTCGTCACGCCATACGTATGACATTGTGCTATGCGGCCACGCCATAGGTATTGCATGAGAGCGTAGACAAGCACCATTATTTTGGAATTTGTTTATGCTCTCACGCCATGTGTATGGTGTGGCCATACATGGTTTCCTTCGCTGGTTGGCAAAAACCATATGTTCTTCGTCAATCACTAACGAAGAACACCTAAAAAACAAACCACAACAATACACAGACTATCTTTCCAAATACCATCATACTTAAAAACCTAGCTATAAAGTGATATATTTCAAACCACTAAATTACTAAACTGCATTTCGAAACACTTATCGAAGGTGGCAATTCAGGTCTACTGTGTGAAGAAGGTTTAAGCCATTGATTTCATGGCTGCTGGGTTTTGTGGTGTGAACAAGAGAAAGGGAGTAGAGAAGAGTGGCTAGGGTTTCTTCAGACAACCATCAAGTGTTGTCGAGTTGGTCTCAAGGGGTTTGTTGGTGTTGGGCCTTGGATCGGGTCGGTCTGGTTGGCTTACTTAGGCCCATGTCGAGTCCAGCACACCATGGACCTCATCACACGTCTTAATGTTGTGTTGGACTAGTTACTCTTATTAAAAAACCAATTGATTAATATAGTGAGTGTAACAGAATGTAACAAATTATCCTAGCTGGCAAAACAAACTAACAAACTAGATTCCCTACTCTACTATAAAGATGTACTACTGGTTACATTTTTGGATTAAGAAAATGAGTTACATAAAATCTAAATCTTATCTTTTCTTTAATCTTCAACTTGGTATCAGAGCCTTCAAGGCCTTCAATGGAGAATCCTGATTCACCAACGCTAAGCAATGAGTCATTAGGCTCAGTTCTTCCTGGCTGTCTCTCCACTGCAACCAAGAATGTTCACCTGCAAACAATCAGCAACAACAGCAACCAAATTAGACTTGACAGAAACAATTATCTACTATGGAGAACAATGGTTCTACCTATTGTCAAAGGGAACAAACTAGGAGGCTTCATCACAGGGGACAAGCCCTATCCTCCTAAGTTTATTAATGATCCTGAAGGGAACATGGTCGAAAATACTGACCATGAAGACTGGATCGCTAAGGATCAGCTTCTACTTGGATGGCTATATTCCACAATGACTTCTGAGATGACTACTCAACTTATGCAAGAAGGTACTTCTAAGGAGTTATGGGATGCTGCCAGCAAACTTTCTGGCTCACAAACAAGAGCTAGAATAACCTACTACAAATTAGAGTTTCAAAGGACATGTAAAGGTACTTCTACCATGAATTACTATCTAAGCAAAATGAAGAGTATAGCTGATAATCTTGTGTTAGCTGGTTGTGGTGTATCTGTTGATGATCTGGTGACTCAAGTCCTTGTTGGTTTGGACTCTGAGTACACCCCTATTGTTGTGAGTCTAGCAGATAAGGAGTCTGTTGGTTGGCTAGATCTACAAACTAGTCTCCTCACTTTTGAGAGAAGACTAGATCAGCTGCTGAGTCTGCAGAATAATGTTTCTAACCTAAATTTGGCTTCTGCTAACTTCACTCAAAAGGCAGAATATAAACCACAAAGTAATAACAACAATCAAAGAGGCTCTTATGGACAACACAGGGGCAATTGCAGAAACAATAGAGGAAGGAGTAATTACTATAACAATGGAAGAGGAAGAAACAATTTCTTTAGAGGGAGAGGGGGACGTTTCTCCCAAAACAAACCTACTTGCCAGATTTGAAATAGGTTTGGACATTCAGCACCAGTGTGTTACTATAGAGACGATCCATCTGTTATGGGGTCTACCTCATCTGAACAACCTGAAGGAGATGGAGATCATTCTGCCTATCTAACCACTCAAGACTCAACTGGAGACTCTGCTTGGTATGCTGACTCTGGTGCTAGTCACCATGTAACTGGGAATTCAGCTATGTTGACACAGAAGACTGAGTATGCAGGTAACAAGGATATTATGGTTGGTAGTGGTCACAGGTTGCCAATACATTACATTGGGAGTTCTAGTTTGCAATCCCTCACTAAAACACCTATTTACCTAAAAGATGTCTTACATATGCCTAAAATAAATAAGAACCTGTTATCTGTCTCACAACTTACTAATCATAACAGGGTTTTTGTTGAATTTCATGATGGTTTTTGTCTTGTGAAGGACAATATGTCAGGGACAGTGCTTCTCAGAGGGACTACTAAGGATGGGCTGTATAGAATGGAGAGTTTTCCTAAGTCACAAGTATTGGAGGGTCATTCTGTCTTTACAAAGCCTAGGTCTCAAGTCACTGATGTATTTTCTTCTACTGCTTTGTATGCTAGTCTTTCTAATTCCCTAAAAGATGGATGGCATAGGAAGCCATCCATCACAGCATGTTCTAAACACTGTTCTTAAGGATTGTAATCTTTCTACTATTTTAAAAGATGAGTGTAGCTTTTGTGAAGCTTGTCAATTTGGTAAATCTCATGTTCTACCCTATCCCGTGTCTCACTCTTATGCTAATAGTGTACTAGATCTCATACATACAGATGTATGGGGTCCATCTCCTATTCAATCTACTCAGGGTCACAGATACTATGTTATTTTCCTAGATGACCACACTAGGTTTACCTGGTTCTATCCTATCAAGCATAAAAGTCAAGTTGTTGGGGTTTTCAAAATGTTCAAATGTCTAGTTGAGAAGCAGTTTGACAAGTCTATCAAGGTGGTCCAGTGTGATGGTGGAGAGGAATACTTACCCCTGTCCACTATGGCTCAGGAACATGGTTTTATCCTGAGAAAGTCTTGTCCCTATACATCAGCACAGAATGGCATGGCTGAAAGAAAACATAGACATCTTGTAAAGACAGTACTGACTCTCTTAGCTCAAGCCAGCCTGCCCTACAAGTTCTGGGTTCAAGCTTTTGAAACAGCTATCTATCTCATAAACAGACTTCCTACACTAGTCTTGTCTAACAAATCACCTTATGAGCTATTATTTCATAAAGTTCTAAACTATTTAGTTCTAAAAGCCTTTGGTTGTGCATGTTTTCCCTGTCTCATGTCCTATCAGGCCCATAAATTTCAGTTTCACACTACAAAGTGTGTCTTTTTGGGGTATAGTCAGTCTCACAAAGGGTATGTTTGTCTCAGTTCTATGGGCAAGGTCTATATTTCTCGAAATGTGGTTTTTAATGAGGATGATTTTCCTTGTCAAGGGGATTTTCTAAACAATTCACACTCTGAGTCTCTAACTAGTTGTCCCCTAGAGATGTGGCTTCCTTCTTTACCTACAGGGCTTGTGACTAAAGACAACTCCTCTACTACTACTACCTCTCTTGGTGTCTCTCATGAAGTCATTCCTCTACATCAGTCTTCCTCACAAGGTAATACTCTAAATTCATCTAATCCTGGTATTGATAATTGTTCTGAACCTGTCACTCATACTAGTCCTATCTCACCTCTTACTCAGCCAATTTCTTCTCCTTATACTCACACCTCTAGTCCTATTTTGTCTACTTACAAACATGACTCAAACAATGCCCCAAACCCTGACTGTTCTAATCCTAAAATCTCTATCTGCCTGCCTTTTTCTAACCCTTTTCTCAAACCACTGCCTGTTTCCCACACTCATCCTATGCAAACTAGGTCTCAAGATGGGACTCGTATCCCTAAAGTCCCTTATGTGGGCTCTCTGACTACTACTGAACTATCTACCTTGGAACCTACTACCTACTCTAAGGCTGCTCTTAGTTCACATTGGGTCACTGCTATGGAGGTTGAGTATCAGGCCCTTATGTCTAATAGAACTTGGTCTTTGGTTCCATGGAGTCCTACTCAGAATGTTGTAGGTTGCAAATGGGTTTACAAGGTCAAACATCACATGGCTGGTTCTATTCAGAGGTACAAGGCTAGACTTGTTGCCAAGGGGTTTCATCAAACCCCTGGAATTGACTTTTCAGAAACATTCAGTCCTGTAATCAAGCCATCTACAGTCAGATTAGTTCTTACTTTGGCAGTTTCTAAAGAATGGGAGGTCAGACAACTAGACATTAACAATGCGTTCCTAAATAGATTTCTTACTGAGGATGTTTACATGGCTCAACCAGAAGGGTTTCAGGATCCTGCAAAGCCTACACATGTGTGCAAGCTTCACAAGGCCCTGTATGGTCTCAAACAGGCTCCAAGAGCCTGGTACTCTAGGTTGAAGGATACATTACTTCAGTGGGGTTTTAAAAACTCTAGGGCTGATTGTTCTCTATTCTACTTTGTTTCTAAGTCTACTGTGATATAAATCTTGGTCTACGTTGATGACATTCTTGTCACAGGCACACAATCAGCATGTTTGCAGGGTTTCGTTCATAAACTCAATGCTATGTTCTCTCTTAAAGACATGGGGCCACTCCATCTATTCCTCGGAATAGAGGTTCATCGTGACCCCTCTGGCATCTATCTCACCCAACATCGGTATATTAGAAACTTACTGATTTTGCAGGGTCTTTCTCAGGCCAAGCCATGTCCAACGCCATTGCTACTGGTGTTCATCTCTCGAGCACATCAGGAACTCCCCTTGCTGACCCTACACCATACAGAAGTCTATTAGGTACTTTGCAGTATTTAACGCACACTCGACCTGATATTGCCTTTGCTGTGAATAAGCTAAGCCAATATCAGCAAGCACTTACTAATATACATCTACAAAGCTTAAAGAGGATACTTCGTTACTTATCTGGATCGAGTTGGGTTGGCCTTCACATCAAACCCAGTTGTAGTCTTCAACTCCAGGGTTTTTCTGATGCCGATTGGGCGTCTTCTCCAGATGATAGACGAAGCATTGGTGCGTACTGCATTTATCTTGGAGATTCTCTGGTTTCGTGGTCCTCCAAGAAGCAGAACGTCGTTGCTAGGTTGTCGACTGAGTCTGAATACAAGGCATTGGCGAATTTGTCGGCTGAATTGATGTGGCTTCGATCTATTCTCACTTAAATCGACTTCCCAGTCACACCTCCCTCTGTCATTTGGTGTGACAACTTGGGAGCGAGTTCGCTTGCATGTAACCCTGTCTTCTACGCGAGGACGAAGCATATCGAACTCGATATCCACTTCGTTCGAGATCAGGTTCTGCAGGGCTCACTTCAGGTTCGATTTGTCCCTTCTCACGATCAGATTGCTGACTGTCTCACGAAGCCACTCACTCACCACCGGTTTTCGTTCCTCCAGGACAAACTCGGGCTTACAGAGTCGTCCCTTCGTTTGCGGGGGGATGTGAAGAAGGTTTAAGCCATTGATTTCATGGATGCTGGGTTTTGTGGTGTGAACAAGAGAAAGGGAGTAGAGAAGAGTGGCTAGGGTTTCTTCAGACAACCATCAAGTGTTGTCGAGTTTGTCTCAAGGGGTTTGTTGGTGTTGGGCCTTGGATCGGGTCGGTCTGGTTGGCTTACTTAGGCCCATGTTGAGTCCAGCACACCATGGACCTCATCACACGTCTTAATGTTGTGTTGGACTAGTTACTCTTATTAAAACACCAATTGATTAATATAGTGAGTGTAACAGAATGTAACAAATTATACTAGCTGGCAAAACAGACTAACAAACTAGATTCCCTACTCTACTATAAAGATGTACTACTGGTTACATTTTTGGATTAAGAAAATCAGTTACACAAAATCTAAATCTTATCTTTTCTTCAATCTTCAACTTACTGCTGGGAATAACGGACTACTGCTGGTGGGCTTTGAATTCAAAGTTTGCTGTTGTTGGGTGTTGTTTGGGAGTTTGGTCTGCTATTGGGCATTGATTGTGATTAGGTCTGTTGCTTCCGAGATGAGGGTGTTGTTAAAGTGAGGGTTTGGTCTGCTGCTGGTTTGCTTGTGTCGAGTGGAGGGTTTGGGTGAGTGTGACGAAGCTTAGGGTTTGGGTGGCTGTGGCGAGACTAAGGGTTGCTTGGGTGAGTGTGGCGAGGCCGATGGCTTTCTTGGGTGAATGCGGTCTGTTGAGGGAGGGGTTGGGTTTCGCTGGTGAGAGAGGTGTATACTATACTTACTTTTAATTTTGGTTAATGTAATATATTAGTTTAATTTTAGTCTAAGTGTTTAGTTTAATTTTAATTTATTTATTAATTTAGGTTAATTCCTTTAGTTTTAGTTTTAGTTTAGGTTATTGAAAATGAAAGATCTTTTTATGGACAAAGGGGATAAAATGTTAAAAAAAATCGAAATTATGGTAATTTCATGGAGTAAATGCTTTTAGTTGGGGTATTTGGTGTGGAGATAAAAGTGTCAAAAGAAACTTCATAAAGTAATATAAAGTAATATCCAAATTCGAAAACACGAGACTTCATAGAATAAAATTGACATTTTTTTAGCGATTCTGTTCATCAAAACCAAATACGAACAGTTTAAGGTCACGAACATGACAAATGAAAAATTAAATATGAGAAAAGAGTAATTTCATCGTGAAGACCTGATTTTGTAGTTGTTTGTGCTTACCTATTTCACTAAAATTTGTGAACAAAAATTGTAATGGGAAAGATTTGATAGTTTGGATTTAACTAAAAAAAATCACGAATAAACAACTAAAAAGTATTAATATTTTGATGTTATGTCTTAAAAATATTTTAAACTTTTTTATATTGCAAATAATTTTTAATGAATGTAAAAAGCTAAAACGGTTAGTGGTATTATAATTTTTAGTCTCGGTATTTTCGATTAAATTATTTTGTGTAATCGGAAAATTTCGATACAATGCTAATCTTAATCATAGTTATCAGTGGTGTGGGGTGAACTGCAACAAAAAAGGGGTTAAAAAAGCCACAATGGTGAAGCGAGCGGCGAGGCGATGACTACATGACATGCGGTGATCCATTACCTGAATAATATTTTTATAGCGTATAACTGTAATTTAAATAATACTATTTAGACATTTAAACTAACAATAACATTTAAACATCCGATTACATAATTCTTTGCACATCCGAATCAAATGACAAACACATAGATTAAAAGATCTAATTATAAAACATCAAATCACATAATTCTTAAATCAAATAACAAATGTAGACTAAAATACATCATCGTCAGAGACAACAATTTCACACCTCTCATCTCCACAATGTTCTCCATTTATATCCCATAATAGAGTATCTTCTTCAGAGTCCTCATCAACAAGCCTCTGATCTCTATGTAAACCGTTGAAGATGATAGATTCTGAGACCGAAGATTGTAGTCTACTTCATCGACCTTAATAGCTCTAACATCAACTCCTTCCAAAACATCTTCATCTATCCAAAACTTAGTTTTAGAATTTTTATTTTTTTAGTTAACAAACAAATACC
Organism: Limnanthes douglasii subsp. nivea; assembly: GCA_036936605.1. Taxonomy (NCBI): domain Eukaryota; kingdom Viridiplantae; phylum Streptophyta; class Magnoliopsida; order Brassicales; family Limnanthaceae; genus Limnanthes; species Limnanthes douglasii. Next base: position 173,152,390 of record JAUPFV010000002.1, read on the forward strand.
ATACTTAGCGCCTTGCCAAGGCCACCACGACAAGTGCCGTAACCGCCACGGTCATCACGACGAGCGTCACATTAAAAACTTCGTCGCACCCCATCCTGAAACGATATCGCCTCATCTTGCCTCGGACGCCACAAAGAGACACGTGATAACTAGGATCTTAGTGCTCAAACAATGGTTTATATAAAACAATACTGCACTGCCTATTATAAATAAGTTATTAATAATTGTAATAGTTGGCCACAAATATTTCACCCCAAACTCTTATATTAGGATTATCAGATCTTATTCATACAGATAAAATATACTGTAGCATATGACAAAAGGAGTATAAGTATTGAATAATAATCTTTGTACTTGGCCACTTAATATAATTGAGTTTGTGTATAGAGTAAATAGACTATCCACATAAACTCCATTGGAATAGCCTTGGCCTAAATATATGAAGTGCTAATTGTTTTCGTTCAATTAAGTATGTTAGAGCATCACCATTGTGTGAAGTGTCTATAAATTGGTATGTGTACCTTACTCTTCTTACCTATTCAAACAATTTTTGTCGAAAAAAAGAAAAAGCTAGTTTGATTCTTGTAAAAATGTACACAACTAAGTTTTAACGGGCTACTAAAGTTAAATCTCTCGAGCCCAGGAATCAATCAAGCCTCTTTCAGACAATGATTGTTTGTTGGAGTTGTACCTTAGACAGAATCCTACTGTCCACTTTAAACAAATACTTTTGTTCAATCTTATGAGATGGTCCATCCAATCAAATCAAATGGTGTTTCAAAAGTGTGATAGATAGAGAGGAAGAGAGTAATTAGCAGCTAATGACAGTGTAAGAGGTGTAATAAATAAAAGCAAAAGCAAAAGCGAAATAATAATAATAATAATAATAATAATATTATGGTGAAAGAGACGGCAATAGGTTATACACTGCGGGTAAAAACTTGAAAATGGGTATAAGAAGGTTAGGGAGTGAAGGGCTTTATTTAGAACAGGATTGCTTCACCTAATTGGCCAGTAGTCTGATCAATGAATCTTTCCTTAATTTTGGTAGTATCTTTTGTCTAACACTACTTCACTCTCTTACTTCTCCTTCTTTTCTTCTTCAATATGGAAATTACACAACATCTCCACTTTTCCATTCTTTTCAAATTTATTTAATCAAATAATCGGAAAGGAATAAGTGGAAGAGAACGCATCAACGATTGGATTCTTATGATTGGATTGAATCAACAAGCAGAAAATAATGGGTATTCATCGAGTCTCCTTTAAAAATCAAATTTCTTAGATATCGCTATTGATTCGGAAAGCAAATATTTAAGTCATCATGTAAATTAAATTATTACATATAACTATTATAATTTTAAACAATAAAAATTATTTTTATATTAATATTTTATAATCGATTTCTATTTAAATTTTCAAAATCCGTTCGTCTTGTCGAATTATTTTCTATAAATTAAAAATAATTTATTTAATCTTGTAAAACAAAATCATTTTTTTAATCTAAACACAAATATTTTATATTAGTCTAATTTGTTTCGAATGGAATTGAGATTATTTTAGATTGATTTTAAAGTAAATTAATGTAGTTGAAAGAGAGATATCAAGTTTGAATTTTATAAGATTTTTTAAAAAAAAATTGTAAGTGCTTTTGAAAATCCGGTCCAAATCTAAAAGTTTTCATTTGTTTAATATTCGAAAAAAATTTAATATAAAAGAAAATGACATCGAAAGTATCTACTCACAAATTATACGGTCATCTAATACCAAAAACTATAATTTATGCTTATTTAAGACTCATCTTAACTAAATAACTCTCACTCATTATCCATTTTTTTGAATATCTTAAATACCCCCTACCAACTATATAAGCTTAATTTTTTTGTCAAAGTTGTTTTCCCCTTTATTTGAGCTTTTATTTATTTGAATTTGTTTGGAGCTGCATCTCTTTTTCTCTTCATACCATACTATACCCTACTAAAAACCCGATTTTCACGATTCAGATGATCGAATTAGGTATATCGATGACTCTACCTACGGTTTATATGTTCACCGACGAAGAGGATGATCCTGAACCGTTTCAAAGCATCATTGGAGTTTGTTGATTTCCGATTGTTTCATATAAGTTTCTTGATTTCGGGTTGTTTCATCTAAGCATCATAGGACTTTTCTTTTTCCAGATGTTTTATCAATGATGGAGGATTGTCGTACTATAATAACTGAATCACATACACAATACAATCGGTTTATAACTTAACCTTTCTCTGCTTCATGTTCTATTTATTTTAAAACAGAATGTATAAAAGTACGATTTTCATGAGTTTTTGTTGTATGTTAAGTTATAAACAGGTTGTATTGTGTATATGATTCAGTTATTATAGTTGCCTGAGGTATGGTAGAATATATGGACTCCATATTAGAGTTTCTAGGCATGTGTAGTTGATGATGCGAGATTAATTTAAGAAGATGCGAGATTAGCGCATTTTTCCATGATGTATCAGTACATGACCATGCGAGTTTAGTTGAAGATATGTTATTATGAACATGTGATTCCTTTATTGATTTACTGCACGATACCTTTGAAAACAGGTTGTGAGAGTTGTGCTCATTAATAGGCACACAAGTTCAGTGCTTTTTTAACTGTGTTAGTTTATATTTGCTAAACATGCGATTTGTCAAATAACAAACCATGTTCCTAACTGTTTCTTAACTGTTCCACGTATGGTAATATTTGTCTATACCATGAGTTTTTATTTTCGAAACCAGGCCATAACAAGATGACTTGTGAGGTTCCACTTTAAAGTGTGATTCCTTACCTACAGAGCCATGTGATTCCTATACATCTTAAACATGGTATTTCTTCATTAGAATTTAATCGCGCAAGCTCTTTGTATATAGAACAATTCGAGTTTTAAGTCTATCGCTAGATCTTTGTTACAACTATGCGAGATATATCCATTTCACATCGTCCTATTTTAATGAATATTATACATGCCACTTGTTCATTATAATCCAATCACGTGAGTTCTTTGTATATTGAATAATTCTAGCTTTAAGTACATCATTGGATCCTTGTGTCTATAATTATGCAGGATATGTGCATTTTGTATCGTGCGATTTTAGTGAACATTATACATGCTACTTGTTCATTATAATTCATTCTCGTTAGTTCTTTATATATTTAACCATTCGAGTTTTATGTCCATCACTACATCATTATGCCTATAACTACGTAAGATATGGGTATTTCACACCATGCAATTTGGTGAATATTATACATGCTACTCGTTCATTATAATCCAATGACGCGATTTCTTTGTATATTTAACCATTCGAGTTTTAAATCCATTACTAGATCCTTGTTTATGTGAGATATGTGAATTTCATATGATTTTAGTGAATATTATACATGCTACTTGTTCATTACAATCCAATCGCGCGAGTTCTTTGTATTGAACCATCAGAGTTTTAAATTTATCACTAGATCCTTGTATATATAATTATGCGAGATATGTGCATTCTAACTGTGCGATAGTAATTATATTATACTACTACTTCTTCATTATAATCCACCCGCGTGATTTTTTGTATATTTAACCACCATACTTACTTCTAAGGCTGATTAATATCATATAATTTTTATATTCATTAAAAACAGATTAATAAAAACAGATTACATGGCCCTAACATTATCCACACACTCAACCCTAATAAAAAATATATCATAGTATAGGGTTTGTAAGTTTACATCAAAACAAAAAATGCAAAATAAAAATAATCAACCATCAAAAGAGTCTTCTTCCTCAGACTCCCCTTCATCTCTCTCCTCATCATCTTCCTCCTCTTCAAACCCCAAGTCCATCTTGTTGTCTGCCTCATCGTCTTCGACCTCCATGTACGTGTCTAGTACATCTTTGAACCCTCATCATCCCATTCGTCTCTCTTCTTTTTGTATATTAGAAGCTCATTCTCGTCAGACTCGTCTCCCAAAACTTCCTCATCGTGGAACAAGAATATCAACCTGTCTCTAGAAGGCTCCGAGGAGTACTCGATCGTTATCTTGTGTTTGTAGTTCGAGATGTGTTTGGACCGGTTAGAAAGGCCATCATCCGAGGATCAATAACCATAAGAGTCAAAAGAGGAACGAGAATGGGCCATAGTATTTGAAGATGAATAGTATATGAGTGTTTTGCTTTTAAGAGTTTATGTATACTAATCTTTAGGTACTCTTATTTGTAGGCGGAACTCTAACTCATCTCTAAATCAATCTCGATATTTTTTTGTAGTTATTGCTTTAGTCATTATTAAATATTTACCTTTGTCAAATCAAGCAATACATTAGCTAATAGAAATAACTATAGCTTAAATACTAACATAATTACATAATCGCTAGTTTATATTTCATTTATTAATTACGATGCGTTTTCACTGTAAAAGACGAGTTACCAATGCATTGAAAAAACAAGGCAAACGTACGATTTCTTTGCATTTTAAACATGTGTGATTCTTGTAAATATTAACTAACGAGACAACACATCTTACATAACCATTCGTGGTACTCACTAATCTGTCAAATTACTCATAAAATATCAAATTACTTACAAAATATGTCAAATTACGAAAATCTCTATCAAGATAGCTACCACCAAACGTTAGTATTTGTATAATTTAGAAAATAATAAAACATTTAAGCTCTACTAGTAGCACACATATTCACAAACAAGAACGCCGCACTCGAGGCTACTTGTTTTTTTGTGGGATATCTCTTACATTTTCACTATATATCCCTTATTTACACCAACTATGTATCATTTTTCATACAATATGCCAACTGCTAAGAAGAGTTTAAAGCATCTAACAACACAAATATTATACACAAAATTATATCCTTTATTCTTCCTAGAATTATCTCTGTTGAGCAGGGATGGTTTTTCAAAGGCAGAAACATCATGATAATATCTTTCTTGCCCAAGAATTAGCTCAAGATCTCAACAGACAAAGAAAGGGGGATAATATATTAATACAAATTTATGTGTCCAAATCTTTTGACATGCTCTCTTTTAGCTTCTAATTGAAGTTCTAGATAGTTTTGGATTTAATAATCGATTCTCATACCTTATCCTTAAAAGTATAAATGTTGTCTGCTTCTCAATCATTACGAATTGATATCTTCATGTATATTTTCAAGTAAACAAAAGAGGTGAGATAAATGGATCCATTATCCCATAGTCTCTTTATAATTATGGAGAAATTCTTAATCATGAGATTGAAAACGTTATTTGAAGAAAATCAGGTTTTGAGATATAAGTGAAGAAATGACTTGATAATACATTGTCTTGCTTATGTAGATGACTTTATAACTTTTTCAAAATGGTTATCTTCCAAGCATCAAGTCCTCAGCTCCTTCCTGCAAAAATATCAAGATCTCTCTGGTTATATAATAAATAAGGATAAAACCAAGTTTATTACATCATTAAGGTTACCATTAACAAAGATCAAGATGATGGAATCAGTCATTGAATTTACTTATGATCTATTACTATTCAAGTATCTTAGGATTTCCGTTCATACAAAAAACAGTCCGAGTTTGATTGAAGATTTGGTTACCAACGTTAAAAGCAATTTTTTTGATTGGGATGGAATACTTCTCTTGTTCGGATGAAAGCTTACATTAATCGAATCTATTCTAATCACTATCTCAGCCTATCATATTCAAATTATTTTCCTTCATAAAAGAACCATTAACAAACTGAAGGGTTGTGCCACAAGATTCTTTGGAGATCAACAAGCTATAAGATGGTTATCAATTGGTCTAAGGGGTTACACTTGTGCTATCCATTTGAAGAAATGGGCTCAATTTTAGAAGATTAGAAGATTTCGAATCATCCTACTCTTGTAAATTTATGGTTGACATTGGAAGAGCATGAGTCATTTTTGGCTAAATACGTGAAATCAATATATTGTCCTACCCTTAATCCTATAATATTTCAAGCCAATAATAGGGGTTCCAAAACCTGGAAAGTCTGATAAACATCAGGGCTCTTGATGACAGTTCCATCTTTTGGTCAATTGGTCAAGGTGACATTGACTTCTGGCTTGAGAAATGGGGCCAACCTAATCCTTTAATAAATTTTTTCTAATAAAGAAAACAACTCTTGGTATATTGAAGATAAAATTAGGAAGTTTTGGCTATCTCACCATTGGAATCTAGTGTTTCTCAAGAATAATCTTATGGCTTCATACATAAGTAAAATATTGAAATTTTCTATTAAGTAAGAAGAGGAAGATTGTGTCAAATGGTATTTATCTGAAACATGATCCTTCTGCACAAAGGTTACTTGGAACTCAATTATACACAAGGGGAAAAAATCAAACATTTAAAAAATGTGGAACTCCTCCACTCCTGAGAAGTGTTCCTTCTTATTATGGAGGGTAATTTATAAGTGAATTCTAGTGAAATCTATCATATAAAAATGTGGCTTCAAACTATAAATTTTATGGTAACTCTGAATCAATCCAACACTTTTTTGTTCAATGCGATACTGCATAAGAAGTATGGAAATACTTTGCCGGCGTTTTTGGTATCCTTATCCACATGTAATTATCATGCCCTTACATGATAAGAAGTTGGTTTTGGTCAACCGAAAATATGTCCATACTTAATGAGGAAAAGTCCCTCTGATCTACAGAAAGATATATATTGAATATCAAATATACACAAACACCACAATCTTAGACTGTAATCTCTCTTAGAGATGAAGAAAATATATTATATTATGGAAATGATTCATTCATTTCAAACATCAATACAAGGTTCTGTTTCTTATATAGAATATACAAATAAACTGTTTGATCTCATCTATATAACTAAGTTAACCATCATTCCTCCAATCATATGTTGGGTACTTTAGCAATCCAGAAGCAAGAGAAAACATAAAGGCCTATCTTCTAATGGAAATCTATTCTGGCTCATATCAAATCCATTCTATCTAGTTTGGATCAGGCTAAACTCCTAAAAAGATCTGATTGGTCTCATGACCTTAATACTGCTTTAGAACTAGGTTGTATTCATCATCTTGATAAACATAGGTCTTATCTTCTTCTCAAATGGAAATTTCCTCTAAGGAATATATACAAACTCAATATAAATTGAGCTTTCATCCTTTCAGGAGAATCTTGCGGAGGTGGTTTAATTCAATTCAGCTCTTGTTAAGACTCAATCACGTATGATAATTGAGATGCGAGCTAAAGGATAAGGCCCATTCATATCTTGCTCATCTCCAATCATGTTGTAGAAAGCTAACTACATCAAACATGACAATACGTCACATTTTTAGTTAGTAAAACAGTGCAGCAAATTGGATTTCTAAAATATCTCTTAAATCTAAGAAAAATTTAGACTATAACGTGAAGCAAGCTCATGTCTCTCTAATGGAAATTATTTGTCTAGAAAGCCTGGAAATAGGATAGAGTATAATAGAATATTACTAGTTTCAAAGACGAGTTTCATCAAGAATTTTAATCTATATTTAGTGTATTCTAACATTTCTAACTTTTGGTAAGCAGTTACTACCTGACTATTGTCTAAATTTTATATTACAGGTTATAGTTCGATAGTTAGCTCTTCAACAAAAGGATGATCGAAAAACTAGGGATGGAGATAGAAATGAATATTCAACAAGGAGTAAATATTTCTGGATTCAAAAATAGTACTTGAGCTCTCTCAAAGCTGTTAGCACCCAAATCTTGATTGGAAGAGAAAAGTTACAACCTCAAGAGAATAAAATCCAGAGTTAAATCTTGGTTGGTATCTAAAGCACATCATTTCAAAATCTTGCTCCATTATTAAATTCCCAGCTATAAGACATGCTTTTGAATGATCTGTCTCCAGCTTGCTTCTATGGTTTCTAATTATCTATGATTCTAGAAGAAATTATGCAGAAATATTGGAAGAGAGGAAGAAGACCATCAACTTCTATTATTCCAAAAAGGAAAAAAAATAACTTACTAGAGAAATGACAGATATTGGTCAAAGTTGAAACATGATATTCTCTGAAGGCCAAATCTACTCTCTCAAATTTTCAGCTTAAAATGATAAAAAATGTAGCTGGAAATGAAACATCAAATTGACGGATCTTTCATCAAAGGAAAGGAAGAATAAAACTCATCTTAATAGTTATATCCTATGTTTAGCTTGTACAAACAATGGGAGCAATTTACAAATGTTGGGTCATGCGATTATTCTCTAAATGTATTAATTTATAAATAATAAATTGTTTTATTAAAAACATTAAGTAAATTAAAATATTGTATACTTATTGTACATCCGGACTAAACGATGGTAGATGATACGGATGGTCTTTTATTTAATAGTTTAACAATTAATTGTTTTTTATATTTAATCTAGTAATTAAAACATTACATTTATATAAAAAAGTCAAAAATAAAAAAATCGAGCAAAATAAGAAACCTAAATTTATGTAATATTGTTTTACACAAAAAGTTCAAAAGAAAAAACAGAATTTATTAAAAAAATTAGGAAAATTTGGATATTTAACTGAAAAATATAAAATTATTTTTAAATAAGAACGGACAATTGCTCGTGTCGTAATTTACTTACGATCGAATTCAATTTTATTGAAGTTTTCATATAAAATTACCTAATCTAATTAATTTGTTAAAGATTTTATAATACTTGAATTTTTATTTAAATTATTTTTAGACAATATAGCAAGTCATTATATTAGATACATAGTTAAATAATATTTTTTCTATGTATTAATTTGATTTTTTTTCTCACATCATACTTTCTTTTATTTCATAATTGGTATAAAAAATCTACTTCACTCATAATTTTTTTTGTTTTTTATTTTGATCTTCATGGAGCTCGAGGTTGAACTTAAAAATTGTTTTATCTCCAATTTTAAAAATAAAAAATTGATTAAAAATAGTTTTTGTCCGTCACTCTAGATGGAGACAGAAGTTAAAGACGCCTAATAAGTCATTCCGTCTATCGTATCAAGTTAAACAAATATTGTTATGTTATGTTTTTTGTTAGAGCCTAATAAAATTAGGTTTAAAAAAATAAACATGATTTTTACCAATCTCGGGTACAAATATACTTGATTTTTCAAGTCTGATATTATGAGAGGTTTGGTGAGTTTAGGCTTTATTTTTTAATATTCCAAATATGAATTTAAAACCTTGTATCTTCTGTTGATTGGTGAATATTGATTGCTTTATCATAACAAAAATATTACAACTATACATATAACCATAAATCTAAAACTTGATGTAGATATATATCTACAAACCCGAATTATGTTATAGCATGTAGAATTCCTTATATCCGACTAATTTTTTTCATTATTTGATTCAATTTTCAGATCATTAGAAGCACCAACCTAGAGTTCACGTCCGCGTAAATATTTTGGAGATATTAGAACTATATTAGACGAGGTTAAGGTAAGGCTAACTACAAGGCCCCGTTAAGATGTAAACATAAAAATATACTGATATCAATTGATCCATAAATAGAGAGTCACTATTGTCACAGACAAAGGTCTGACCGTCGTGACAAGCAGACGATAAATCTTATCATAATAGTGGTAGACAAAAATGACATCTGATAATGTGTCATGAGAAGAAAGTGTATCATGCGGTGATCAAAGAGGATGTGCATGGGAGGCCAGTGTGTCATTCGGTGGTCATGATGAAGATTCTGGAAAAGACTCGACCAAATCTTTTTTCCTTTGCCAGAAAGCTTAAAAGCACAAATAAAACAAACAAAATGCATGGATGTTAACAACACTCGATCATTTCATGATTAGGTAGAGCACTAGGTGTTGAACACGATAATGAGGAGTGTAAGTATCTTCATACTTATATTTATCAAATATTTTACATTGTAAATTCCAAAAAGGTTTTTTTTTAATTTTTATACTCCTATACAGGTTTACGCTTTCAGACTCATTATTCGGTTTTAGTGTTATGTGATATGTCTAGACAGATTCAAGTATAATTATTGTTGGCTGAGACTCCCTTTATTAATTTCTTAGATCTATCATGTCGGTTCAACATTAACTCGATGTTGACGTAAGCTATCGTCGAGAGATGCATACATGAGACTAATATATTTCAGTTTCAGAGATATTTCAATCATTTTTTATAATATCTCCTTCATCATTGCCCTCCCACTAGAGGGTTCTTTGTTGGAGTTAAATGATATGAGACCAATTGGCCACCAAGCTGCTCGTGCATACCTCACATATTTTCTTAGATGCATAATATTTAGTGATAGTAGCCAAAAGTGCATATAGGGATATTTACTGTTCGGTTTAGATAACTTATGCAGGCCTTTGTATTAGCCTTTTTCTACCATTGATTAGGGGATATGAGACATATGCACGACTATCTGATTCGTATGTTCGTCTACATCAAAGCTTATATTTTGTAGAGAGTTATACAATAATTTAAAATGGTCCAATGTATACCTATGTTGCCTTTACAAACTAGAGAATAGTTGAAAAAAAAAATGATACTGCCCGATACAGTTGAAGGAAATTCACTTGGTCAGATTGGCGTATGCATAAGTTAAGTAGATATGGTTTAACATATCACCTTACATCAGTTCCCATTTAATGACATATAGATACTATAACTATTTCAGGATGTACAATCGGTATACCATTACCAAGAGAGATGTCAGTGACAGAATAGCGACGGTGGAGGCTAATCGGCTGATTAACAACTTGCATCTACGTACCAACGATAAAAAAAAGTCAGATATCACTCAACAAACCAGTGGTGCAAATTAATTCTCTATGGTTGTTTAAATGCATTTTTGGACTTATCTTGTTTTGTATTTCTTAGAATTTTGTTTTGTTTGAGATGATGTTGTTTTGTTTACCTGTTATTTAATACTTGTATAATATTATATACGATTTGTTGAAGTTGTTGTTTGTAAATCACTTGTTTCCATTTTGAAATTAACTTCAAATAATGAATTCATATAATTTTAAATTTAATTCATTAAATTAAAACTATATCGCTTTGAAACAGCAGAAGTGTTTGTATTTGAAATAGGATGGTACTTCATTACTCTTAGTGGATTCCATTATCCTTATATGAATATTATTAGTCTTCGTCGATTATACTATAATAAACCAATAATATAAAAATAGAAGCACCATTCGTGATGGAAATCAATGTTACCAAATATCCAAATAAGGTTGTGGAGTTTTCAATATTGATATTTGAAAAAAATTGCCAAAACAATAGCAAAAATCATACAAGAAAAAGGCGCAGATTTATAGGATGCAGTTTTCTCTAAGTTGTACTATTTTTACGATTCATACCAATTCCCCGTGCTGGGAACTTCACGTGGAAATGAAGACGTAAAAAAATGTTCAAATATTTGAACGCATATTGGGTTTTCGATATTAGATATAAAAACGGCAAATTAAGTTTGAAATTTTAAGAATAATATCATTAACATAACATAATATGTGAAGGACAAATAAATGATATTGATTTTGCACATCAAAATAAATAGAAACAAAGATATGATGATGTATTAATTATCCACTCTTATCTTTTATTTTTTTAATTTAGATTTCCTATATAATCATTATATTTTGTGGTTTGATTATTTTTATAATATTTTTATAATAGTTACTTTAGAAAAAATATTTATTAAAGTATTAAATGGTGCAACAAACAGACTGATAAAGATTTAGAAAACGAGTTCCCTATAAGGTTCCCATATTGCATAGCCAAAACCTGACGCTATAATGATACAATACCGTCGGTACCAGACCATTGTGTCGTCAGACCATGCCACAAAGACTTTAAATGTTTTATAAATTGTGACTATACAAATTTGGTATTCGTACCATTGATATGATTTCTTGGTCTTGCCGGTTCTAAGCCATCATGCCGATGATACCAAACACATACTTTGACAGAGAACACTTTGTAAAATTTGGAGTCGTTAGTACCTGGTTCCAACGATATAATGTCATAGTACTTTTGATATCATATCATTGTACCGCTGGGACCATGTGTACCGTCTGATTCATGGCATGCTTTCCTTATTTAATTCAATACTATATATTAAGATAAAATATGTCGCTTAGGTACATATGTTGTTATAGTATTTGTTGCTTTATCTATATTTGTCACTTAAATCTTATATGAAGTTATATAACCTAAATCACCAGTCATTTTTTATATATACCAATCAAAATCCTTTTATATCCTTATTTATAAAATTTTGAACAAAACATATCTCTAAGATCTACGAAATTATCTAGAATCTGATCGACAGTTCATGTTCGCTTCAAGCCATCACCATAGTAAAGTAAACAAGACATATGAAAGAACATCATTTCTTGATGGAGTGGTATGGAACATGTATTATTTGATATGAATCGCGTCAAAACGATGGTATATGAATATGGATATGAACAAGTTTTTATCATGTGATACTTTTTTAAACCACTTTCAAATTATTAGATATGCGACATCCGGTATGATATGACACAAGAGGCGATCGAGTAATTCTATTTGCATATTAATGATTTCATTCCGAACCTTTCATGCACGAGGTGAACATGATCCTCATTGAGAAGAGATTGAAAAAAAGGATGATTATACTGATAAAATAGATATGCAAGAATATAATACTTCCTAAATTGTTTTATAATTTGTGTTTGGTTGTAATGTCTTTTTTATTTTATTTTTAATGTTATAATGTGATGTTTAATGTTATGATTTTAAGTTCAATCTTTACATATAAAGTGTTTGTTAAATCAGATGAAAAAATATTTAACGCAAACATATTACAATGACAGATAGTTCGAAAATAAATTGAATGTAATAATTAAATGAAAATATCTAAATCAATCAATTGGGGTAGCAGTTTGGAGGTGGACAATTTTGTATCTCCAATAAATGGTGCAGCGAGGAGTGATCAGTAGTTTCCAATCTTCCATTTCTAGGTTATGCATTGTTATACACGAAAAATATATTAGTGAATACCATGCTTTATTACCCGTAAAAAGCTATATATTAAAGTTAAATGAATTAGGATGCAAAAGTCATATTAATTCTACAAAAAAACTGAATCAAATACTTACGTGGATTAAATGATTGTTATCAAGAAAACCAAGCCTGATTTATTTCATTTCAGATATCAAAGACGGCATTTTGTAATGGTAGAAAAGTGAATTATAGGTGTTTGATACACAATTTCTAATGCAGTTAAACCTTTGAAGTGATCGTCACTCCCATGAAGGGTATTTTCATCAAATTTTGGATACATATCATATTATTAAAATAATTGAGACTTTGTATGAATATTTTTAACTTATTCATACAACTAAATACGAATGTATAAACCAAATATTATTTATAAGATCATAGTAAAAAGACTGTTTAACCATCATTACCCCTCTTGATGGCCATACAAGCCATACAAATTTCCTGAAATCTGAAATGATCATCGAGTGATACTCGTTAACCGTAGTTATAAAACATTAATAATATATGTAATTTATTCGGTCAAGAAAACGTAGTTTATAACCAACATTTTCGTTTATTTGTTCGACTAGTAATGGTTTACTATGACTAATCGTTCAACTTTCGTGTTACGACATATGAACACGAACATACAGAGTTCCACCATCTTTTTAAATTTTGTATGGTATCATAAAATTTTAATATATATATATATAGTTAATCATGCATACACGTAACTCTATTTAATTATATCAGAATTTAAAATGAACTGATTGAGTTCAGTTATGTTTCCACATTTTGAATGACGGAATTTTAAAAGTTCCAACGAGTAAAAGGTCAGTATTTGTTTTCAGATTCTAAAGCGTGTTCAAAAATATTATCTATCTCGTTTAATGGAAAATATTGTTTCTAATTTATATTTGTCGACTGATGACTATGTTATTTATGTTTATTTAAAGACTTCAAAAATAAAGATGTTTTCGAGTAAACAAGATTTCAAACCATTTTTTCTAAATATGTTCTATATACCATTCGTGGTTGCTTTCTATGACAGCTTGAATAAGCTAACCCAATTTTTGTTTGAAAAGTTATGTCATCATTAGATTTGAATGTATAACTATATATAACATTTTCTAATGACCGTCCAAAATATATTAAGAAAAAAATGATTAATAATTCTTGGAACTCGTGCTAACACAGTAAAGTATCTTGGAGTGTATAAGCACAATTTTAGTCCCGTACTTTAATATTATTAACGTTTCTAAAAGGCTACAAAACTATTTTAAAATTATTTTTCAAGGTGTTACCTTGATTTCTTTAAAATTATGTCTTCATATTTGCATTGTGTTATTAAGTCACTTTTTCCAATCAATCTTTTAATTTCTTCATATTGATTCTCAACTAAAGAATGAACCTTACCCAAATTAAAATTGGGATTAAACATACTCGTACCAATAAAACTCTTTAGGTTGGAATGAGGGCTCTCAACCAGCTAGTGGTTGTCTTTCTGAAATGCATAAATATATTTATTTTACACATGACAAACTTATGAATTTATAGAATTAAGTAAGAATTTCCGGTATATAAAATTGCTTATGGATAGTCATTAAACTAACACTTTATCTTAGTCCATGTTTTTTGAATTTATGTTTGATCCCCGAATACATTATTTCATTCCATAAATCCATAAAGTGACAATATACATTTTCCTTCTACATGTGCTTCTTCATGTGATTGACATATATTGTTTGTTGTTTCTATAACATTCATCAACTTTAATTCTCTATTCGGCACAACTAAGATCGGTTTTCAATCGAGGTAATTTTCATGGACGATTGAGAAAGATCTATTATCCACTTGAAATGGTTAATTCTCCCCTAACGTGAACACAAATACAACTTGAAAAATCAATTCCGTCGAGGTTACCATGCCGATCTCTAATAAACACATCTTATACCTCAATTCGATTGAGATTCCAACTCAATCAAGTATTATCAAACAATATTGGTTAACAAACCAAATTCTTAACTCATTTTAGTTTACAAAACTTATAACCAAATTAATTTTAATTGTTTTTGTAAATTCAGACCAACCTGATATGATTACTATTTCGAAAAAATCAAAGTAAAATTATTTTTCTCTAATTCATAAAAACAATCATCTATTTGACATATATTTGTAAAAACATATTAAAATAAAAACAATTATCTCTACTATTTATTTGAAATATATTAACGAATTCCCACATGTGTGACAATGACAACACCCAAATTACAAAAAAGCCAATATCAAATTATAGCTTACAACATAGAAAAAATCCACAACTTAGTAATTAATTTACATGTGATAATCATGAATTAACTAAATAATGATTAAAACAACTTTGATTTATGTATAATACAACCATGAGTCCGATGTTGCAATAACAATTTGTTAGATATATTATTTTTATTTTCAACTGGCATGATATGCTCACGTTAATCGGATAACACCAACAAAACTATAATATCAATTCATGTTTGATGTTGCATGTTTAAAGTTTTGATGTTTTTTATAACTAATTTTCTAAAAGTTTATATACGCGCAATAATTCATGACAACATGAGACAACAGTTATAATATATAATGAACATAATATCTAATAGAATGTTATTTTCCGTGGAATATTTTTTAGTTTTATCGTATGATGTGGTGTAAATCAAACGTCAAAATTTGAGCTAGTTCTTCATTAAATTATTTTGGATGTTGAGTACGTAACCACTTTTTGTATAATTCAATCTAAATTTGCATTATGTGTATATATTTCACAAATGAACACAAATATTTATAATGTTGTATGGCCAAGTCAACTAAGCTTTTAACTTTCAAATGGTTCTAGTAAGTTTGAAGAAGTAATATAATCAACATAAATAATGGATTTTGTGATAATATTAAGCCAATAATGAATATTTTAAATTATGTTTCTTGATATAATATATAATACGATGGACCATTTGTCTAGTAAAAAAAACTATGATAAAATTATTTAAATAAAATACCTAAATTGTTTTATAACCATAAAATAAGTTTATTATGTTAAGTTTAAAACTGAGACATTTATCAACGTGGAGTTTTTTTAGAGGAAAACAATTACAAAACCTCTTAAATTAATGGAAACTTACAATAGACAGAGTATCTTATTCATACTTTCAAGACCATAAATTCTCTAGACTCCTTCCACCACCAAATTCCTTCATCTAAATATATGTCACTCAGATTTAGAAAAATACTTCATGAACACAATAGTATATGTTAAAAGTTTAAAGGAACAAAAATATGGGCTTTGGAATAGCTTAAAAGAAACATTTGAACATTCTACATAATGGATTATAATAAGTGACTTTAATGTCATCTCAAAAGTCAGAAGAGCAGTTAACATGTCCTACTTTATACTTGAGAAGTATGGAAAACTTTAAAAATATATTTCAGGATTGTTATTTAGAGGATGCTAGTTTCTCGAGATCGAAATAGACATGAATAAACAATAATAAATAGAAAGCAAACTCCAGATGGTTGGACTATTTTGAAACAACTAAAGCCAGACACCTAACTAGAACTGGCTATGACCATTCACCTTTGTATATATCTATCTCTGTTGATAAAACCATTCACCATTCAAATTTCAAAATATATGGACATTACACACTGATTTTATAAAAGTGGTGGAATATAATTGGAAACAAGAGATGCAAGGCCCTCTTATTTATGCATTTTGGAGCAAGTAAAAAAGGCTAAAGTGAAGGATGAAAACATGGAATTTGGATTTTTTTGAAACATATTTGATTCTATAACTCTTTTTGAAGTGGAAGTTCAACACTTAGAAATCTGTTTTGAAGTTAGTAAAAAACTATAAGATAAAATAAAGCTTTCAAAGGTTAAAACTACAGAACTACAATTATTGGGAAGAGAAGACATGTATTGGGAACAAAAATTTGGGGTTAAGTGGAGGAAGAGGATGTGGATCTAAAGATTAAAGATTTTCATAACTATGTGAAGAAAAATAAGAAAACAAATAGAATTTTTAGAATTAAGAAGGGTGAAAATTTAAAATAACTGATCAAAATGATCTAGGAAATTCACCTGAACTTTATTTTAAAAATATCCTACTTGAACCACCAAACCAATTAGAATTTGAGGATTTACAAGACATAATCCTTAAGATGATAACAATCAAGAGAATATAAGTCTTTTAAACTTACATGCAGAGTAGAAAATCCACAATGTTGTGAAAATACTGAATGCTAATGGAGATGTTGGTGTTGATGGATTAAACTCCAAATTATTTCAACATTGTTGGACCATAATATCAAAATACCTTTTTACAACTTTAAAATATTTCTTTTTAGGTCAAAATATACCTCAAGTAGTAGTTGCAACTGCTATATGCCTTGTACCTAAAACTGAAGCCCCAAAAACCTTAAATGAGTTTAGACCTATAAGTTTTAGCACTATATTGAATAGAATTATATTAAAAGTATTGAATGATAGAACGTCAAAGTTACTTCCTAAGAAAATTTATATGGAACGAGATGGATTTGTGATGGGAAGAAATATGCATGAAAACATTCTTTTGACTCGAGAATTAGCAAAGGATCTTAATAAAAATGTCAAAGATGATACTAATGATAAATATAGACATGTCTGAAGCATTTGATAGACTATCTTTTAATTTTTTTCTAACGATCATGAAAGCATTTGGATTTGATTAAAAGATGGATATAATATATAAGAAAGTGCATCAATAATATTCAAACATATTCATTATAGCAGAATAAGGAGATCATATATCTCCAAACATATTCATTATAGCAGAATAATATTTAATTAGAGGTTTAAAGAAGTTGTATAATGATAACTATAACATGAGATATAAAACTAGTAGCCAAATAGTCATACTCTGCTTGGCCTTTGCTAATGATTTCATCATCTTTGGAAATGGATCATATCCATATATTAAGAAAATATTAGAGTTCCTGAAATATTAATAAAGTAGATATGGTCAGATGTTAAACAAAGATAAAACTATGGTAGTACTTTTCCTCTCACATATATTAAGCAAGATTAAACATTATCAAGACTCCATATGGTCTCAACATTGGCAGACTCCCTATTACGTATCTTGGAATACATATTCATTCAAAGCAAAGAGTATGAAATTTTGATGACCCAATGACCAAAATAAGACTAAAGATCCAAGAATGGGATATGGCGGTTTTCTCTTTTGGTGGAAGATTAATTCTTATTCAATATGTCTTCAGTGTTATACCAATATATAACTTCCAAAGCTATCTAATACCTAAAATTATTATTTTAAAGATTGAGAAATGTGTAATAGATATATGTGGGGTACAACTAAAGCAAAACAGACATTCATTGGTCAAACTGTACCAATCTTTGCAAGCCTTATACTGAAAATTAGAAGATTTGTAAGAAATCTTCTCTTGTAAGTCGTGATATAAAATAAGGAAAAACTCTACTTAATGGGCTAAATATATGAACTCTCTATAATTTAAAACAACACATCGTTTGCAAGTCAAAGTAGCCACAAATTTCTAGTTTATTAAAGAATCTTTAAAGCTAGAGATAAAACATAAAACTATATTTACTAAAAATTAGGAAATAATAAGATTGGATGCTTTCATCCATTTCTCGAGAATTCTTATATTTGTTTTAAAAAGTCAGTAGGTTTTGGAGGGATCTAGAATAGGATATTGCAAAACTCAGAAGTTTTATCCTTAACTCAGATATTAAAAAGATCATAAAATTAAAAGTCAAGCGAGACGATGAAGATCAAATAAAATGGTCACTATCTTCAACAAGTGAATTCAATATAAAGAGAACATACAATTATATAAGGTAGAAATAATCTAAATCCAACATTTACAAGAGAATCTGGAAAAAAATATAATTCATAAAAAAATGATCTTTCCTAACTTGGAGAATGTTGAAAGGTCGGATACTTGTTGTACTATTTTACAAAGCAATAATCGTTAATTATGATCCAAATATCAATCCTACAATGAAAAGATTCTATCAGTCACTTATTTATAAAGTGTAATATGACATGAGAAGTATGTGAAAAAAAATTCTTGTATATCGAGGTTGCATATCACAAGAAAAATGACAGTTACCCAGCTGATTAGAACTTGGTTATGGTCAACAAAGAAAGAAATACATACTAGAACCATCATACCACCAATAATATGTTGTGATCTATGGTTTTCCAAGAAAAACGATAAACATCAAAATAAAATCTCAAATTCGAAGTCAATCTTATATTATATTTACAACCTAATATCTAGACTGGACAATGATCACTTACTTATGAGAAAATATTAGAAGGGAGATATCAACCTAGCTTATGAACTAGGATGTTATCAGTTAAAAAATTACCTAAGAATACATCTCTATTAAATGGAACAAACCCATTGGTAATAAGGTGAAACTTAACACGGAAGAGGTTTGCACACACTTTGGTGAATCAGTTGGTGGTGGAATTATTAGAGATAACTTAGGCATTATTGTCCAAGATTTTGGTCGTATTTATGGGAAACCATCTCCTATTCTGACAGAAAGCAGAGCTCTACTGGATGGGCTCCTCATGGACTCCTTATTTGCAAGGATAAGAACATATCTCAATTAAATATGGAAATTGATTCTTCTAAACTACTTGAAATGTTAGTTAAATAGATAACTCATTGGTTCGTATCACCTATTATTGTGTGTTGCATGAAGATCATATCAAATAGCATGTCTATACAACACATGTAGAGAGAACAAAACTCAGTAGTTGACTGGATTTCCAAACAGATACTACAAAAAAACATATTGGATTTTGACATTAACCAAGCCCTAGCCAACTCAGGACAATCACTTTTCTGAAAAATCTAGATCTGGATTACTTAAGAATAGAAGAGTAAATATTATAGTCTTTGAATATGGAAATCTCACTTTGTAAGATTTAAGTTTATTGCTTCATAGTTGGAAACCACAAAGATTGTAACTAAAGAAAAGGAGGAGATAAATCCAAAAGAACTACAAAGGGTTTGATACTTGGATCTCTAAAATAGCAACTTAAGCATCATTAATATGTTCATAATTTAATTTAATTTTTTCCCATAAATAATTAGTAAACTCATGTTTTAGAACTGATTATTTTTTGTATTGTTTTAGAGAGTATAATAAATTAAGTATTGGTAAAATATTTATACAACTAATGTAGTATTAAAATAATATATATTCAATTTACATATAAATTTTTTATAAGAACTTTAAGATTATTAGAAAATAATAGAACACTTTAGTTTAAACTCTAGTAATATCATAAATAGTTTTTTTAATATTAAGATTTTTGTCTTTTATTTAAAAAATTAAGATTATATTTTTATAACATCATAAAAAGTTCTAACCTTAAAACATATACTATAAATGAAATTTTTTATGTATAGTGTGCAAAAATGGCACCGTAAATAGAAGATGGACTATATAATAAGCAAGTATAGTGAATTTATGTATAATGTGCGAAGATGGTGAAACATCTTCGTACATATTAATTTATTTGGAACATTTTACGCGTTAATCAAGAAAAAAGAATGACTTGTTGTAAATTAATGTTTAAAGCCAAACAAAAATAAAATATAGCGTGTAAATATATAACATGTGTCGATTTATACAACGTGAAAAAATCGAATTTAAGGTAATATTAATTTTTACTGATGATTGACTATTTTAAGACAATCATGACATAACTTGGACACTTGAACATTGAGCATCATTAAAAGGATAGTACGACCATATTTTCATATGCTAACAATGATAAAATTGTATATATAGTACCGTCTAAGTTTAGTTTTGTACATTTAATATATTACATATATTAACCAACCGCAAATCAAGAATTTTGTTTTTATAGTTGTCACACATAAACTAAATTCAATTTACTATTTTAAAATAATATTTACTTGATCAAGTAGTGAACTTATTAACCGTACAAATCATATTATTTATTTTTAGAATGGAATTGTATAATATTATATATATCATAAGATCAATGTTACATGATGATGTTATACTATTTACCACTACCAAAAAAGATTTGTTGCAAGTAACAAAAATAATTAATATTAGACAAGTTTGATATAAAATATCTTGGTGTGTCTTATGTGTTAGGAATCTAATATACTTCAAGAGCATTTATATTAGGTTATAAACATATTTCAACGATATAGTTTGAAAACAACATACCCATGACATAATTAAATAAATTATCTCTTAAAAAATATTTTTTAATAAATTTGGAAAAGTATAAAATATATAAATTATCTATACTTTGATTATTAGAAGTTTTATATATCTTAAAAACATAAAGTCCATGTATAAATTCATAATAAAATTCTTAGAAGGTCACTTAAGAGATTTGAGCATAGAGTACTAAAAAGAGTTTTATGATATTTACAAAGAATAAAAGATCGCACATTATTGAGTAATTAAAAAGATCTCTTATATACTTATAATTCATAATTTTAGTGGATAATAGGACATTTCACACGATTTAAGGTTGCATATTTTTTAAAACAAAACTTAACACACATATCAAGTATTTATAAAACAAATATTATTTATTTACTATACAAGAAATAATAGAAAATAATCAAAATAATTTCATAAATAGAGCATTCGTATGGATGTTCTTCTTCTAAAAGATATTTATATACTGACTTTATTTTTCAAATTAAAGGTTAATACAACAAGGGCCAAGTCCTAAGTATCCAATTTAAGAGTGTAAGAAAGTGGTTATGATGGAGAAAGAATGTAAATTATTATAATTGGTGGAATCCAATTAGAAACTCTAGTGTTGATATGACATGGTTGTTGAATATTGGCTATGGTATAATGAAATATTGATTTAACAAATTGCACATGACGAGATATATAGCATGGACTTATTGTACATGGTTTGTTAATAAACACATACATACACTGTGAGAAAAAAGTAACCAAGAAAGATATATAACATGGACTTATGGGGTAGTTTGTGGGGTGAATCAAGACGAATCCATGGATAATATAAACATTTTAAATATTTAGTTGATTATAGTTTGTTTTTTGTTAAAATTATTTCAAAGGGAGATAAGAGGTTGATACTAGTGGTGGATATTCTATTAATCAAGTATACATGAGTAAATTATGCATGGTTCAAAAAAGTGAGAGGTAAAGGGACATGGGAATGTATGAGGTGGACTAGTTGGATGGTTTATACGAGTTATAAAAAATTAATCTTTGAGTCCTAAATATTCTCGCTCATTGTTATAATATAAAATGACGATTTTAAAGGTGCAATTAATTTTCAACATTGGTAAGTGTTTAAACACTTCGCATGTGTCAGATTTTTATTTGAGGGGATAAAACCATATCTATTTGGTAAAATGATATGTAAACATATGGTATAATATTTAAAAACAAATGAGAAAAATAATGGAAGAGGTCCATACATAAAAAAGATAATATAAGGAGGGTACGTAGACACAAGTGATGAAGTAGAAAAATATAATTTATGACTTCATTGCAAAGGAATGAATTACATGATAAATCTTATGGTATAGAGAAAGATGATTCTAAACAAGATTTTAAGAGAATATATTGTATGATTGGAATAGATGGATGACCGAAAATATGACACTAGTCGATATGTATTGTTTTGGCTAGAGAAAATACTAGAATTGGTATAAAATATAATTAAAATAAAATACACTTCATCCTTAGTAATGATTTAAAATAGAATTAACCTTACGGGAAAATCCTTCACTAAAAAAGATGGTATAACTTAAACTTACACATTCTCACTGATGCAAAATTAAGAAATATTATGAATATAAGAGAATAATGAAGAATATGTGTGTGATGGAAAGACATGTGCCATATCTGATCATAACATCATCAATTCAGATGTAAGGTGAGTGATGGGATAAATTTTTTAGATCAGTCGTGACATGACTAATTGTACCATTATCGAGTAACCATGTCAAATTTAGAGATGTCTCGTTTGCATCAAACTCAGCCCAAGCTACCAATAATCTGCTAAATTATTGAATAAGTAGGATGAGACAATATAATATTGAATATGAAACACTTGACAATATGGATATAGTTTGGTTACATGTACCTAGATTATAATTATTGTAATTTTGGAAGTATTGGTATTTGTTCATTGGTAGACGGTCATTATTGGGCATTGGTATATGCCAATACCAACATGTGCATGTAAGGGAAATGATGTACCCTAATTATTAGTTTTGGTTGGGTGTCATTGATAGTTTACTTTGTTTGTTAGATTAACATTATTTGGAAGTGAATTTTATAACCTAGTGATTGTCAGTGCAAATAGTTTAGAGGGCTCAAAGGAGTATAGCTTCTCATGGGTCTCCTAAAATGATAGAGAGGTCTCACGTGCTTGTAATGTACCAACAAGTTCATAATAGCAGTTTTCTATATGAGTAGAATCTTGTATGTGAGGTATTGTTGACGAAGAAAGTGACAATTCACTACCACATGCTTAAGGTAAGAATTAAAAATAAATAGTAACTAAATGTGTTGAACCTATATGATCTTAAAAACTAAAGGAAGAACCAAATTGATGCAAAATTCAAAGAAAAAAACAAATCCAGCATAGTTCAATAGTAGTAGCAACAAGTTAGTGATATTCAACCTCAATAGAAAAACACATTATAGTTTTCTTTCTTTTCGAAGCTCCACAAAATAAAATTATGCCAAAGGTAAACAAGTTAAGCACTAGTTGATAAGTAATCATACTTGTTACTTGTCCAGTTAATATCAGAGAAGATATGCATAGAGTCGGAGAAAGTATGAAAATATACCAATGAGTTATGATGAAAAAGAAGACCATCATTTAAGGTTCCACAGACGTATCACAAAATTGTTTAACTAGAATCCAATATTCAAATGTTGGTTGATGCATAAAATGAGATATTTTGTTAACAAAAAATAAACTTTTTGGAGAAGTGAGAGACAATTATCTAATGTTTCCCACTACAGTTCTATATTTTATGGGTTCAAAGAGAGGTGATCCAAATGATAACTTGATGAAGGATGAGATACTAAGTAAATGTGTATAAACGGTTAAAAAACTTGCATATCAATTCCAGTGAGCATAATATTTACATATTTCTCTTGTGAGTAGACTATAATGATGAATAATAGCTTTTATACGAATAAAATATGATAGATGATCAATATAATTATGAGAAAAAAGTTGACTTAAACACTCAACTTGAGATATAAGATCGTTACTATTCTTTATGTAGATAATATTGTCAACGTATACCATGATACATACTAAGTAGGTTCCAAATTAAAATAGATAATATCTAAGTGAAAGTTCTTAAAACCATAATTTATTAGAAATTAACATAATTCATGATATCATGTTCGATGAGCCTGTTTGGGATCATAAATTACTATAAAAATCTTGCATACATGGTTCACATTATCAGCGTCAATGAAGCCATGTGGTGGCCATATAAATGGTTTATGATATATTACCATGGATTAAAAATATGTTTATATCCAGCTTATAAAATACCCACCATTGATTATGGAAAATACCGAGCACACATCTCACAGTAGTTAACTTAATTACTAGGATGCATGTTTCAAAATAGTCCAATTCGTGTCATTGATGAAAATATTTAGATACAAGATGAGCTTTAATCTCGTTAGAGTTTATTTTAGCATAAAATATCCACTTACAACCTAAAATATCCACTTAAAACCTAATTTATTGGTGATTCCAATTGAAGAAATAAGTTCTTAATACCTTCTAAGAAGAAGGGAATCATACTCTTCAGGAATAACTTTGCGCTAGTTTGAGTATTTTTTATAGTATGAGTAACAGATGTGAGTTCTAAACTAGTTTAAAAAGCTAAATATTTATGGATATCATTATCCTACATATGATTTATGATATAGTTTTTCGCTAAGATAGTCATCTAATGGAAAAAGGCTGGTGTAGTGACTCATTGCGAGTCTGGTTAATGAAGTGTTGGAGTTATATGTAGTATGTGATCTACAACAAAGGCCAAACCCGAAAATTTTATATAAGGAGTTTAATTAAGTGATTGTACTAAAGAGAGGATATAAATTCTAATAACCAATATAATCCAATCAGAAGCGCTCATGGTTGTTGAATATTAAGTGTGTTGTAAAAAATATTGATAATTTGGACACAACAATATAAATTATCTCTTAAATATAATAAAACGTTCTAATCTTAAAAAAATTAATCTTAAAAACCACTTGATAAACTTACTTGTAAATACAAATACAAGATCAAGATTTAGTATTAAAAAAAGGCTCAACAACTTTTTTTATCAAAATCTTATAACTTTCTCTTACGTGATGATATTTAGTTTGGTTGAAGATTTGAGATAAGTGTTTTTAATTTTTTCATTGTATATTTGTTACATATACAAATTGTTAAAGATATGAGATATATTAAATATTTTTAAAGATACTACTCATTATAGATATTAGAGATATTACTCATTAGAGATATTAAGCTCACTAAC
This sequence comes from Limnanthes douglasii subsp. nivea, assembly GCA_036936605.1. Lineage (NCBI taxonomy): Eukaryota > Viridiplantae > Streptophyta > Magnoliopsida > Brassicales > Limnanthaceae > Limnanthes > Limnanthes douglasii. Next base: position 173,178,033 of record JAUPFV010000002.1, read on the forward strand.
CTATTAAATTATTACTCTAAAAATAGTACCTTAAGCTTTTTTTGTAAATATACAATTTGAAATAATAAGATTTTAATGTCTATTTACTTTTTCTATTTTCTATAGAGTATTAAAGAGTTGTTCGATACTTGGATTGATTAATGGAGGAAGGGTAGCTCTTGCTGTTTCAAGTATTATGTTCAATTTTGGATTTTATATTTTATTAAATAAATGGTTTCGATTTGATTTGAGATTTTTTATATTGATTTTGAATCTTTATTATTGATTATTGATTTTGGTTTCGTTTTGATTTTGATTTGGTATTTTTGATTGTTTTATTTCCTATTATGACATGAAAATATGTCTGTCTACTGTTTATTAGTACCCAACTTAATGGGAAAAACTTTGCCTATTGGAGTTATATCATAAAACAAAATTGTGGCAAACATATATGATGATATGCTTCAGGTACAAAACATTCACCTACTGATAAATCCAATGTTGAAAATTATGTTATTTAAGTTTTTCTTTGTCTATGAAAATGTATTTGTGACACTCAACTCCAAATAATTTTTATTCCATTAAACTTTTCACTCCAACTGCGCGCTTATAGTGGCGCTGATTGGAATACTGATCCTCATGATCGTAAATCCACTATTGGTTTCTGTTTTTTCCTTGAAGTTTCATTAATCTCATGGAAAAAACAATAAACGGGTATCAAGGCTGAGTATCATGTTATATCATATACGACATGTGAGATTGTTTGGTTACACCACCTTCTTGTAGATAAAAGGGTTAACATTACAACGCTAACTTTTTTACATTATGATAAAAAAAGCGCTATGGAGGTTGCAAAGAATTCTACTTTTCATGACAGCACGAAACGAAACACATTGAAATTAATTGTCACGACATGTTCTATCAGCTTTGCAAGTTGCTGATATCTCTATGAAGGCTCAGTCTCTCGGTTTCAGTTTCTATATATTTGACAAATTCAAATTTACATTGATTAATCTTCTTTTTATTATGCATAAATATTAATAATACCATTGTGTATGACAACTATATTTTTGTTACTCTAAATATCGTAAGAGATTTTAAGAAGATTCAAGTACTATGAATGAATTCGAACCACATATGTCCAATTATACTTGAAAGATGAATTTCTAATACGCATCGTAATAGAGTATAAATTATTTTATAATATAAAATTAGTTACAAAATTATACGATATATAATAAAAGCTCATAATAGTCCAGTCTACCAGTCACATGTTGTCGTGGTTAACTCTTAGTTACAAAATTTTATCTCTCGTTGAAATTATTCTGAGATTATTTATTTATTTTTAGCATAAACATTTTACAATAAAAAGAATAATCTACTTAAGCACAAGAATGATTCCATGGTGAATATTTTATAGAAAAATAAGATGAGTAAGTGAAATTGATAATTTAATTACACATATATTAAGATCTTAAGAAGGTTAGGGAAAACATAACAATAAACTCGTTTTTTTTTCTAAGAGAACCCGCAGCCGTTACTTAAATAGGTGAGTGCGCACAGGGTAAACCCTCAAACTCGCACAATAGCTTGCAAACCAACATTGTAAGGTAAACCACGCAAGATAACAAGTTCAGTCAAAAAAGTGTTTGTAGAGGGAATCAGACTCATGACCTTTGGTCACAAGCTCTGCTTACTCCACCAACTCGGCTACGCCTTTTGCGGCACAATAAACTCGTTTTATATATAAAGATACGAGATAAATTGAAAACAGTTATGAAAGGTTTAATACTTGGATTGCTAAAAAAGTAACTCATGCATTAATAATATGTTCATAATTTAGTTTAACTTTTTTTCCATAAATAATTAGTAGATTGATATTGTAGAAATGATTATTGTTTGCATTGTGTTAGAGAGTACAATAAATTTTCATAAATTAATTATTACTATAAGATTTACACAACTAATAATAAGTCGTATATAGGTAAAAGTATTTGTAACTATATAAAATAAATTGGCTAAAAAACATAAAAATATTTCTTATAATTTAGTTATGGACACTAATATTTTGAAATTAAGACAAATTATACAATTCAGACACTTAAGCATATCTTAGATCGTATTTTTAGGATCACATTTTAAAAATAAAATTTAAGAGTTTACTAACGAATATTTGTCGAGTTCTTTTAACATATTGGAAAAATAAAATATAATGTATGTTATGTATTGATAAGTTTTTACAAAATTATGTGCATATAACTATTTCACGGTAATTATAAATTATTCAAAAATTAGTTTTTTAAAACATGAGTGAAAAAAACTCTTTAAATTAATTAAGTGCATCAAAACCAACAATATTGGTGAATACTACGAGAGTTATGATAGTTAAATATATAATATTACAATTTATTTTGTCTATTTTTCACGAAATATACATTCTTATCATAATACCAAAAAACCCAGTTTTTTTTAAAACTACCTCATTATTTTTTAACTCAATGAAAGAATAGTTTAAAGCATGTGCGTATTTGGAGATGTTCAGTGGTAGAAAAACCTAACAAATCTTGCAAAAGAGATTATAATCTAATAAAATTAATATTGTTTTGTTTAGTTTTCATATCATTCTAAAATTAAACTCTACGATCGACAACCAACTTCGTTTGAGATAAAAAAAATATATTGTTTTAGATATATCAAGTTTAAAAAAATATGAAAAAAATATTAATGTTGATGAATAGTCTGAAATGATTAGATGAAATCTAAATGATGAGAATATTATATTTTCATTATAAATTATCTTTTAGTTGGTAATTTTTTCAGTAATTCTTGTATTTATGCCAAACTCGATATTTAAAAAAAAGCATCAAGGTTGTTGTGGAAGAATAAATTTAATCTCCTAAATAAATTAAAGTTAATAAGGATATCGTAGATGACTATATATGTAGTAGTAAAATATATATATTTAATTTACATATAAAATTTATATAAGAACATTAAGATTATTAAAAAAATAGAAGACTTTAGTTTAAACTCTATTAATATCATAAATAAATTTATAAAAACATTGAGATCATAGTTTTATTACATCATAAAAAGTTATACCTTTAATACATCGACTATAAATGAGATTTGGTTTATGTATAGTGTGCAGAAATGATACCGTAAAGAGTTATAATTTTAAAACATGGACTAAGAATATTGTCGGTGAGGTATTGTTGACGAAGAAAGTGACATTCCACTATTACATGCATAAACTAAGAATGAAAACTAAATTGTTACTGAACTATGTTGGACCTATATGATCATATTGAACAAATGGGGACGAACCAAATTGATGCAAAGTTCAAAAGAAAAAAAGGTAAATGAAACATAGTTCAGTGGTAGTAGCAACAAATTAGTGATATTATGACTCAATAGAAGAAAAATTTATAGTTTTTTGGCTTTTTGAAGATCCACAAAATAATTTATATCATAGGTAAAAACGTTAAACACTAGTTAAACAATAGTCATAATTGATACCTACCCAGTTAAAATTGAAGAAGGTATAAATTGACTCAGAGAAAGCATGAAAGGATACCAATGAGTTATGGTGAAATAAGAAGATCATCGTTTAAGGTACCAGTGAATTATCACAAAGTTATTTAACCATAATATAATATTCAAGTCTTGGTTGATGCATAAAATGATATATTTTGCTAACAAAGGATAAAATTTATGGATGAGTGAGAGACAAATATTGAATGTTCCCCACTACAGTTTCATATTTTATGGGTTCAAAGAGAGGTGATCTAAATGATAACTTGATGAAGAATGAGATGGTATGTAAAGGTGAATACACAGTTAAACAACTTGCATATTAGTTCTAGTGAGCATCGCACTTACATATTTCCTTGCTGAGTAGACTATAATGATGAATAATAACTTATATACCAAGAAAATATGATAGATGATCCATATAACTGAGAGAAAAAGACCGAGTTAAACATTCAACAACTTTGGATATAAGATCGTTACTATTCATGATGAAGATAATATTGTCAACGTCTAACATTATATTGACTAAGCTGGCTCTAACCTAAAATAGATAATATATGAGTGAGAGTTCTTGAAATCATAATTTATTATAAATTGGCATAATTCATGATATCATGTTCGATGAGCCTGTTTGAGATCATAAATTACTTTGTGAAGCTTGCATACATGGTTCAGTTTATCAGCGTAAATGAAGCCATGAGTTGTGCCATATAAACGGTTTCCAATAGATTACCATGGAGTAAACATGGTTTATATCCAGTTTATAAAAGACCAACCACGGATTATCAAAAATACTAAGCACACATCTCAAAGTAGTTGGCTTAATTACTATGATGCATGTTTCAAAATATTCCAAAATATGTCCTTAATAAAAATATTTTTAGATACAAGACGAGCTTTAATCTAGTCAGAGTTTCTTTTAGCATAAAATACAACATACAAAATTGGTGACGTCAGTTAAAGAAACAAGTTCTTAAGGCCTACTAAAAAGAAGAGAATCATACTCTTCAGGCATAACTTTTCCCTATTTTGATTATTTTTTTATAGTATGAGTAACATATGCGGGTTCTGAACTGGTTGGAGAAGTTTAATGTTTGTGGATATTATTGATAATACATTTGTTTGGCTCATGTAGTCATCTAATGGCAAAAAGCTGTTGTAGTGACTTATTGCGAGTCTGGTTAATAAATTGTTGGAGTTATGTGTATGAAGTGATCTACAACAAAGGCCAAACCCGGATATTTTATGTGAGGTGTGTAATTAAGTGATTGTACTAAAAAAAGAATATAAATTCTAATAACCAATAGTATCCAATCAGAAGCGCTCGTGGTTGTTGAATATTAAGTGTGTTGTAGATAATTTGGACACAACAATATAAATTATCTTTTAAATATAAGAGAAAGTTCTAATATTAAAAAAATCTTCAAAACTACGTTATAAAATTACTTATAGATACAAATACAAGATCAAGATTCGGTATTTAGAAAAGTATCAACAACTTTTTTATCAAAATCTTATATCTTTCTGCTACGTAATGATATTTAGTTTGGTAGTAGTCATTATAGATATTAGAGATAGTCCTCATTAGAGATATTCAACCTAGTAACCTAATAGACTATTACTTTAAAAAAAAGTGGCTTAAGCTCTTTACAATTTGAATTAATAAAATCTTCGCATATTATTTTACTATTTTTTATAGAGTATCAAAGTGTTGTTCGCTCATTGGATTGATTTGATCGGGGAAGGGTATCTTTTTTTGTGTTTCAAGTATTCTGTTCAATTTTGGAATTTGATTTTGATTAAATAAATGTATTCGATCTGATTTTGATTTTCTATTTTGATTTTGACTTTTTAATTATTGATTAATGGTTTTGGTTTCATTTTGATTTTGATTTGGTATTTCACGATTGTTTGATTCTTTATTGTAAATATGACATAAAATATGTCTATCGATAATTTTTTAGTATCCTATTTAAAGGAAAGAACTTTTCCTATTTGAGTTATGTCATGAAAAAAAATTGTGCCAAACATATGTGAGGATATACTTTAGGTACAAAACTTTCACATAGTAATAAATCCAATGTTGAGAACTATGTTATTTGAGTTGTTCTTCGTATATGAAGATATCTTCATAACACTCGACTCTAAATAATTTTGCTTCCTTCGATTTTTTAAATCCAACTATGTGCCTATAGCGACGTTGATTGGAATAACGATCCCGATGATCGTAAATCCATTATTGGTTTCTGTTTTTTCCTTAAAGATTCATTAGTCTCATGGAAAAAATAATAAATATGATGTTGTTTTTAGATCTTCTATCGAGGCTGAGTACCGTGCTTTGACATTGACCACATGTGAGATTGTTTGGTTACAGTGACATATTGCAGATAAGAGGGTTAACATTACTATGTTTACTTGTTTACGTTGTGATAATAGAAGCGCTATGAAGATTACAAAGAATTCGGGTTTTCATGACAACACAAAACACATTCAATGTCACTTCACTCTTCATTATCTTCAACTCGGGACCATCTTGCTTCCATATGTTCCATCAGTTTTGCAAGTGGTTGATATTTTCATAAAGGCTTAGCCGACATCTCAGTTTCGTTTTGTTTTTTATAAACTCTCAATGCTTATTATTATTACATTATGAGTTTGAAGGAGGGTGTTAGAGATTTTAGACCCACTAACTTATTAAAGGGTCAAGGTATACATACCCAAAACTCGTCAAAACTGGTTTAAGTTTACCCAATTTTGAGTTTACCCACATTTGGTATAAGTTTACCCAATTTAAGACGAAAATACCCTTTTAGGGGTATATAAGTTTTTTTTTCTAAATCCCTCCCCTTATTTTATTTCTAGCACTCCATATTCACTCTTACTTCTCTCTAACATATATCTTATTTCTCCATAAATTTTTCGGCGAAGTACATATTTTTTAGATTAAAGTTTTTGTTTGAATAAAGATTCTTTATTGTTTAGACTTAATTTTTATGATTTTGTTACAAGAGATTTTTTTAAAAAAAAATTCTTAATAATTTTTTGCAATTACGTCCTTCAAAATTTATTTTTTAAAACTAACATTCCAAAATTTATTAATTTTTTTCAATTTTTTTTTAGTTTGTATATATTTAATACTTATAATAACTTTAATTTAGGGGTTAATTATTTATATAATTTTTGTGACTAACCTTAAATGTTTTGTTTATTTTAGGTATTTTATTAAATAGTCTCCTCCGCATTTATAATTTATAATTTTATTTTCATTATTTATTAATATTTTATGTATTTATAAATTAATTAATGTGATTTTTTTTAAATTGAATTTTAATTTGATTATTTATGTATCTAGAGACATTATAATGAATAAATACACTCAATAAATAATGGGATGAGTTTAAAAAAAATTAAACACTAATTAATAACATCTCATAATTTTTTTATAAATTTATATAGCAACGTACGAATTTTGTATATATATAATATCTAAAATATAATTATATTTCAACTTTAATTAATAAAATCTAATCAAAATTCAATAAATATATATGGTAACGTACGAAATATTATATATATATATATATATATATATATATATATATATAATATCTGAAATATAATTATATTTAAACTTTATATATCGGTAAACAAGAGTTTGGAGACCAAAAAGAATTTTTTTGCTCTCAACTGGTGGTGCATGACCACCAGCACCACCGGTTTTGGGCATGTGCACCGATGGTACTGTGCCTTCGCACCCTCGGTTATGGCCCTTAGAACCGATGGTGCGAAGACGCACCCGAACAGAATTGTTTTTTTAAAAAAATATTTTTTTACCTTAGTTCGGGTTGATTCAGGTTTGATTTTGTGTTTTTATTAGAAAAAAATTAATTTTTTTAAGAGAGGTTGAATGTTCTTAAGACAACTTTGAATGTTTAAGAACACTGTGAAGAACTTCACAAAATTGTAGTAATATGGGGTTTGATTTACTAAATCAAAGTGTTTTTTTAGGTAAATATAGTAAAATATGTTATTTTGTGATTTGGATACACTTTATTTTTTTTTTTACTTAAATGTCAGTTCCTCAATTAAATGGATATTCGAATATATTTTTGTGATAAAAAGTCAAACTAAAATAATTGATTTTTTGGATAAACTTAAACCAGTTTTGGATATATATAACTATACTTTTTATTAAATTATTATACTCTTTATTAAATTATTGCTCTATAAATTAGTTTAAGCTCTCTTTTAGATATACCATTCTAATTTACAAAATCTTTGCATTATTTTATTACTTTATTTTTTAAATAAATAGCTAAAAAACAAATAGTTAATGTTACTCGAAATTACCGAGTTTTTGTGAACTGACATATGTGAAAACATAAAGTATAAAGTAATAATTAAAATTTATTTTATTTTTAATTAAATATAAATAATTTTTCAACATATAATACAATATCAAGAACAGGTTCTAAATAGAAATATATATAATATAAACTTAATTCTTCTTATATTTTGCCCCCAAGGGGGTAGCCGAGTTGGTTGAGTAAGGCATTCTTATGACCAAAAGGTCACGAGTTCAGCCTGTCACCTTGTGTGGTTTACCTTCTGGCGTTGGTTTGCAGGCTATCGCGTCAGACTGAGGGTTTACCCTGTGCGCACTCATTGCACTCTGAGTAGCGGCTGCGGGTTCCCTCCTTAAAAAAAAAAAAAAAAAAAAAAAATTTAAAAAAAAAAAAAAAAAAAAAAAACCTAATTAGACTATTATACAATATTAGGATAAGTCGGCACCATTTTATGCGTAAATAACAGTTATATGACTACAAGTCAGTTTAAAAAATAATATTTAGATGTTGATCACTTAAAAGAGTAAATTCAAGAAGTCTAATTTAGATAACAAAACTGATTTTTTTTTTCACAAATTCAAGTTTGCATTAAATAATGTTCTTCTTATCTAGTTTTTGGCTAATTTATTTTTTATATTATATCTTAAATAATTGTTTTCCATCTATATTTGTGTTTGGGTTTGTGGAACGGATGTTATTAGATCATTCAAATAACAACAAAATTCAAAAATTAATAGCTTATAAATAAAAATAAAGATTAATTTTTTGATAAAATCCAAATTTTTTCCTAATAAAAAAACCAAAACAAGAACCAAGTACTAATAAGTAAAAAAAAATAACCATTCAAGTTTTAATATTAAGCAAAAACTATTTAAATCCAAACAATTATGTTGTTTTGGTTAAAATAATAATCTAAATTAGATGTATATTTATTTTAAGCACCCATGCAAATTTAATAAATTATTTATTATCATAGTTTGGTACGACCGGTTGTTGTTTATGTTTTTTTTTATTTAAAAAATTATCTTGTAAATTTAAATAACAACGTGAAGATAAAAAGAAATTATAGAAGTACAATAAAAAAATTAAAAATGAGTCATATACTTAAAAGAACGTATATTATATTCTAAGCTTATAAATGGGTGGATACACAATTCGTAATTTGATGTCTCATATTAATAAATTAGTACATGTATATGTTCATCTATCTAGAGGCTCAGGTTTGGAGAGATGGGTTTGCTCCAAGAAACAAGGAAACATAGGCTATCGTCAAACTGTCGCCGAAATTCTCGCCTGATCTTGGCCTAATGGATTTTGTTGTAGAAGAAGAAGAAATCTATTCTCAAGTGTCTTTGAAATCAACACCAGCTCTTAAAACTGCAAATTTCAGTGTCAGCTTCCCACCTTTAAATCCCGTTCTTGACAGATATGCTGGAAATATAGACTCCATACAAAAGCAGAAAACCAAAAGTCAAATGATTCCCTCATATGAAACTTCAATCAGAAGATGCAAAACTTGTAAGTAATTCAAATGTTAAATCATTTGCGGATCTTTTCAAAATAAACACAGCTGGTTTCAAACACCAAGATTATTCTATAATCAGAAATGAAGAAATGTTTAGGATCAAGTCCAATAAGAATGATAAATAGGAGTTGAATTCTATTGCAAAAAACAACCTTGATTGAAAAATTTACTTCAAGGAAGCCAAGTCTTGATTCTCTGAGAAACTTTCTGCAATCTTTCAATTTCTCACGTGAATATAGTGTTTCTACATAGGATTATAGGCATTTATTCCTGGAATTCAGCTCTCTAGATGATTTGAAACAGTTGTGGAAACGAAATGTTTGGTCAGTTGAATAAAAAACTATGAGATTATTCAAGTGGATGTCACACTTCAACCCAAATGCAGAATGTCCAGTAACTCTGGTATGAATTTCGCTTCCTAATCTACAATGAAGATACCATAAGAAGCATTGGAAATGATATAGGGTCATCTTTAACTGTATGGATACCTCCTAAGAATAGAGCCATGTTTAATTGCTACAAAATCTAGCTCGAACTGTATTTGTCTAAGGAGTTAAAACAAAAAAAATATGGATTTTCTTTGGAGATGAATTGGGATTCTTGCACGAAATAAACTGCCTATCTAAGCCTGATTATTTTGTAGACTATCTCCATATAGGGCACAATATGAGCAACTGCAAGAAAACAAGGATGAAGAAAATGAAAGGTTCATTAAGGGACAATCAGATTGTAGTCAATTCTAAAATGAACTACATTCAAGAAATAAGAACTCGACAAATAAGATCCATAATTGTTAAGCTTACTGTAGGTGACCATGATTTAGATTTTCAAATAAAGAAAGATAAAGAAACAGAGAGTAAAGTAAAGACTACTAGAATTGGCTTGCAAGATCAACAAGAGAAAGAAGATACAATGAGGGAAAAAAATGTTGAATCTGAAATTTCTACTACCAATGGCCCAATCAAAGTCATTGATGAGACATAAATCATTAGTGCAATCCAACTGATTGAGAGATGAGACATGTTTTCTTCTATTAGAGATTCTAACTCTGATACGGTTGAAAATCTATCTCCATACAAAGAAGCTATAGGAAGTCTGCAATCATCACTAAGATCCGGTTGAAGTCTACAATCTTCAGAGTTAAATTTTTTTATGGGAAGTGTAATAGGAATGATAGAAACTTGTTTTGGAAGTTACTGAGATCTATTGAAGATGATACTCTGGAATGGATGGTTTTTGGTGGCTTCAACGTTGTCCCAAATCCTTATGAGAAACTCTCTTGTGTCACTACATGTATAAAGACTATGGATGAGTTTAGTAACATGATAATGAATTGTCATCTAATTAACAATGTCTTATACAATGCAGCATGGATGGATTTTTTTGACAACACCAGCATTAAACATTTATCCAATACTTGCTCAAATCACAACCCAATTGTTATAACAATTCACTCCAACTCAGGTCAGTTCAAATCATCTTTTAAATCCTTAAATATGTGGGCAAAATATAGTGAATTTCTAAAGCTTGTTGAAAGATGTTGGAAGAAAGAAACTGATGGAAATCTTATCTAAAGGTTCTGGTCAAAAATAAAAACCTTGAAACTAATTTGAAATCCTCGAACAAGTTTGTCTTTGGAAATGTTTTCGAAAAATTAAAGCAAATTGAAGACATCATAAACTATCATGAAGCTAATTATCAGCTTTCTAACTCTGAATCTGATAAAAATCTTCTCGAAAAAGCAAAGCTGGACCATCTTGAATTACTTGCAAGGGAAGAGAGCTATTGAGAACATAAACTAATGCAAACTCATTGAGAGATAATAATAGAAACACCGTTGTGTTTCATTCTTTGGTGAAGAAAAAACATAAAAATGACCAAGATTTCAAGAATTAAAGATGGGCTGAACTGGTTGGATAACAAGGATGATATTCATGTTTCTCTTTAGATTTTTTTTAAAAAACTTACTACCTGACACTATAAGTCACAGAGAATATTATGAATTACTTGATATCATTCCCTCTTTGATCTCTAGTGATGACAATACAATACTGACAAAAACTCCTGAGGATAGTGAAATTCTAAATGACATAAAGTCTCTTAATCCTAATTGGGCTGCTGGACCAGATGGGTTCAATGGATTCTTTTTTCAGACTTGCTGGGAAATTGTAAAAGTAGAACTCTGTGCGGCAATCCGAGATATCTTTAGTGGAAGCTCTATTCCTACAGGTATTCATGCTACTCTAATATGTCTTATACCAAAAATTGATTCACCAATTGGTTGGAAAGATTTCAAGCCTATAAGTTTGACCACATTGTTCAGCAAAATCTACTCAAAGGTGATAAAGAAAAGGCTCTCTGCTCTGCTACCAACAATAATTTCTGAAGAACAGAGAGCTTTTGTTAAGAACAGAAATATTCATGAGAATATCCTTATCACTCAGGAGCTTTGCTTTCATTTGAATCACAAGACCAAGGGTAATAATATGCTCATAAAGCTCAATATATCCAAATCATTTGACAAGCTATCCCACAAATTTCTCAAGAAAGTTCTGAGCTCTTTTGGTTTCAGTTCTCATTTCCAGAATCTTTTTTAAACAATATAAACAACATTCATTCTTCTATTTTCATTAACGGAGAATCTAAATGGTATTTCAAGTCTTTAAAAGGATTGAGCAGGGAGATCTGTTACCTCACAGTCTATTCATAATTGCGGAAGATTATTTACTAAGAGCCTTAAAGCATCTGATGAAGACCAATCCTTCTATAAAATTCAAAAGCAAGGGATCCATTAACATACCTTGCTTGGCTTTTGCAGATGACCTGATTATCTTATACATGGTAAAACATTTGCAATCAACAAAATTAGTCAAATTCTTAATCATTATCAGCTCTGTTCGGGTCAAGAAATTAACAAAGAAAAATCGAAACTGATTGTTCCTAACCAGATGACCTTCTCTAGAATTTAAAAAATTAAGCAAATACTAGGTTTCAAGCATGGTTTTCTTCCATTTGAATATATGGGGACTAAAATTAGCAACAATAAGAAGGTATGCAACTTTGAAGGAATCATTACTAAAATCAAGAGAACGATTGAAGATTGGGACAATTCTCATTTATCCTACAGTAGAAGGCTTATTCTTGCTCAGTCTGTCCTAAATGCAATTCCTATATATACCCTTCATCATTCAAGTTTTTCTAAAGCTATTGTGAAAAAGATAAACATGCTATGCAGTAAGTTCTTGTGGGGATTCACTGATAATAAGAACGATATTTCCTGGGCATCGTGGACTAATCTATGCAGACCATAAGAAGAATGAAGACTTAATCTAAGGAAAGTTGAAGATATTCAGTCCGTGTTCTCCTTTAAATTGTGGTTTCAATTCAGAGAAAAAAATACTTTATGGGCAAAGCTAATGGACTATATATGCTGCACAACATATCATCATATTATAATCCCTAACCAGACTAAATGTTCAAAGACTTGGAAACATTTATACAACATTAGAGATCAAGCAGAAAGAATGTATCTACTGGGATATTGGGGAATGAGCTATTGATTTTTGGCTTGATAGATAGGCTTCTACAAAGCCCTTTATTCATTTCAATCTGTCTGATAATAGAGACTGGTGGTATCAACCAAACAAAGTTAATGAATTCTGGAGAAATAGACAGCGGGGTTTGGGTTGTTTTCAAGGTATTCTTTCTTTCTCAAAGGTTGAACTGATCAAGAAGAATTATGTAAACTCTTCTAAAGACTCAATCAAATGGACATTGTTAAAGACATAGAACTTCAATACTAAAGATACCCGGTGTTATAGAAGGCAAAAATCCAACAAATCCTCTTTATTTGCACATATATGAAATTCTATTACTCCGGTGAAATGCTCGTTCCTAGTTTGGAAGACTATTCAAGGTTGGATTCCTACTTAAGCTAATATGCAGAAGAAAGGTTTTAATCTGGCTCAAAGTCTCAACATTGCGACAATGTTGAAACTACTTATCATACCTTCATCAGCTGTTCAAGAGCTAGTGATGTTTGGGTCTTCTTTGCATCCATGTTCAATATTTCTATCAAGAGAAATATGACTTTTCCACATTTGTTGCGCTCCCGGTTTTGGTCTTCTACAAAGGAAGTGCACATCAGGACCATTCTCCATATGATCATCGTGTGGAATCTTTGGGCTGCTAGGAACAGAAAAAAACATTTAGATCAAAGCTCATAATCAAACTCTATATATGACAATGTAATCAACATGATGACTGGACTAGATCAGGCTTATCTCCTCAAGTGAAAGCACTGGGGAAATGATTCTGATAAAGCTCATTTCTTGGGTTGCCTAATCATCTAGATAAGCCTAGATTAGCCCTTTCTCTTCACTGGAAACATCCAAAAACAACCAGATACAAACTTAATATTGACGGAGCCAGTAGTTTCAATGGAGAAGCAACCAGAGGATGGCTGATTAGAGATAGTGAAGGGAAGCTAGTAGGAGGGTATGAGAGGCTATATGGTAAACAGTCTGTTATAGTCATCGAAAGTAGAGCAATGTTGGACGGTCTGCTTCTATGTCAAAATCTAAGAATCTATAAGATAGATATTGAAACAGATTCCACCCTTCTCACTGAGATGATTTTAAAAGGGAACTCACCGTGGTACCTGGAGAAAATCATCAAATGTTGCAGATGTTTAATGTCTTCCTCGATGAATCTACCTCATATATTCCGAGAACAGAACTCCGCTGCTGATTGGATAGCAAAGTACGTGTTTAAAACAAGTTCAGACATTGATTTAACTCCAAATAGTATTTCCAATCGGCTTAGGACAATAATATTTCTAGAGAGTATTGGAATCGGCTACATAAGAATAGAAGAAACATGGTGATGTTGGTTTTCTGCAACTGATTTTCTTGATAGTTTTCATCGATTCTATTGCTGGGTTTCAATCAATGGTGAAGAGTTAGTCTGGAAATTTTCAAGGTTGAATCAATGGCTTTTTGGCAAAAGGTTGAAGACGAAGTTGATTTGACGACAAGTTTTGTTTCTGAGTGCTCTATTTTCAAATTGAATTAGGTTATTTTGTATCAAATTCTTTGTTAATAATACAAGTGGTTCGATAAAAAAAAAAGTTTACAAATGGGTAGTTGTTCGGCAGTTTTCAGTATTTTATATTTATTCGCAGTATAAATAAACAAAAAGATAAAAAATGAATAAATTTCATAATATTGATACCTTGGTCCTAGCTTACATATCAAAGCTGGGGTCTTGTCACACTTATAGCGAATCGTGTATAGTTATCGGTTAGAGACGATAAACTTTATTCATGACCATTGACCCTTAAATACTTTTTGTTAAACTAAAAGTAATGATAAAAGAGGAAAATGAAGAAGCATTTGCCTAGATTTAGCATATAAAGTTGGCAAGCCGCATTCTATTTAGGGTAAGCATTGAAGTGAACAAATGTTAAATTTTTTGCTGACCTCATCTGTAAACCCTTTCATTTTTACTGGACTTTTAAACAATTACTACAAACTTCATGGCCAAACTTTTTACTCCATTCTGTACTGATCAGACAGGGGAAATCTAGGGTTTTCGAAATAAAACTCTAGTTTGTTGTTTATATAGATTTGTAGATTTTTTCTTTTAAAACACAACCCTAAATGTTCAAATTTTTAAACCTAAACTTGACTCATTAATTTTTTATTCGAACTTGCTTTTAATTTTGTTCATATTTTGATACAAAATCTATAATCTTGTACGGTTTATTTCGTATATATGTTAAAATGGAATGGTTCGGTAGGTCGTAAAATATTTTAACCTATATAGTTTGATGTCCAGAACAAACTTATATACTTGTGTGGTGCATTAACACACCCTCTCTCTTATTTAATTAGGTTTCTTTGGATTACTTTTTGTTGATAGAATGACCTGATATGAGGCAGACCGTTGTTCACTTTTTTCATCTAACCAGCCATAAAAAAGAGAAGCCATGGAGAGGAATCACTTTAACAATAGCTTTAAAGAGAACACCACTACAAAACCCATGAAACAAGCTAACACCAACAACAAGCTTAAGGATCCATCATGGAGCTCTTTAGATGATGATTACCTTCATGGGTTTTCATGGCCACCAAGATCCTACTCTTGCAGCTTCTGCGATAGAGAATTCAAATCTGCTCAAGCTCTTGGTGGTCACATGAATGTTCATAGAAGAGACAGGGCTAGACTCAGACTTCACTCTCCTTCTCCCTCCATGGATCCTCGCTACTCTTTTCTTAACCCTAACCCTAACCCTAACCCTAAACCTAATTTCTCTTCCTCTTCATTGGTCACTACCCAAATCTCACCAACCCCTTCTTTCTACTCATCATCTACTCCTTCTCCTTTCAAGAGAAATTTTTTGGAAATCAGTGGATCTTTTTTAGAGCCTTTAAACCCCAAAATCAAGAACAATCAGTTTTTCGAGGTGGAGGGTCTTATCCAAGAAGAAGAAGAAGAAGAAGACAAGGTTTCAAAGAAGAGTGAGTTTGTCAGCTTGGAGTTAGAGCTTGGTTTGGTTCATAACGCAAGTAAAGATTTAGATTTGGAACTTCGATTAGGTTACGCTTAGGGTTATGGTCTGCTCAAGCTGCATAAAGAGATCTATGATTATATTCCTTTTAGGATATGGTTCAAGTTGAAGTTTATTAGTAGTATCAGATGAGTATGAGTATGTTTTCTTTTGTATGTGATGATTATTTTTCATTTGGATCATATGGAGTAGTATGTCATTTCAACAAAGAAAAAATTAAAGCTAAAAACAAAAATCCTTTTGAACATCTGTAATCATTTCCTTTTCTCTGGAGACTTCAAAAAGATCTAAGAAAAAGTTATATATTTCTTCTTTCTCTCTTTATGTTTTCTTTATGTTGTGTGTACTTGAGAGTCATGTTGTTACCTGACTAGTGTAAATGAACCATATAACCATTCTTAAGTTTGAAAAGAACAGTAAAGACAATCATACTGATAACCAAGTTTTTGTTTTTTAATACCACCAAACTTAATTGTTTTTAATAATAACATAATTTTGATATTCCAACTTCTTAAAGAGTATATTAGCAACAAATCATTTTTTATGTGAGCTATATAAAATATTTTAGACCGAGATCATAAACATGAACATAATTTTTTTCTACCCTTATCTTTGATAATTGAAAAAAGTTAATTTATAGGACCCAAAACAGAAAACTAGTGAAAGTAGATAAGCCAATGATAATGAAAGCTGATTAACATTTCAAAGTACGACCTTTTCTATTTTACTGATTATTGTCACACGTGGTCTCAATAGTACCGTAGGATATGTCAAATAGATTGTATATATGTTTCACAATTTTGTTTATATTGTAACAGTCGTTCAATTATATGTCCCCAAATTCAATTAGGTCTATATATATATATATATATATATATATATATATATATATATATTTTATAAACTTATTAAGAGAATATATAAAGTAGTCAATTCATTGTATAATTAATTTTCTTATTAAAGCTATATATTTTATTAACAAACAATAACTGAAAAAATTATTAGAACTTGGTCCAAACTCCCAATTTGAGATAAAAATCAAAACTCTAAAAAAACTCATGTAACTCTTTTCTTTCTTTTTTTTTGAGAATTTTTAATTCTTCTCTCTGATTTCATGTTTGAGATCCTCAATCGTCATGAACATAATAAAAAATATGGTTTTTGAAGACGAAGATTTCTCCAATCTTCAATCAACAGCCACCTCTTCTCCAATCACTACTCAAATCAACAAAAAATCTTGGAAAAACCTGAAGCAAAAACATATGCTGAAACCGTCAAAGAACAGAGGAAAAAACAAGAGTTTAAACCAATCTTCATAAAGTAGAAAAATGACCATATCACCATTCAATACAATCAAGAAGTCATAGAGAAATTCACAAAAGAAACTAAATATACTCTAATAGGTAATTCTCACTCGGTTTACCTAAAAGAAATGTTCTAAATGGTTTTTTGGAATCTATGAAAAGGAGAATGCTCGGTTACCGTCTGGGACTCGAGACACATGTTTCTGGAATTTGGAATAAAAGAAGATTTCAGTAAACTCGGGTTCATGAGTATCTGGACTATAGGAGACTCAACAATACATTTACTTAGGTGGAGAGAAAACTTTAATCCTAAGGTGGAAAATCTTTGCACTACAGTATGGATTAGACTTGAAAGATTACTAGAATATATTTACAATGAAGATATAATCACTGATATAACATCCTCTATTGGAGATCCACTGAAGATCATTGTTCCAGGAAAAAACAGAGCATTCCAAAATGCATGTTATGCTAGAGTAGTACTGGATATTTCGCAAAGCATTCAAAATAAAGTCTGGCCGGGATTTGGAGATAATCAGGGGTACGGGATATAAATAAGTTATAATGATATACCAGACTACTGTAATTATTGCTACCATCTTGGCCATAACGCTGATAAATGTAAGAAAGTTAAGAAAATGCAAATTGAATCGTTGCAGAAGATCAATACTAATGGTGTTAGGAATAACAACACTAATCAGACAAGCACAGAATAGAACAACGCAAAAAAGGAAATGCCAAAAGTTAATCACGGAGCAAGTTAATCCTAAAGAAAAATAAATTAAAGAGAAGAAGATCAACAATATAAACGAAACTAAAATAATAGCAACAATTGAAGAAAACACGGAGCAAGTTAATCCGAAAGATAATTACAAGAGTCTGGATGAAGAAGAGATTATAGAAGCAATTCGGATACTCGAAAAAGGCTATAGTATCTCAAACAATGAAAACTACGAGAATCTTATATTTGACAATGTGACACCAAGCCAGAAATGCACAGAAAGTCTCTTTATATCCCCAAACTCAGACATTATTAACACTGAAGAAGGATTCCATGAAGTTTTAAACAAGAAACTCAAGAAGGCAAGGAAGAAAAAAAAAAGGCAGATGAAAGTAACAGGATATCTTTGAACTTATCAAAGGTCAACAAATCTATCTATCAACACAATCAAAATGTTAAAGATTCTTAGCTGGAACGTCAGGAGAATCAACAACAATTCATCCATAAGCAGACTGAAGTTTATCATGAACAAAGAGAAAATCAACTTGATTTTCATTCAAAAGCCTTTGACAAATATTGACAAAATTGATGAATTTGCTAAAAAACCTAACATAAAAAACTTTATTGCAAATATATCAAACAAAATCTGGTGTTTATGGAATGATGATTTATTATAAAAACTATTTTAGACTATAACCAGTGTCTTCATATAGAGGAATAAACACTTGATAGTATATTACTACAAGTGTTTATGCTAAATGCCAGAGGAATAACATAAAGGAACTATGGAATTAGCTAAGGACTATATCTGCAATAACTAAGGTATGGATGATTTATGGAGATTCCAATGTTATCATTGACCCTAATGAACAATCAGGATGCTCTACGCTCTGCTTAAATAGAATAGAAGACTTCAAGGATACTATAAAAGACTGTATATTGGAAGACGAGAGATTTCCTAGTTTAAAATACACTTGGTACAAGAACTCCAAATGGAAGAGAGTGGACAAAGCATTGTTCAACTCTTCATGGTCTAGACTCTTCACAAATACTCAGGCTTTTACATGGCTCAAAGATGTTATGACAATGCTCCACTTTGCATCTCTATAACTTTTGATAAAAGTAATTTCAAAAACAGTTTTAAGTTCTTAAATATGTGGACCATGGATGATACCTTTCTTAACTTTGTGGAAAGTAACTGAAACCAGAGGATGGAAGAAAACTACCTTTACATCTTCTGGAATAAATCAAAGAGACTTAAAAAGGCCTTAAAGAATGGAACATGAAAAGCTTTGGTAACATTTTTGAAAAGGTTCAGGTTTGTGAAGAAGAGGTTAAAAGGCTTGAGAGTCTGAATACTAGTAGTAACAATGAGGATCATAAGGATGATCTATCTAAAGCTAATGATAATCTACTGCAAGCTTTGAGAATGGAGGAGGTGTATTGGCATAAAAAATTCTACAACTCATGGTTAAAAGAAGGTGATAGGAATACTAAAGTCTACCATACCTATGTCAACAAAAAAAGGAAAAAGAATACCATAAAAAACATAAATGATGGTGTAAATGGGATCCTAAACTCTGAAGATGTTGGCTCATCTGCTGAGAATTATTTTAAAAAAATATTGGGTAACCATTCATATACTAACAATGATGATGAAATCTTAAAGATGCAGGATAATATTTTTAATAATATTCCCAAAATTGTCACAAATAAGGAGAATAACTTACTGTTGAGTCCTCCAACTGAAGAAAACATTTTGGATATCATCAACAACATCAATCCATCTAGTGCTTCAAGTATTGATGGCTTCATTGGAGTCTTCTTTGAAACCTTTTGGAGAATTATAAAAACAGACCATAGAAATGCCATGACTTTATAGAACTCCTAAAGGTATGTCTACTACAGGTATTTGTCTAATACCTAAGTTAAATAATCCTACTTGTTGGAAAACTACATGTTTATTAGCTTTTGTACTTTGATCAATAGGATAATGTCCAAAATCATAAATAACAGACTATCTAATCTAGTTCCAAAAATAATTTCAAAAGAGCAGAGTGGCTTTCTAAAAGACAAATCGATTCATGAAAACAATAGCAAAATAAATAATTTTTAATTTAAATAGAAAGACTAAATAAGGTAATATCATGATTAAAGTTGACATTTCTAAAGGCTTTGATAATATGGCTCACTCTTTCGTCATCAAAGTACTAAAATTATTTGGTTTTTCCAGTAAATTTGTTAGCCTTATAAACAATCTAACTAGATATGTTTCCATTACTATTTTGGTGAAGGACAAAGCTAATGGATACTTCAACTCCAAGAGAGGACTAAGATAAAGAGATCCATTATCTCCTAGTCTCTTTATCATTGGACAAGAATTATTCATTAGAGGTCTCAATAAGCTTTTCTTATATAACAAAAACATGCAGTTTGCAATTAGATTTGATATCTTGGTCCCTTGCCTTGCATTTACGAACGAAATTTTAGTTTTTACTAATAGTAAGCCCTCTACTATTGAAAAACTTAGTCCTTTTTTCCCAGAGTTATCAAGATGTTTCAGGTCAATCAATAAGAAAGGACAAAACTCAATTTATAGTCTCTAACACAATGCAGCAAACAAATATTAACACTCTAATTGACAACACTGGATTCAGAACTAGCAACTTACCTATAGACTACCTTGGTATTACTTTAAACAACAACAAGGCCAATAGCTATCTACCAATTATGAACAAAATCCAGGATTGGGAAGATAAGCAGTTGTCTTTTGGAGGTAGAATAATACTAATAAAATCTGTGTTATTAACTATTCCTATGTATTGGATGAATAATTGTGTTATTCCTAATAATACCATTAACAAAATTGAAAAGATTTTTAACAAATTTTTATGAGGTTATAATCCTAATAAGCAAAACATCCACTGGTCTTCTTGGTCTCCTTTATGTAAGCCTTTTGCTGAGGGTGGACTGAATTTCAGAAAACTTTATGATATTCGGGACACACACTCTTGTCAGCTATGCTATAATTTCAAGAAAAAATATTCTCTGTGGGCTAGCATCATGCATAATATTTTAGTAAGTCTAGTCAGTCTCTTACAACTCAGTATAAAAATTATAGCTCCCTGATTTAGAAGAGATTAGCTACTATCAAAGATACAGTTGAGGTTAACATCATTGGGAAAATAGGAAAATATGATGTAGATTTATGTCTTGATTCTTGGCATAATCTTGCTCTTATTTATGTGCTAAATAATAATTTAGATTATATCTTTCTTCAGACAAATAAGGTCAATTTCTACTAGAATGAGAACCAATGGGATTTACCTAGTGTGCAGAGTTATCTTGATGAAAACAGATTAAATTGTATCAAGAATCAAAGCATAAACAACAACAAAGAAGATAAGATGATATGTAAACTATCTAAGGACTGCAATTTCAACATGAAAGAGACATGGAACAACATTGGAGCTCGGCATAATTAATCTAATCTTCTGGACAAAATCTAGAACACAGTGACTTTCACGAAGTATTCTTTCATTCTTTGGAAAATCATTCACAACTATTTTCTTATTGATTTTATTATACAAAAAGACACGTTAGCTTAGCCTCTAAGTGTCAGTTTTGTAATGAGAATGAAAATCAAAACCATCTCTTTATATCATGTCATTTTGCTTGCCAAATGTGGTCTTACTTTGCAACATTTTCAATATCATGATAAATACTTCTATGACTATTACTCATTTAACTAGAAACTGGTTTTCGGATACTAAAAATAAGGTTCATATTACAACTATCATGCCTCCTATAATATTCTTGGTTATTTGGCATAATCGAAATAAAGTTAAATTCAAGGAAAAAATCTTCTATGTTATTGCAACGATTAAGCATGTCAAATTCATAATATGTTCTATTAACATTGCTAACATGTTTATGCCTAAACACTGGTTCAGTAAAATAATGATGCTCAAGAGATGGGCTGTATATCTTACAATATTTGGAAAATTAGACCCACGTTATCTTAAATGGATCGTTTTAGATGATGGTATACTCAAAATGAATTCTGATGGTGATAACCATAGAAAGGGAGACTCTAGTGGCTCAATAATCATTAGGAACAATTCTGGTGATGTTGTTATAGGCTCTAGCAATCCCTACGATAAAATTTCTCCTTTAATGGCTGAATCTAAAGCCCATCTAGATGGTCTCATTATCTGCAAGAAGAACAATTGGGTCAATGTCAATATTGAAACATATTTATCTCTTGTTAACCGGCTAGCTTGTGGGAAATATCCTTGGTACTTAAGTCCCTTATTAGAATGTTGCAGGAAGCTTATATATCCTATTATGAGTATATCTCACATCTATAGAGAATAAAATTGCGCAGCCGATTGACTCACAAAATGGACTCTGAGATGCAAGATGAAATTGAACTTTAGTCACCTTCAAGCTCCCAATCAATTAAATGCAATTGTTCTGCTTGAAAATCTAGGATTGGGTTAAATAAGCAACTCCTCTTAACTCTTAATTGGTTATCGGCTCTGGTTTTCTCTAATAAATTGTTCTCGTCATAGCATAGATACTCTGACTAAAATCTGAAATAGGTAAGCTTAAATATGCTTAAAGTATATGATAACTCACCGGTAGCAACCTGTAGATTATCTCTGCCTATTCATTCCCTCTGATCCAAGTCTTGAAAATTTGGCTTAGGAAGATAACTAGAATCGATACTGTTAATGAAGCTGGAGAATCAATTGGGTTTGCTGGATTTTGGAAAAATTGCTTTTGTATTAAGGTTGCTTTAGGTGAATCTGATTGACTCCTTGTTTTATTGATATAGGCTGAATAATCACTATCTTTAGTAGCAATTCTAGACGAAGAGAGTTGAGTAAAAATTAGCTTATGAGCCCCAGTCAACGAGAAGATTTCATAGAGAGGTGAAAGAGAACTAGTACTTCTCTAAAAAAAAATTCAATTTTTATTTTAGCACCCTATTTGAGTTTGGCGCCAGCTATTGTATTTCAACTACTATGGTAGATTTAATTAAAATAAAAGTAGTTTTTGAATAAAAAAAACATAAATGATGCAACTTGTATGTTTCACCGGTGAGTAAATATAATTATTATAATTATTAAAAACAAACCAATTTCTTTATAATAAAATTTTAAAATTACTAACGTGATAGTTGAGATTAGGTGTATTTTTAGTGTTCTTAAAATTTTAACAGAGTTGTAAAAAATTGTTATAAATTTTACTGTCTTCAACTAACCGACTAATTTTGGTTTTCAACTAACATTCACAAATTTATTATAAATTTGGATACTGATAGAAAAAATATATTTTGAAAAATTAAAAAGGAAAAATCATTTGTTCTTATTAATAAGATCGGGTTTTCTCTGATCTTTTTCATTTAGAGATAAATTAATAAGTAAAATTCAAATATGATTAACTAATAATATAACAGTGTGGTTTCTTTTTATCTTTTGTTTAGTTTATATTAGAGCAATATATTCAGCATCTTAGTTTCTAAGACAGTCCCATACTATATAAACTTTAGAACAAAAGTAACAGTACTGCAAAATATATATCACATATGTTTTTATTTTCACCAATTAAATCAAATGTTTTTCATTAGATTATGTTTGAAGCACCATAAATATATCACCCAGATAGAACTTACTTAATACAATACGTACATTATATTTTTAAAACAAAAAACCTTAAATTGATAATTATTTAATAAAAAGTTCAGGTTAAATACAATTTGTTTAGTCACACAACTAAGTTGAACTTGAGAATTTGTATTTTGTATTTAATCAACAACACTTAATTCACGTCGGCTATCTTAATTTGATTTTTTTTTTCATATTTGATGGAGTGATTTATAAGAATATAGTGTAATTTGAAAGTATGATGGCATCATATCATATCATTGTCGGAAACAAGTTCCAACATATAGACATTGATGCCATTTCCTTTTCTTGCAGAGTCATCACCCAAACCATACAAAACATTGAACCTCCCAAATTCTCTCTCTTCTCCATCAAGTTTTAAAAACCAAGAAATGATCAAGAATCAAAATTTTCTTCGGTTATATTAGTACATCTTATAAACAAAGTAATTAACTAGAATAGATCATTACACATGTGAGTTTGGTTAATTTGATTAGAAAACCCATGAGTTATAGAGTGGACATGTGAAATGATAGAGTAGTAAAGTAGTAGTAGTAGTAGATTAAACTTGAATTTGAAAGATTTGGAAAGTAAAAGATGCAAATCTGACTTTAGTTTAGGTTGTAATGGATTGTAACTTGTAAGTGTAAGGTAAGGTCACCTTGGATGCTATTTCCGAAATCTGATGGTTTGCATGTTCCCGACAATGTCTGGGGTGTCAAATGATATGATGAGGTTTCTATAAATAGAAATGTATGTTATGGTCAGGTCTATTGCATTAGAAAAGCAAAGGATTACTTAAAATAGGACTTAGTCAAGACTCTTCCTTTCTCAAGTCCTTTCATTTACATTACTTTGTCATCTTGATCATTATGGTACCATGTGGGTTTGATTTCTATTTATTAACTTCTTCTTTATATCCTTTTTTCTTATTTAACTATTACTAAATTATTAATGGGCAGAAGTAGGGATAACAATGGGTCGGGTTCGGACCGGATTCGGACCGACCCACTTAGGTCCGTTCTTTTTTATTCGAATCCAAATCCGGTCCGACCCGCAACGGGTTTAATGTTTTCAAACCCGAGTCCGCCCCGTTTATGTCTGCAGGTCAGCCAGACCCAGCCCGCAAACATTGTTATTACTATTCGGGTTGACCAAACCCGTCTCACTGCTCAAATTTGACTTTATTTTTAATTTAAAATAAAAATTTAAGACACAAAATTTTAAACCAACATACCTAAAACACAATAGCAGAAGAGAAAAACATCTAAAGAACTTGAAAAGTTAGAAATTAGGATTTGGAGTATATGGAAAAAGAATATAATTAATAAATATATTATTGATTATAAAAGTAAAATAATAATTACTCAAAAACGATATATTATTGGTATACATATAAATGCCAGTCTTCTAGTAATTAGTAAGTATATTTATTTTAGTTATATTTTAAAAATTTACAATTATTTTTAATATATTTTTTATTTTTTATACTAGTTTATATTTGCAGACCGGGTCGGACAAATTAAAAATCCATACCCTATTCGACCCGCCTACGGGTCATAATTTGTATATTCGTACCCGTCCCGTTAAATGTTCAGACTGGACAAAACCTGACCGGATTAAGTCGGGTCGGGCCGGTTTAGACCGGTTCGCACCAACATTGCTACCCCTAGTCAGAAGTGATGATAGTAACGAAGTACATCATTTAATATCGTTTTTTAAATATTAATTAGATTTTTATTTAATCAAATTTTCTTTTATATTAATTAAACTTTTATGTTGGATAATAATTTTTTATTAATATCGTCCATTCTACTAATTAGTTTTTTTATTAATTAAGTTGCAATTAAATGTGATTTATAAATAATTTTCAGCATAATTTTCTATTTAAGTTGGTGTATATATTAAAAAAATTATTTAAATTGGTCTCAAATATTAATTAGATCTTTTTTATCAATTTGGTCTTCCATATCAATTAGAAAAATCAATTTAGTCTTCTATATTAATTAGATCTCATATTAATTAAAGGACTAATATATCTCCCTTTTCATATAAATAGATGAATATACCTTTTATGCAAAGTGCGAGCGAAAAATTGTGAGTTCCATATTTGAATGAGAGAGAAAAATAACTCTGTTTTTCTTGAGAGATAAGTGAGGTAAACGATAAACACTAAAGATATGGTTCTATGAATCACAAGTGATTGGGTCATTCGTGTTTGAGAGTATTTCTGTAACCTACTTATTAATAAAAAGATTGTTCGTTTCCCATTGATGTATGATTTATTCACGATCTGAACCACATTAAATTGTATCTTGTGAGCTTGGTTTATTATTTTTCTTCTATTATTTATTTTATTTTTTCCTTAACAAGTGGTGCGCTGAGTGTGGAGAGACAATAAAAGGAGTAGATCTAGTGCTCATGTGTAAGTTAGAGAAGACGATTCCCCTAGAAACCAGAAAGCCACGAAAGATGAGTTCCATGAAGCTTAGGCTAGAAAAATTCAACGGATCTAATGATTTCAACCTATTGAGAATTAAGGTTAAGGTGTACGTAGTACAAAAGGGATTGGCTGCTGCTATTGACGTTAAATCTACACAAATTGATGTTGTGATACTACATAAAGCTCATAGTGCCCTAATATTGAGCTTGGAAGATGAAGTGACGCGAGAGGTGTCTGAAGAACCTACAGTGATGAGGATATGAAATCGAGTAGAGGCGATTTACATGAAAAAACTCCTTTGTAAACAGATTATATCTCAAGAAACAACTTTACACGTTGTTTATGGATATTAACACAGAGATTCCAAGGCCCTAGACGATTACGACTGAATCATACTTGACAAATCCTGCGATGTCAAAGGGATTGGAACAGTTTGAATCAAGTTGTCTACATGACTTGAGAGAGTAATTAACAACGTAAGGTCTATACCTGAAGTTAAACATAACATTTTTTTTTATAATGGGATGTTAGATGAGGAAGGGTTTACCTATAAGGGTGAAGATGGTAGACTTAGGGTCTTACAAGGCTCTCTTGTTGTTATGAAATCCAATAAGACTAATGGTGTGTTAGTCGTTGAGGGCTCTATAATAGTAAGGGGTGTGTCTAGTGTGGTGAATGATTCTACCAAGTTGTGGCATCATCGGCTGGGGAATTTAAGTAAGAAGGGACTCAGTAAACTGAGTAAACATGAGTTGTTAGATGATTCAATAGTTCAGAAGTTGAGCTTTTGTGAAAGTTTTGTATTTGGTAAGAGCAAGAGAGTAAAGTTCCTGCCCAACAACTAGACATCCAATGGAGTACTTGATTATGTTCATTCAAACCTTTGGGGTCCAACACGGTAACCTAGCATAGGTGGTGCAAGGTAATTTATGTCGTTGATTGATGATTATTCCTAGTAAAGTATGGATTATACTTTTGAAGACCAAGCATGAAGCGTTCGTTGTCTTTGTGAACTCGAATTATTTGACAGAGAATCAAACTAGGAAAATATTGAAGAAGCTTCGGGCTGATAATGGCTTAGAGTATGTGAATAAGGAGTTCTAGATATTGTGGAAAGCCTGGAATTGCTAGACATCAAACTGTCATTGGACTCCCTAACAAAACGGGCTTGTTGAGAGAATGAATCGAACCCTGTTGGAAACCTCTCTTGTTTTTGCGAGTAAAATTATCTAAATAGAAGAGTTACCATCTGTTTCGCGTCAAGGTTCGCATGTTGTGTATCACGCGTCTTCTTTGATAGATCCTTCAGAATAATATCGTTGGTTAGTCCCAACATGCCATCCGTGACATACAGCAAGTTGCATGTTGCTGATTTTGACTTGTTGAATGTAAGTTTTCCTTTGCTCCGACAATCCCAAACTCTTTTTGTCTTCAACAAGTTGGTCAGAGGGCTTCCAACCGTGGAATAGCCTATGATGAACTAGCGATTGTAATTTGCCAAGCCTAAGTAACCTCTTAGGTTCGCCACTTTGTTGGGAGGTATCAAGTCCAAAATATCTTTCCTCTTATGTTCATCCTTCCGTTTCTGACCTATATTACCGGTTTCCTCCTTTAACGTCCCCTTACCCCCATTTACTCGAAGCTCTCCATCTTGTTTCTGCTGAAGTAGACTCATGGCGCCATAAGGTGCCTTGGAAGAGTTGATCGATCCCTTCATTTTTCCATTCGGTCGCTCCAATTTCACAAAACATGGACAAGTTTCATCACTGATGAACATTCCATTCAAATATGGTACAAACATTACCTTGGCTTTCATGAGGAAGTCCATTCCGAGTATCAAATCGAAATCGTCGAGCGGCACCACCATTACCTTGCATTGGCCTTGCCATTCACCAATGCTCAAGTTTGTGATGGTCATTCCACATATTCGTAGTGCGTTTGAATTCGTGGGTTTGACCTTGCTTGTGCTTCTAGTTAGTTCTAGACCAAGTTTCCTAACTTCTCTTGCGGCCAAGAAATTGTGCGTTGCTACTGAGTCAAACATTGCTTTGACTATCTTCCCATTTACCTTCACCATGGTTTGCATTAGCATGTTATGTTGTCTTTGATCATCTTGCGTTATAACGTTAAGAAACTGTAGAGGATTGACATATCCATCACCATCCTCACTGTCTGCGGCCAACGCAAACAGTTTTGCACGCCTTGGAATCGCGCGCACAATGGGCACCATCGTAAATAAAACATCCATTTCTTGATAGCACGGCATCTTCCGTACCATCGTTGTCACCACCATTTTTGGACTTGGTTTTGGGCTTCCTAGTATTGTCTTTGTTGTCAACTCGGTTACTCCTGTCTGGTTTGCTCTTCTTCGCAGTGGTGATTGAAGAAGGTTGTTGTCTAAAATCCATTAGACCCTCGGCTGCAGCCATGGCACTAGGCAAATCAGAAACTCCTTGCCTGCGTAACTCAGCTTGTGCCCAATTTTGCAATCCTGACGAAAATTTGAACAACTTGTCCTCCTCAGACATATCGTTAATGTCCAACATTAAAGAACTGAACTCAGTCACATAGCTACGAATGGTACCAATATATTGTAGCGACTTCAAGTTCTCCCTTGCAACCCAGGTCGTGTTGCAGGGTAGGAATTGATCATTCAATTCATTTTTAAGTGTAAACCACGTGCTTATCTTGTCTCTATGAGCATTGACATCGTCTTCTAGTCTGGATCTCCACCATAACTTTGCATCTTCAGTTAGGTACATGCTATAAATCGTCACTTGCTCCGCCTCCGGGATGTTGTCAGCTTGGAAGTAATTTTCAAGATCTCATAAGAAATTCTCAAGTTCCTTTGAGTTCCTTGAACCGTCGAAGGGCTTAGGTTCATGTATTTTTACCTTTGAAGAGCCTTCTCTTGGAGAAGTATTTGAAACAACCCGTCTAAGTAGTGATACTGCTTCAGACAACTTTTCAATTCGTTCATTGAAGAATTTCGAGAGGTTGTTTGCGTCTCGAATTACCTTCATGATGCTTTCATCTATATATTTCCTCATGTCAAAATAGATATTGACACCGTTCTGAATTTTCTCCGACAATTCAGAAATATAAGCGAACACACTAACTCCATCTTCACTTGGTTCTCCGATTAGGTACTCCAAACGAGAGATTCTTTCCTTCGCGTCAGATAGGGTCATCTTGTCACCTTGTTCTAATACCGGTTAGGTATCCTTTCAGTCTGCTTGAACTCGGTTTTCCAAATCGTAAATGCTTTAAAACCCGCTTCAATACCAGATCTTGGTATCGTTTCTTGCTCTGATACCAGTTCTTGGTATCGTTTGTTTCTCTGATACCAGTTCTTGGTATCGTTTGTTGCTCTGATACAAGTTCTCACACGGTTAATTTTTCGCTATCGATTTTTCGCCGTGTGCGGCTTAAAGTGCCTACTTTAGTTAGCCTTCTACCCTATTTCAAAGTGAGTTTGAGAATTTAACACTTAACTCAGAACTGCAAGTAAGTGTTTCTAGAGTTTCACAACAATATATGAGACAAGACACTAAGATAAAGCACACACGCAAGTCTACGGGACTCCGGCCACAACCTTTACTATATTATTAAAGGAGTAATACCTCCAGATATTACAATAATTTGTTTACACTCTCAGTACTAAAGCCTAACCTTCTCTAGAACTGATCTACAATCTATTTATAGGCAAAGAAAGCCCACTACTTCCTTAAAACCCAAAATGGCCATGTGGTAGAATCTTGGCCCATCGATTTGGCATATCAAATATCGTGCGTTCGATTTGAAATTTCACCAAGTAACCTCTTTATGGTTATAGAAGACGTGGTTAAACGTTGGCCCGAGTAAAGTAGTGATCTGCCTGGAGTTCCTGCAAATCAGGCGCACGTGGTCGGCCAAACTAGGCCAAGTGGCCCTGTTCTGGCGTGCCAGCTGGGCCACGATCTGTTGGGCAAGCATAACTCCCGATTTTTCCATGTCACGTTCCTAAAATCCTGGCCACTTCCCATGATTTTCTCAACCACATCTAGTGGTGAACGTGTTTTTGGCAGTTGTGGGCAGTTGCCCATGATTTCCATTATCTCCAAGATTAATCATGTGCTAACTTCTTCATCAGACGTGCAAATGCTCCCAAACTTCGTGGGGAGGTTCTTTATAACTGAATCTAACGGTTATCAAATTATGGCACGGGCGAAAATGGTTTTGGCCCATCCATTTTGCGTTTTGGCCTGTTCTGGCCCATCTGGCCCAGTTTGGCCGACCAGCTTGTGTGCCAGCATGGGCCGCCGCGCGTGACCAACAGGCCACGTAGGGACATGTCCATATTTATTCGTGCCATCTTTTTTCGATACCTCCTCTAAGTTATTTCCATCTGTCTTCTTAATTTTCAATCCTATCGCACATCAAACGAACCCATTGCATTTGAACCAAAGTTCCCCCGCTTGATATTTTGTCATCATCGTGTCATGTCGCGCGCCAACTCCAGCTGCCGTGCTCCTTGTCTTAGCCACATTTACTATGTCATCCCTCTTGTCTGTCAAGATTCATTAGAATGTATGGAGATCCCATCGAAGCTCTCTGGTGCACCAAATAAGGTTGTTAGTCTGTGGTCACATTGTGATGCTAATGCGGTCCATCCAGCGACTAGTGCGTGCCAACTTGTAAGGGTACGGCGGGTGGTGCAAGGTAATTTATGTCGTTGATTGATGATTATTCCTACTAAAGTATGGCTTATACTTTTGAAGACTAAGGATGAAGCGATCGTTGTCTTTGTGAACTCGAAGAATTTGGCAGAGAATCAAAGAAGGAAAATATTGAAGAAGCTTCAGACTGATAATGGCTCATAGTATGTGAATAAGAAGTTGTAGATATTGTGGAAAGCCTGTAATTTCTAGACATCAAACCGTCTTTGGGACTCCCTAACAAAACGGGCTTGTTGAGAGAATTAATCGAACCCTGTTGGAATGGGTTAGATGTATACTTCATACAGCCGATATAGGTCGAAGGTTTTTGGGAGAAGCTATGACAACGGCTGCATATATCATCAATAAGATTCCATCTACGACGCTTAAGTTTCTTTGTACTTAAGAGGCCTGGACGAGAAAGAAACCTAAGTTGTAACATTTGAGAATGTTCGAATGTGCTGCCTACACACATGTGAATCAAGATAAACTTAGGCCAAGAGAACTGAAATTTTTTGTTCCTCGGTTATCCGGAAGGGGTCAAAGGTACAGGTTGTTATACCTCGAACCTATACGTTAAAAGACATTAATAAGTCGGGACGTGGTTCTAATAAAAAGGGCATGCCATGGAAGAAGACGATAGAGAATCAACCTAATACTACTGAGAAAATATGTGAAGTTCATGATGGATCTGATCTACAAAATGAAGATGAATACGTTTCCGCTGAAGAAGATTTTAGGCCTCATTCTACTTCGGGTCATATAGAGGAAGTTCAATTATTGCATCAGTACGAAGTTGGCCGAGGGTCTGGTGTTCTAGGATCTTCAGATGAGCAGATAGGAGAGAAACATGATCTTGAAAGTTATAAGCTGGGGATAGATAGAGCACAGAGACCAAGCAAACAACCACACATATATAGTTTTGTCGATGCAATTGGTTATGCTTTATCTATTGAAATGCAGGGAGATGTCCTTGAATCTGAAATATATCATGATTCTATTAAGAGTAGTGATAAATAAACATGATTTAAAACCATGAAAGAATAATTGAGAAGAAAATGATCTATCAAGAAGTCTTGTATACATAAGGTCTTTGCACTGTTGTCTATGAAAGCCAAGTATATTGCTGCTACAGAAGCCAGGGAGGAAGCTACTAGTTGAAGAGATTGTTGAGTGAACTCACGTGTGTAGAGCAAGATGCGGTATTGTTATATGATAACACTAGCCCCCTTTATTTAATGAAAAACTCAAAGTTCCAATAGCGAACTAAACATGTAGCCATTAAACTACACTTCATCTGGGACGTGGTGGAGAAGGAGCAAGTGAGATTGGATAATATTGCTAGTGAAGAAAATCCTTCGGATGCTCTGACCAAGGTATTTACGATTTCAAAGCTCACGAACAGAATGAGACTGGTGCAAGTCTACGATGCGGATGAGCTGGTCTCTAAAGAGTAGAACATTGAGTGCAACAGATACTGAAGTTACTGTAATCCTAGGTGGATAATTGTAAGTGTAGGCTAGAAGTAACTTGTAGCATAATATTCTATTTAAATTGGTCTCATATATTAATTGGATTTCTATATTAATTAAATTTCCTATTAATTTGGTTTTCTATATTAATTTAGATATATTAATTATATTCCCTATTAACTATATCTCAGCCATCCTATAATTAGAGGGAGATAGTTTTTATGTAAAGCATGAGGAAACAATTGTGAGCTATATATATTATGAGAGAGAAAATAGCTCTAAGTATTTTTTGAGAGATAAGTGAGATGAGAGATAAACATTGAAGAAAGGATTTTGTGAATCACGAGTGATTAAATCCTTTATGTTTGAGAGTCTTTCTGTAACCTACTTGTTAATAAAAAGAGTGTTCGTTGCCCGTGGGTGTAGGATTTATTCACGATCCAGACCACGTTAAATTTTGTCTTGTGAGCTTGGGTTATTACTTTTTTTTTTCTATTTTTTTGTATTTTTCCTTAACATGAGTATTTGATATTAATTAGATTTTTTAGTTAATGGATTAAGATTTATCAAATCCGACTTATAAATATAAAAAATATTGTTTTGAAATGTGTGACGAGATGAGATAAAAGACAAGTGATGGTTCAAAGGATCAACGAGTCAGAAGATAAACACTTGAATATGCATTATGAGATAATATTATGAGATTCACGTATTCTTTGTAAATTTAGAAGAGAGTTTTATAAATAATGAGTGATTACGTTGTGCTTGAGATTCTTCGTGTAACCCCCATATATATAAATTAGGTGTTTTACCCTGTGAATATAGGATTTCTTCACGATCCGAAACACGTTAAATCTTTTGTTGTGCGATTGATTTATTTTTCTCGTTATTTATTTTTAACTTTTTTCTTGAAATATGGTAAGAGTTGAAGCTCGTATTACCTTTTATTGTCTCTCGGGTAGGTGTTCGCCAACTGTTCGTCACTATTTTGGCTGAGTGGCTAGGATTCGGCCTAAGGAGTCTTGGTATGTATGGGCCAGATCTTGTTTGAATATTGATGGTTTCCTTAACAAGTGGTGCGGTAAGCGTCATTATTTGATATCAATATTCGTCGTTGTTAAAGAAGTCAAAGTAGAAAGTCAAGTGTGGTTATAATGATAGATTCCATGAGAAAAGTATTTGATTTAAGATATCTACTAGACTGGAAAATGATTTAACAAATGTGAGGTGTGGTTATGATGATAGATTCCATGAGAAAGTCGAGGATCGTGGATCTTGGAGTAAAGTCAAGTGTGGTTATAATGATAGATTCAATGAGAAAAGTATTAAATTCAAGTTATCTACTAGACTAGAAAATGATTTAACAAATGTGAGGTGTGTCACTGAATTTAAACATAATCTTCTGTCTATAGGTATGTTAGATGATGAACGATATATATAGAATACTTAGGATCTTTCATGACTGATGGTGTTTTTGTCATGGATAGGTCTATAGTAGATGAAATGTTTAGTATGGGGAATACATTTACTAGGGTTCGAGTAAAGACAGTATAAGCCTTCTTGAAGCAGGAGGAGATCTAATTCGGGAAGTACCTGAAGAATTTTCAGATTGATAATGACGTGGTATTAAGAACCGACACTTGCTATTACTTAAAATTTGGTATGTTTAGGCGTAAAATCTTGAAGAGTACATTGAAGCATGGAATAGTTGAGAATATGAGATGTAGTTTACTTGAAGTAAAGGTTATGATTCTAACAGCTTTACAAAATAAGAAGCTGAGTGAATGAGCTTATTGGACAACTATCATCGTTTACAAGAGCCCCTAGAATTTTGATATACATGGAAATGTAATAAGTTCCAGAGGTGGAGCTGGAGGTGCGATAAAGTTTGAACAAAAAGTTGGAGATGTGAATGTTGATAAGGAAATATAATGTTGAGGTTAAAATGTAATAAATAAGACTTTTTGTGATAAGTTATATAGTTGTGAGGAAGATTTGTACTCTTATGTAAAAGCCGAGGGCCATAATGTAATAAGGCCTTTTATGTAACAAATGTTTTTGAGATTATGTCCTTGCACCTATCTATAACTGCCAGTGACGAAATGTGAAGGGATTTTGATTTTGAATTGAATTACTTTTAACTTCTTGACTTTCTCTATCTAAAAGTATCTTTCATAATTTATCTCTACAAAGCAGATTAATTCCACATCAAATTGGCGAATTCACCACGAACCGTTTTCAATTGGTACCTTGATTTTCTTGATAAAAAACCATAAGTGATTGATTTTCTTTTTTTTATTTTAACTCTTGTTACTCGATTATTTGAAGCTATTTTAATCGAAAATGGAGCCAAGGAATGAAAACAAACCCCTGGTTCGAAAAGAAGTTGAAATACTAAAGCATGATTTACAAGGAAGGGAAGGTGAGAATGATGAGTCGATACCAGCTCAACAGACTCAATCAGATATCGAAGTGCGAATGAACCAATTATTAAATAAAATCACAACTCTTAATAAAAGATATGATCGAAAAGAGCAGTATTTTCAATCAGCTAGGTTGAAATTTGAGGTGAGACAAATAGATGACAAAAATGATGTTGACAACCAATGTGATTGTTCTTGCACAACATCCCAAGTTTGAAGTGAACAAAATAAAACACACTTTGAATCTAACAAGGAGCATTATACTTCAAGAACAGAGAAAAAAGATAAAGAAAGGTACGTTACGTCTGCAGTGACGATGAGTTGAATAGTTTAGGATCTGAGTATAAGAGATATCGGGGTTCTTCGAAAAAGGAAAAACGATGGCCACGAAAATCACGAAAAGAACACTAAAACAAGAAATGAGAATGTGTCACGCTGTTTAAGGGAGGTACAATGGTGTGAAGGAAACACATCGAATAAGTATACATGAATGGATGATCGAAACTTATATGCTGTTATGGGAAGTGGAAATGATAAAGCTGTGTGTTAAATGAGTCGACCATATAAATTCTCCATTGACAGTTGAGATAAGATCCATCCCTCTTCTGAAGCTGTTTGATATCTCGAAGGTTGAGAAACTCAATGACATGCATTATCCTGATGAACACATCGAAAAGTTCAAAAATTACATGATGAATTTCAAGAACGGTGATAGGTTGGTGTGAAGAGATTTCTCTCAAACATGCAAATAAACAACTTTGAAGTGGTATAATAGGATTCTGAAGGGATCCATTTCCTATTTCAAAGATTTTTATACAACATTCCAAAAGCAATTTGTGGGAAGTAAATAGATCTGGGCCAATAGATACACAATAATACAGTGCAAACAAGTATTGAGAGAGAAGAATAAAGACTATACTAAATGATTTGTGTTAACCAAGGTTGGTTTGGATAACTGTGAGGATTCGGTAGCAATGACAGCATTTTGACAAGGATTGTTACCAGGATATTTAGCTAATGAAACAACGAAACGAAGAGCTTTGACCTTTGCAGCACTGATAGCTCAAATGGAGGATCAAATTAAGGTATAAGAGTCGACTAGAGTTCGAGGACTAGTTGGTCTGGTCAAAAGAGTTCAGAATAGGTGCCAAACAATCAGGGGCAGTATTTGAATTCAGCCCAACCAACGCGTCCGAGGAACAACAATAATTTGCCTCCTTGAACTGGAAGGCATTCAACTCAAGCTGCGGGGTATCAGTTTCAGAGACTAAGGCCCAATCAATGGATAAGGCCGTGTATGATGCTTATTTAACTAAAAATGTTGTTGTAATCTATGAAAAGGAAAAGAGATACGTGAATTTTAAAAAGCCAGCTCTGATAAATAGGCTAAGGGAAGAATGTAATAACAGATTATGTAAATATCACAACGACATCGGACATAATACAACGGACTGTATTGCTTTGAGAATATATCAAAGGTTTTTGTTGCATTTATTTCACAGGTGACAAATCCGAATTCACAAGTAGAAAAAATCTAATGATTTTGGATTCTAAGATTGATGATTTCGATGCTGCATTGGAATATTTAGATACAAATCCACATCGATTAATTCTAATGGTAGTGGATGCGCGAGTAAAACAAGAACGAGTTCGAAGTCTATGTGTGTACTTTGAATCATTGGCAATCTTTGGAGGAGACACTATGGCTGGCAATACTGATAGTTTAGAAAGAGGCATATGGTGAGCTTGGCTACTCAAATATAAGGAGAAATGTCTTCTCATGTGTATGGTAAGAGAGATGTTACTTTTATTCTATTTGATGAAGATGATTTGAGAGGCACCGCAGGTCCTCACGAAGATGCGGTAGTTATTGGAGCAGAGGTAACTGGAGTTGAAATTAGACGCGTGCTAATATATACAAGGAGCTATGCAAATGTTCTTTTTAATTCAACATATGATAAGATGCATAATCCTCCTCAGATTTCACATTTAGACCGTATTAGAATTGGATTCACAGGTGTGTCAGCCTAGGTAGTTGGAGAATTCGAAAGGGATGTGTGCTTGGGAAATGGACCTTTTAGAAAGAAGGTTTAGGTTTTATTTGTGGTGGTAGATTGTCTGATCAACTATAATTCTATTTTCGGGAAATTTGGGCTTTCAAGGATGTATGTAGTTGGGTCTACAGTCCACCATTGCTTGAAGTGTGTCATCAGATACTGCATGGGGGTTGTCCGAAGTGACCAGAAATTTTCTAGAGAATATTATGCCACAACTCTTCGAATCCGAGGGACAAGCAGTGGTGATAAAATGACTGAATAACAATCAATGGGTTTGAGCTCGGAAGCAGAGGAGGGGATTGATGATCCCAGGGAAACCTCCGGTTCTTTAACAGTAAGTGATAGCATAGAAGAGTATGTTTTCTCTGATGGAAAAATACTTCGAATTGGAACCTTATAGACCCCAACTTTATGTTAGCAACTGTTGGAGTTTTTGACTCATAATTTGGATGTTTTCACTTGGAAAACAGAAGATGTGGTAGGAGTTCCAATATAGGTAATATGTCATAGTTTAGCGATTAATCTAAGATTAAACCTGTTACATAAAATGTCGTGTTTTTTCTTTTGAGAAAACAAAGGCTATTATTTCTTGGGTGGATCGTTTGTCAAGGTTCGGGCGTATAAGGGAGTCACAATATCCTTTATGGACAGTAAACCCAATGGTATTTAAGAAGAAGAATAGGGAATGAAGGATGTGCATCCATTTCACAGATATACATTGAGCTTGTCCTAAAAATCCGTTTTCAGTTCCTCAAATAGACCAATTTATTAATTCCAGTTTAGGAAACAATTTTTTGTCTTTTATGGATGCCTTCGCAGGGTATAATCAAATTCAAATGGATCCAGAGGACCAAGAGAGCACAACCTTCATCACGGATCGATGCTTGTATTGTTATAAGGTTATACCTTTTGGATTAAAAAATGCTGAAGTAACATATCAGAGGTTAATGAATAAAGCCTTTACTTCTCATATTGGAAGAAACATGAAGATGTATATTGATGACATGTTGGTCAAGAGTATAGAAAATGAGGCACATTTGAAGGATTTATATAAGAATTTTTTGAATATAAGATTTATTAGATTGAAGATGAATCCTGATAAATGTGCTTTTGGAGTTCGATCAGGGAAACTCTTGGGGTATGTCCTTAGTGAAAATGGGATAAAAGCTGATCCAAAACAGCTAAAGGCTTTGGTATGCGCCTCGAACTATCAAAGAAGTGCAGAGTTTAACAGGAAGGTTAACTGCTCTTAACCGATTCATTTCTAGAATGTTTCTATTTTTCCAAGTGTTACGAAGACCAAAGAAGTTTCGGTGGACTTTGGAATGTAAAGCATCACGAGAGGTACTATCCAAGCCTCGAATTGGAGAAAAACTCTTCTTGTACATTGGAGTATCGTATTTTGCAGTAAGTGTTGTTTGATAAGAGAAGATTTGGGAATTCCGAAGCCAGTGTATTATATTAACAAGAGTTTAGTGGCAACAAAGAAAATGTATTTGAAGATTGAAATGTTGGCTTTGGCTTTAGTGGTGGCTGTCAGAAAGATGCGCCCCTATTTTCAAGCTCACACTGTTAAGGTTTGAACTTCATTCCCGATATTTATGGAATGATGGCCAAATGGTGAGTGGAGCTAGGAGACTTTGATATTAATTTTTCTCCTCGGACGGCTACCAAGGCCCAAACATTACCTGATTTTTTTATTGAATTCCACTCAAGTAGATCAGATAAAGAGAGAAACAAGGATGTCTTACCAAATAGATCAAGGTGGATACTTCGAACTTATGGAGGATCTAACATTTTAAGATGCAGTGCATGAGTTCAACTGACTACTCCATTTGAGGAAATGATATTTCAAGCCATTAAATTTTCTTTCATGCATCAAATAATGAAGTTGAATATGAAGCTGCATTAGCTGGTTTAAGGCTCGCGAGCATTTGTGGGGGAAACTGCAGTTCATTTAGAAACAATTTCCCATATAATAGCAAATCAAGTTGTCGGTGATCCTGAAGCTAAAAACGATCACTTAATTTTGTACCTTCGAGCTTCAAAATTTGAGTCTTCTGTTTGACCACGTTACTGTAGAGCATATTAGTCAAGGATACAACACAGTTACTAATTCTTTGACAAATGTTGCTTACACACAAGAGTATCCTTGGATTTTGTTATAGGCGAGTCATTCGATTCTAACTGGATCAGAGCGGTGCAATTATGCAGAAGAAGTTTTTGTGACAACAGATGTAATACGAAGTTATTGGAGGACTGATATTCTAAATTTTTTGTTAAGAGGAATGTGGCCTCAATATATGAAATTGGCTAAGAGGTTGAAGGGTAAAACACAAGTAGGCCATTATTGCATTGCTTATATAAACAAGAGTCACACGATATTTATTCAGAATTACATGATGGGGAGGGTTCAACACATTGTGGGTTCGAGGCATTGACAAGTCGAGTTTTGTTGGCAGGGTATTATTGGCCTTTGATTATGAACGATGCTAAGAGTTTAGTTCAAGGTTGTGATACTTGTCAACCATTCTCCAATTCTATTCACAAATCTGCATTTCTGCTTATGTCCATTACCAAAGTTTTACATAGATATGGTGGGACCATAACCCATGGCTTCTGGAAGACGCCAGATGATTATTGTGGCGGTGGACTATTTTTCGAAATGGGGAGAGGCTGAACCATTATCTCGAACAAGATTCAAAGATGTTATTTAGTTCACTGTGAACAAAATTTGTTGCCTCTTTGGGGTACCTTACAAAATTACCACGGATAACGGTCCTCAATTTAACAAAAGAGAAATGGCTTCTTTTTGTGCTTCGAGGGGAATAACACAATGTTTTTCAATACTTTTTCACCCCGCAAATGGTCGAGTAGAGGTGATAAATAAATCTATTTTAGAAGGTCTAAAGAATAATTTGACAGCGGCAGTAGGAAAATGGCCTAATTATTTTCAAAAGGTGTTATGGGCTTAT
The DNA here is from genome assembly GCA_036936605.1 of Limnanthes douglasii subsp. nivea. Taxonomy (NCBI): domain Eukaryota; kingdom Viridiplantae; phylum Streptophyta; class Magnoliopsida; order Brassicales; family Limnanthaceae; genus Limnanthes; species Limnanthes douglasii. The sequence continues at coordinate 173,217,752 of JAUPFV010000002.1, forward strand.
CGAACAACTCCTAGAGATGACACTAAAGAAACTTCTTTTACCTTGGTGTATGGAATGAATGTTGTTAGTCCTGCAGAATCTAAATTACCTTCTTATAGAATAGTTCAATATTCCGAGGACCTGAATGACCAAGCAAAAAGAATAAATTTGGACTTGATTGAGGAAAATGGAGCTAGGGCTCATCTGAATATAATTCATTATCAGACTCTTATGAGGAGCAGATATAATTCGAAGGTAAGAAACATGGATTTCAAAGTTGGTGATGGAGTTTCAAGGAAGGTATTCCTCCATACCAAAGAAAAAAGCTTCCGCAAGATGGCCCCGAATTGGGAGGGTCCTTATATAGAGTTGGAAAGAATAAGGCCAGGTTCTTATCACCTTTGTGATGAGAAGGGGAGAATGCATCAACATCCTTGGAATATACAACATCTAAAATTGTATTGGGACTTGGGAGTAATTAGTTGTTTTGAATTTTTTTGAATAATTGGCAAACTTTTTCCTACCTTGTTGGTCCATAGAGGTTTTAATGAGGTGCTATGCATATATTTGATATTATTAATAAAACTCTTTGGCCAATGGTTGTTTGATCATAATTATTTAATTTATTTTGGTGATTAGTCAAAGACTGATCATCTTTAAAATGACCAAAAGTAATTATTCTAAAGTGTTGAACGTTTATTAAACACTTTTAAAAGAAACAGCCATATTCGAGGTGCTACGTTCTTTAAACGCACTATATTATTTGAGGTGCTAAGTTCTTTAAACGCTTTATATTATTCAAAGTGTCATGTTCTTTAAACGCACTATATTATTCGAAGTGCTACGTTCTTTAAACGCACTATATTATTTCGAGGTAAACATTCCTTGATTTATAAAATTATAAATATAGACATAATGAAAACATAGGAGAAACAAAATACTTTTGCATTAATAATAATTTGATGGTACACAACATTAAGTCATCTTATAATAGTTGCGTGACAAGTAGAAACAAAAAACAAAACAAAACGTTAAGTGAAGTTATTTGTCCTCAGAGTCTTCTTTGGAGGATTCCCCTTCTTTAGATGTAGTTTCTTCTGATTCTTCTTCTTCGGATGAAGAGCTAAGTACATTATTAAAAGCTTTACATCGGAAATTTTTAAAAAGAATCAGCTCCCTTAAGTTTGAAAGGTCAATTTTTAGAAATGAGGCATGAATTTCAAGAAGAAGTTAATATTTTTTTGCTCTTCAAGATTTTGAATCCCCACTAGCATGTCCTTCCCATTTTCGTATTGAGCAGTAGCCACATCGAGTTTTTTCTCCTCCTGGAACTGAGTTTTAAGAGCATCCATATTCTCTTTCAATTTTTCTTTTCATCCTCACTATTTTTTAGTGATTGTTGAATAGTAGTGTATTTTTTTCTCCTCAAATTACTCTTGAGCATGTTTAGACTTGAGCTCTTCTATCTCATTCTTGTGAGAAGTGTTGAGCTCTTCTGTGTGTTTCTTATGCACAGATCTGAGATGATTTTTGAAGTAAATGATTCCTCTGAGTAATTCTGATCTAGCAGCTTGGAATTTATGAAATTGGCTCTCCACAAAACCCCTGAACCTTTCCCTTATTTTCTTCTTAACGGTAGCAATTTGTTTTGACGTGTATTCTCCCAGTGGGTTTGAGAAGATTCAACTTCTTGGCATAAAGTTTGTGTTGCAGTGCCAAGATTGGTGAATGGTTAAAGAGCCAATGCAACGTCTTCGGATGGCTCTTTAACAGGTATGATTACTGGTCTGGTGTAGGGCATGAGAGCGGAGGTGGATAGTGGCAAAAAGCCCTCTGATTCAGTTACAGTTGGTCCTGAATCCCTTGGATGTATGCATCTTCATCTTTGTCAAGCTCGTAAGATTGATCGATGTTGATAAAGGTATCAGGATCGAAGCGATCATCTCTTTGATTGTTATTAGCTACAATATCACCTTGATTGTCTGCTTGATCTTTATTTGCTCCAATTTCTCTTTGTTCATCCTCCACCACAGTGAGTTTTTCAGTTTGAGAAGGTAACACTTATTGTGAGGTGTATTCAACTTTCTTTTTTGCCCTATTTTTGTGGTTATGTTTTCGATGTGCTCTTTTTTTTCTTCGAAGCTGCAATCTTCTTTCTTTTTGGTGAAGGCTCAACCTTCTGTTATTTTCCTCTTTGTTTTTGGTTGCGTCGTCGGAACCTCTGAAGGGCTAGCAACAGACGTGCTAGCTGTTTTTTATTCTTTTTTCCTTTTTTTGAGGGAAAATGGCTCTCTGACCTATACCAAACTGGTAGAAGCACCTTACCATCAGACGCCACTAGTCTTTTCACAGTAGTGCACACCGAAGGTGCCTCACGCTATGTACATATGGTGCACCCTGAATGAACCATAGGTACACAGGGTGGTGTACCGATGGTGCTGTAGGCTTGGCACCATTGGTACACTCTACTGTGCACCATAGGTACACAGTAGGCTGTACCTATGGTGCGCAATTATTAGTTGAAATTTTTTCCCGTTTTTTTTCACGCTCTCTAATTCCCGCCACACTAATATTTTATTTTTCTATATAAAGAGGTCTAAGTTTGACACACCAAACACACAAAACTCTTCTTCAAACCTAGATCAATTCTTTCTTTATGGGGTGGAGTGTGTTTGACGATGCTCATCTACTCAAGACTGCAAAACACGTGAAGTTTAAAAGGTCGGATGATAATACCGATGAGTTTTTGATGAAGTTTTGTGTATGACGTATTTCATGTACGACGAAATTTCTACGTCTAGACAAATGCCTCAATCTCGTACTCGTAAGGAGGTAGCCACTAGGTACAAGTGTATAACTAGTGGACCAATGTTCTTGGTGTTTAATGAGCCCCCAAAAGTTAGGAATGAGGCGTTCTAATCGTTTGGTTTAATGATCACATACTATTTGTCTTTAGAAATGGCAGAATATGTTCATTCTCAAATTACCATGAAGAAGGAAACAATGCATATTCTCAGCGACAATAGTGGCTACGATTTTGACTAACTGTCTGTTCAATCTCAAGTTGTGTGCCCATGTTTTGCGATGTTATTGTTGCTTATTTGTAACGTTTGATATTAAGTTATGAAATGATTAGTTGCTTATCGTTATAAGTTGGAAAATGTCATGAATTACCGTCAAACAACTGAAGTATAAAACGTTATGATAAAGTAAACAAAGTTCCAAACAACATCAATCCGACCAAAAGACATAAAGCGACCAAAAGACATAAATCCAACCAAAACAACATAAATTCGACCAAAAGACATAAATCAACTAAACAAATTCATCAAGATTAGTTACTTTTGGAAATGAACAAACTCAATTTCTCCCTTCGAGCTCCGTGTATGTTTTCCAGCGACCAACTATTGGTAGCTCCCAATTTGTATCCTTTTCACTCTTCAACTTCTTCCACGTAGGATGTATGCGTGCGCAAGGGCAAAGGGGATTGATTGATAGCTGTTTAATAAGACTATAATTAGAACTAAACAATGAGTAATTGATACAAAGTCAACGCAGGGAAGCGAATATAGGGAAACCCTAATTTTCTTTATCAAAATTCAACTCCCTTATATTGTAAACAAAGTCTGTTCAACTCGTGGCATCGTTACCTTCGAAATAAGGTGCTGTGGGTCAAAATCGGACAGCAGACTCCGAAACTATCAATTCACCGCATTCTTCGGGTGATCGCCTGTCTTCATAAATTCTAGCGCTAATCTGTCTGCATCAGTAATACAATTGTAAGTAATAACAAAACCATAAATCGAATGACTTAAATTGATGGAGTGATTAGTATCAACGAATTCAAACCCAATTTCACGTCTTTGGGCCATAATAAGTGGTTTACCGCGCAGAGGTAAAAAAGTTTGACTACAGTTGTGAGACCCCACGAGTGACACAAAATGAACAATTTATTCGAACTTGGTTGCAATCGCAATGCCTATTTGCAGCATTGTCATCCAATATTTGGGGGAGACTGGTGTGTCGTAGTAGTTTATACTTTCTGCAACCTTCAGGTACTCCTCTTTACCGTTATATATCCTGATGTATGTGTCATAGTTTTCCATTAGTTCATCGTATATTTCCTTCCGAACACTTTGCCAACCTTCTTCATGATCATACAACCCAAACGAAACTGCTCTATATCCATCTGCCTTAACATCATTTATACCCGATATAAAAGCATTGAAGTGAGTCGGAAACCAACGTAAAAAACCTTTAGGGTCGTATATAAGTTATTTGACTCCACCAATGGATAATTGTACGATGTTTCTAGCAAGTGAAACAATGGAAGAACTACGAGTACGAGGTACTTTAGGAACATCTGCTAGAATCGTATTTGCACTAGCAACTGTTTTACCCTTTTTAACTTTTGGTACTTTTAAAGAGTTCATCACTGAGTCAAGACTAGCCTTATCAGCATCATCCACATGTTCCCATTGGCATTTGTCCCGTTTCGTGGATGATGTATCGACAACTATTTTTCTTTTAACCTGCGGACGGCCTCGGTGTTTCTGCTTCTCCAATGGCTCTAGCAATGAGGATGCTTCAGTATAAACAATTTAAAACCATTTCTTGTAAATGTGTTTTATACGACTTTCGTCTTTTGTCTCCATAATATGGATTACTAGATTTTGCAGATCATCTTTGAGAATCTCCATGGTCGTACGGTATGAACGAGACATTATTTCTAACTTTGTCCAGTAGGTGTGAAACGCTTCTAACGACGCAGGTTTTCTGTTTTTACACCACTTGCGGACCCGGTGGTAGCAAGGTATACCATGGGTAGATTTTATCGCGCATATACAGACGTCATTGTGTTTAACATCCGACCCATCTTCAATAGAGATAATCTTGCTATCTTCGGCCTTCTCTACTTTGTTGAAAAATAGTTTTAACGCCATGTGGGAAACCTTGTCGCGAATTTCATCAAATAGTTTGTTGGCGAACTTATGCAGCGCTGTGTAACGACTCTTCTCAAACGACGACCTAATGGCAGCATGTTGGATTTCGACTAGTTAATGAAACCTCCCCCAAAATAACTTAAAGTTTAATTTTCTTGTACGTAGGTAACGCTTTAGGTTAGAATGAGCACTCTCGACGCGGTTAGTCGTGCAATGTCCCATATACAAGTTATTTTTTGTCTTCCAAACAACGAATTTTTCCGTGTATTTATCGAGCCACGATTTTTAAGTGTATTCAATTGAAAGAGGATAGTCTTTGTACTCCAATAGCCTGTCTCGTCGGGCGTGATCGAATTCAATCTCTGATGCTGCATACGCAATCTTCTTCCAAGCAAAAATAAATTTCACATGATCACTTTTCTCAGGAAATATTTTATTGTTTGCCCCTGAACATTCTGTGTTATGTGCCATTGGCATAACATATGCGTTGTCTCTGGGAATACCACTTCTATGGCGTTCATCAGCGCTAAATCTCTGTGGGTCAGAATGACACGAGGTTCTTCAATTCTGTGAACGGAAATCAACGAATTTAAACACTCTAACACCCATTTGAAGTTGTTTAACTTCTCACTGGACATGAAAGCAAATGCCGCACAGTAAGGTCAATCTTTGAAGTTGAAATGGGCAGTCAATCTTTTTGGTTCCTGTAGACTTACCTTTACGGTCTTTCTCGGCGACTCTTGGAGTAGACTTTTCCCGATCTCTCACACTGAAAAAAAACATCTTATAACATTTTCTACTATTAACTTTGTCGCGCCAACTTATGTTGATAACCAAACCATGGCGTTTTCCTGTCTTCGTAACCCATTTAATCAACGCTACTTGTGTATAGAACTCGGTAGTGAAGAACAAATGAATGTAGTCAGTAGCGAAAGCTTCCTCAATCCCATGGGCGACATCCATCCCATGTTATAGAACAACAAATCACAATAAGCAATCAGGTATAATTAAAAAAGATAAAAAAAAAACTTATTTTTTTTTCTAGAAAATTTGCGCGAACCAACGGTTCAGGGGCCTAGAACCGGTGGTTCTAGGCCTCAGAATCGGCCGTACACGAACTGATGCACCACCGGTTCTGTGGCCTTGAACCGATGGTGATGGGGCCTAAGAACCGAGTGGACTGCGCCCCGTATACCACCGGTTCAAGGCCACAGAACCGGTGGTACTGAGGCCTCAATATTGACCGGACTGAGGCCTCAGCACCATCGGTTTCGGGCCATGGAACCGGTGGTACGTAGGTCACGCACGGCCGGTTCTAAGGCCGAGAACCGGCCGTGCGTGACCTACGCACCGTCGGTTCCATGGCCTGCAACCGATGGTGCGTGGTCAAACCGGGAAAAATCTTACTTTTTCCGGCGGCAGGGGCTGCTTCTCCGGCGACTGCAGCTCCTTCTCCGGCAAAAATTCATCATCTTTTTTCTTCTGCGACATCAATTACTCCACACTAATCCCTAGTTACGACTGATTCATGAACGATTTTATGTTTTTATTTTGGAATAAGGTTGAATGTTCTTGATTGTATTTTGAAGTTTGAAGTTGATTTTTAAGATTTTATGAAAACTAGACTACTTGGATGATAAATTCACTAAAAATAATGTTTTTTTCGGTATAGATAGTTAAATAGGTTATTTGGTGAATTGGGTTAAGTTGACGTTAAGTTGATTTGAACAAAAACATGCCACATCATTGTTCATTCAGTTGTATATTTGTTACAAAACATTAGATAAATATTAAAGTCACAAGACTTGAATATCGTTATTAATAAATTGATTTGCGTTGCCAACGCATTGCGAAGTGTTTGCTACATTTAATAGAAATTCAAGAAAACATTTGTACGAGCAAATCATTTTCTTGAGATTTTATATTGTGCATATGATTTATTGTCGATTTATTAATAAACTGAATTTTAAAATTGATATCTTGATATCATTATAATTTTAATAACTCTCATTTTTATAATGTTCTAGTTACATATTTCTACATAAACAATTAAGATAATATAATATATTCTCTTTCTTTCACAAACTTAAATATAACTTAGTCCTACTATATTTCCTTGTAGAGCATTTGGAAAACCTAATACCGTCAGTGAATGGTAATCTATGTAAAACCGGTGAGCTCTTTACTTTTTACAATGTTAAAACTTTTGTAACGTCAGTACAATCATAATCATAAATTATTTATCTGAATGGATACATAATTGTACTCTTGTATTCAGTTTCACCATTTAGGAAAATGATATTGAACATGAGGTGAGAGATGTATAAGAGGTTATAAATACCCTTCTTAATTAAGTTGTTTGTGTGTCTGATGATTCGATAATTAATAACCTTTAGATAGTAGATCTCTCTCTCTCTCTCCCTCTCCCTTTCCCTCTCCGAAGAAAACCCAAATGAAACCGTAGCCCAAATCCAACCTCGCATTGAGGATTCCCAGCATCTAATTTCATTCCAGAAAGAATCATTACACTATTGCCCTCTAGTAATAGAAGATCTCCTTCAAGCCAATCTAAATATCTCAAGAAATCAAGGAATATGAAGGTCGTTTCAAGAAACCTCTTTGCAATTAGCTAGGAAATCACGAAACAAGGTCTCATCAAAGGTCATTTCTCAAAAGCCCCAAATCTAATTCTTAATTATATCCATAAATCTTCTCAGATCATCAAATAAATGAGTCTCAAATTCAATCTCATCTCAAGATTGATTCGAGTCCATCTGAAGATTAAAGGCACAAAGCTCAAGACCGAGAATCAAATCAAGAAGTAAATTGGCCTCAACCAAACAACAAGAATGTTCAATCTCTCAAAGAAAGTGGTTCAAAACATGGGTAACTTACTAATTGGAAAGTTGGAACAAACATGGAATATAGCTAAATAAAAATAGGGAATAAAGTTATGAACACAACAAAATCCTACGTGAAATCAGCCGGAAGCGTTAGCAAACCATTCGTACATTCAAAGATTACATTTTAGGAGAAAAAGCGCCACAAATCTATCTTCTTCCAAGAGACATATTAAGAGTCCTTAATTGTCTCCTCTAAAAGCACTATAGTAATTAATTTTAGCTTTGGTAAACCAATTCTTATAGTTTTCAAATCGTTTTTAGGGACATTTAAATTTATTGGTACATATAATATAACATTATATGATTATATACATTTCTTTATCGAATTTGAAAAACACTTAAGACATTAAAAAAGCTGGAAGCGAAACGATTATAGTGTAGGAAACTATACTTTCAGAATTTTAAAATAGTGTCCCAACTTCAATCCCAAATCGGAGTCACGAGAGACCTTGATTTGGGTTACATTTCTCAGAATCCCTCAACACCTATACAATGAAGATACCATCACCAACATGGTTAAATTTATCGGTAGACATTTAACCAACTAGGTCCCCTCAAAGAACCAGGTAAGCTTTAATTGTTGTAAAGCTTTGTTGGTTTGAGATATTTATTGTCATCTTCTCCAGAAAATATGGGTATATTTTTGTGAAAAAGATGGGTACTGGCAGGATAACAACTATGGTGTAAACATTTACGTCACATAGATATAAACTGTAACAAAGATCCTAAAAAACAAGAAAATACTGATAATAAAAACTCTGACTATGTTACATTATTATGAAAAGTTAATAAGCCAAACCCTCATACAAAATAAAAGTGAATTAAAAATATTAAATCAGTTACGTTTTCGCGAAATCACATTCAGACAAATCATAACCCCAATCCTCAAAATACAAAAGAAAACAACATGAATATTGAAAGTTTTGATTCCATCAATACCCATCTCAATCTAAATTGCAAACAATAACATCAACAAACATTAGTAAAGTAAAAGAATGTTGATACCTCTCTAAAAAGTAAGCAAAACAATGAACTAGATAAAAATGCTAGTTACAAATAAACTCGTGATAACTTGAGAAATGGTACAAAGGATGTTACTCAAACTGACATAAGTGAGGCCTTCAATTCAATAGAAATAAGTAATTCCTTTAATATATTTAAAGACTTGGACAATTCTGAATCTAATCAAAATTATATAGATTATTTAAAGCCTTGTCGTCTCCCAAACTCTCCTAGGAAAACTAATACAAAAAAAACTCATAAAACATTAAGGAAAAAATCTTATTAGGATCGGATCTTAGATTCTAAAAGAAACCATGAGTAAAAATTATACATAATTCAAAAGATCTTCCAGATCGTCTAATAATCTATCAAAATGACCTTAACATTTCTTAACTTGAATGCATGTGGAGTGGAAAACAAAGGTATTATTAGGAGAATTAAGTACTCATTAACATTGAACATGTTGACTTCATTACTTTACATGAGGTAGTAACAGGTTTGAATGAAATTACTAGTGAAACTGAGCAACTGGCTTGCTTTACAGATCATCTCAAGGACATCTCTACTACTCTTCAACATTGATTGATAGTAGGATATTTTAATGAAATTACTAGTCACACTGAGCAAATCATTTTCTCTTCTCTTAAATTGAGAGGAATGGATGAGTTTAATAACATGGCAATTGGTCAAATAACGATAAATGAAAGTGTCTCGGCATGGTATTTCACAATATTGCCTTGAGGGACATTACCAAGCTGAAGAATCTTGCCAGAACTGGCCCATACCATTCATCTATGTGTATATGTGTATCAATCAACACAAACAAACCTAAAAGTCCTTTTAAATTTCAAAATATATGGTGTCTCCACAAAGATTTCATTAAATCTGTTGATCAAATCTTGAAAGAAAATATGTATGGTGACCCCATATCTATTTTCTAGTTGAAACTAACAAAACTTTAAATTTAAATTAAAACAATAGAACAAGGAGGTCTTTGGAAATATATTTGACAGTACTGCAATAACTGAGGATGAAGTCAAATTTACTGAGTCTTATCTTGAGGAATCTAAGAACTTGAATAACAAAATGAAGTTAATTAAAGATAAAGCAAATCACTTAAACCTCTTGGCCATAGAGGAAGCATTTTGGAAAAAAAAGAGTGCCACTCTCTGGTTAAAAGATGAAGACCAATTAGTTTTTGCACAATATTCAACATAATACTATCCAAGCTTATCAATAATAGAATTGCTAAACTTCTCCCCAAAATCATCTGTGATGTTCATGGTGGTTTTATTGAGAACAAAAGTATTCATGATAACATCCTCATAACTCAGGAATTATCTCATTATCTTAATAAAAAAACCAGAGGTAACAGTATAATCCTTAATATTGATATGGTTAAGGCCTTTGATAACATATCATTCAAGTTTATATATTATATCCATCAAGCTTTTGGATTTAACAATAAGTTCATCCAGTTAATTAAATAAGGAATTGAGCATACCAATTATTATATCATTCTCAACGGTATATCATATAACTATTTCTCCTCCAGCAATGGTGTCAGACAGGGAGACCCGCTGCCTCACAGCGTGTTCATCATTACTGAAGAGTATCTCTTAAGAGGTGTTAAAAAACTTTTCAAATCTAATTTATCCCTCAAATTCAAGGCCAGGAGAAGTATTAACATCCATTTCCTTGATTTTGTTAACGACGTTATTATCTTTTCGAATGATTCCCTTAATAATGTCAAGAAAGTTTGTGACTTTCTTGACCACTACCAATCTGTGTCTCATCAACAACTTAATTATAATGTGACCTTCTATACGCTATAGGTAAATGTTTTGGCAAAAATAATCCTTTGATTTTTCAGTTTAGAGCCTTCATCGAGGGTCTCATATTCAGTAAAACCATAAGATGACCAACTTGGACATTGAGATAGACTCATTGATATTATTTTATGCCCTCGTCTATGAATTATGTTCCTGATTGGATGGCCAAATGAGCCCTCAATACCAAATCGAACTGTGTATATTCTTCTTATAACTCTCCTCCGACTCTTAGTGTCATCATTCCTTTAAAGTATTAACTTAGGCTATTTAAAGCTGACAAATTGACTACTTGTGATAAATTTTAATCAGTTTGTAACTAACACCAGTGACCAAGTCTTCGTGGCCAACATTCTTTCTTTTGATGAAGATATAGGTAACACCTCACTAGGTGATAATCAAGATAAGGACTTTCTACGGAAGCAGAGTTAGGTTTCAACAAGATGAACATGTTCAAAAACCCTTAATGAAATCTTGAAAAAATACTATAGATGGGCTTTATCTTAAATTATTCTTTCGCACCAAGATCTATCTTATATAGAGCTTAGACGCTACTACCTTGGTTGGTAGCTCATCAATGATTACATATCAAAATTTAGTTTGTTATATAGTATTTTTAACAATGTCCTAAAAATATTAACAACATTTCATATTCAAAGTGTGTAATTAGACTCAACATTCTATTCAAAAGTCTTTAGCTTACTTTCATTAATACAATTTTTTATTTCTTATTTTAAACGTGTTTGTGTTTCTAGAGAGAAGAAGGTATTGGTTTCTAAAACCCAATGACAGTAGTTGGTGCACATCATAATATTTTTTCATTTAAAAATATTCTTTATAACTTTGTTGTTTTCATTAAAGATGTGTTTAGACGAGAAAACCTCACAAGTTATGTGATTTTTTATGATTGAAAAATATATAAAAAAAATTATTTGATGTAACAATATGTTTCTCAGCAGATAGTGAATATATATTTAATTTTATTATTCAATAAATCGTTTTTTAGAACGACTAAAATTGTGGAGTTCGTCGTTAATATGTAACCATAGATCTTTTACGATGGATTCGTAACGCCAACCACGGTTGGTAAAAAATATTGTTTGTAACCAGATGTATATTGCAACAGAAATCTAATGGTAAGTTAATTTGAAAAAAAAAATGGTACATTCATTATAAATCCGATCATAAATTCCTTACAAAACATTAGACCAATATGTAAGTCACACGAATTTAATATCAGTGCTAATAAATTTATTTATGTTCCAAACACATTATGAGTCCGTTGCAAAATTTAATAGAAATATATAAAAAAAATCTACATGCAATTCATTTAATCGATCTTTTTATATTATGAATGCGATTTATTTTTGTTTTATTAAAAACTCAAACTTAAAATTGTTATTGTTATTCTTACAAGTTTAATAAGTTTTTTTAATGATCTTTAATCACATATATCTATATACAAATATAATATATAAATATAACTTGATTACAATATGTTTCTTTATATAAGCTTTGGAAAACATAATATCGACCGTTGATTGACAATCTATGTATAATAGGTGAGCTCTTTAATTTTGACAATGATAGTACTTTTGGAATATCACTAAAATCATAGTCACAAATTATTTGTCCGAATGGATACATAATGTTAATCTCATATTCAATTTTAACATTGAGAAAAATTATATTGAACAAGAGTTGAAGGACGTAGAGAGGGGTAGTATAGCCTTCTTGATAAAGGTCTTTGTGTGTAAAGAGAAATAAGGTACAGGTTTTTGAAAACCAAAAGACGATAGTTGGTACACAACACAATCTATTTTTATTTTAAAAGGTTTTTTTATATATATAACTTTGTTGTTTTCATTAACGACATGTTTCGGCGCAAGTTATGTGACTTTTTTTGATTAAATAAAATCAAAAAATTATTCAATGTAATAATATGGTCGTCAGAAAATGGTGAATATATTTTTAATTTTTATTATTCAATAAATCACTTTTTAAAACGTCTAAAATGCGGAAATCGTCCTTAATTCAATTTTTAAGAAGAATTTGTAAACAAATCGCAGTCAGAATACCAATCACCAGTGGCAATTTATTATACAATGGGTGAGTTTTTTATTTTGAAAATAAGAATACTTCTGCATCGTCACCAAAATCATAATTATAAATTACTTGTCCGAATAAATACACAATTGTATTTTCATTTCAGTTTTAATGTTGAGAAAAAGTATATTGAACAAGAGGGGACATGCGTTGAGGAGGTTGGAATAGCCTTCTTCCTTAAGTTATTTGTGTATCTAGAGAAAAAACTGGTACCGACTTTCAAAAAGCCAATAACAGTAATTAACGAGATTTTTTCCTTCATTTGTTTAATCCTAATATGTTTGGACGAGAACACCTCACAAGTTATGATTTTTTTATGATTGACAAGAAACATTCTATCTAATAATATATTCGTTATAAAATTGCGAATATTTATTTAATATAAATGCAAAAAAAGATATGTTCGAAAAAATAATTTAATTGAGGTTTTATATTGTGGATATTGTTAGAGTGGCGACCAAAGTCCCACATCCCACATCGGTTAAACATGGGAAAGATCAGTGGTATATAAGTAAGAACATACATCAACTAGTATGAGGCCTTTTGGTAGTGGACCAAATGCAAAGCCGTGAGGGCCTTCGGGTGCCAAAGCGGACAATATCATACTAGTGTTGAGATTGGTTGTGTCCGTACTTATATACGGAGGCGGAATATGCGGACCGGACCCGCATATTCCCTACATGTGGTATCAAAGCTCCAGGCCCAGACAGTACGCGATGTGGCATATTCCCTTCAAAGTGGTATCAGAGCGAGAGGTTGTGTACTTGTCTTGTATCAAATATGGAGGTGAATACAAGCAGAATGGTGACGATGAATGGTTCAAATTATCATATATGGAAATCGAAGATGGAAGATCTTCTTTATGTTAAAAATTTTCATTTACCAGTGTTCGGTGATGAAAAACCTAAAGATAAGTCTGATGCAGAATGGATAATCATTCATCGACAGGTTTGTGGCTTTATTCGGAAATGGGTTGATGATAATGTGCTGAATCATGTTGTAGACGAAACAGATGCAAGTAAATTGTGGAGTAAACTTGAGGAGTTATATGCTCGGAAGACAGGAAATAGTAAGTTACTTTTGTTCAAACAGTTGATGTATTTGAGGTATCAAGATGGATCACCTCTTACAGATCACTTGAATACCTTTCAAGGATTGATTAGTCAGTTGGCTGCTATGGGTATCAAATTTGATGACGAGGTTTTGGCGTTATGGTTGCTTGGTTCGCTGCCAGACTCATGGGATACTTTCAGAATGTCTCTTTCTAATTCAGCTCCTGAAGGCAATATCTCAATGGCATTAGCTAAAAGTAGTATGTTGAATGAAGATATGAGAAGAAAAACAGTTGGCTTCTCTTCACATTCAGAAACTCTAGTCGTTGAGAAACGTGGTAGAAATGAAAATCGCGGTTGGAAAACTAGAGGTAAAAGTAGAAGCAAGAGTCGAAACAAGTCTAATAAATTTGCAGATTGGGAGTGCTACTACTGTCATGAGATCGGGCACACTAACAATTTTTGTCCTAAGTTGAGAAAGAAGAATAATTTTGGGAAATCTAATAATGGTAAAGAAGAAAAGAATAAGGAGAAAAATTATGATGAAAGTGGTGACGAGAAACATGTTGCTGCAGTTTCAGATAGCTACTTCGTTGTTATTGATGATGCTGTTGTGAATTCTGTGTCTGATGAAAATGGTTGGGTAGTTGACAGTGGTGCTACAATTCATGCCACTTCTCGTAGAGAATTTTTCTCATCTTACACCTCTGGTGACTTTGGTTCTGCAAAGATGGGAAATAATGATTTGTCTAAAGTGGTTGGTATTAGTGATGTTTATCTAGAAACAAGCATGGGTGCAAGATTGATTTTGAAGGGTGTTAAACATATACCCGATCTTCGATTGAATTTGATATCTACAGGGAAGCTAGATGATGAAGGTTATTGCAGTATTTTTGCGAATGGGCAGTGGAAACTTACTAAGGGCTCATTGGTTGTGGGAAGAGGAAAAAAATATTCAGCCCTCTAAATCATGTCTGCAAGGGTGTCTGCTGAGAAAATCAATGTTGTTAATGATGAAGCAATGCTTGATTTATGGCATAAAAGACTCAGTCACATTAGCGAAAAAGGATTAGATATTCTGAGGAAGAAACAGTACATTCGTGGGATACACAAAGCTCATTTAAAGAGATGCGTACATTGTTTGGCTGGAAAGCAGAATAGAGTATCTTTCAAGAGCTCGACTCCTTCAAGAAAACCAAGTTTGCTTGACTTGGTACATACTGATGTTTGTGGTCCTTTCAAAACGAGAACACTTAGTGGTTGTTTGTACTTTGTTACTTTTGTTGATGATCATTCCAGGAAAGTTTGGGCTTACACTTTGAAAACAAAATATCAAGTGTTAGATGTCTTTAAGCAGTTTCAAGCTTCAGTTGAGAGACAGACTGGGAAACAATTGAAGTGTGTTAGAAGTGATAATGGGGGAGAATACATTGGTCCTTTTGATGATTATTGTAGACAACAAGGTATTCGGCATCAAAAGACACCTCCCAAGACCCCTCAGTTGAATGACGTAGCGGAGAGACTAAACCAAACATTAATTGAAAGGGTAAGATGTCTTCTTTCACAATCACAACTCCCTAAATACTTTTGGGGTGAAGCTTTAAATACAGTGGTACATGTCTTGAATCTTAGTCCTTCTGTACCTTTAGATGGAGATATCCCAAATAGAGTTTGGACAGGTAAAGATGTTTCTTATGATCATTTGCGTGTCTTTGGTTGCAAAGCTTATGTGCATATTCCTAAAGATGAGAGATCTAAACTCAATTCGAAGACAAGACAGTGTGTATTCATTGGTTATGGTCTTGATGAGTTCGGCTACAGATTTCATGATCCAATTAATAAGAAACTTATTAGGAGCAGAGATGCCGTGTTTATGGAAGATCAAATAGTTCATGATATTGATAAGAGTCAAAATTCAGTGCCTATGTCTCATAATGACTTGGTAGATTTGGGGCATATTCCGCTTGCACATACTCCTACAGAAGTTCAAGAAAATTCGGATGGTGACTCACCTGCTTCCAGAGGTTCACATATTTTTGATACTGGTGATCATGATAAGATTTCGTGGATGAACAAGTGAATGAAGAAGATGTTGAACAATTTGAGGTTCCAACGCGGAGATCTACTAGAGATAGACAACCCTCTACTAGATATCCTTCTGATCAATATATTTTGTTAACCGACGCAGGTGAGCCTGAGTGTTATGATGAGGCTATTAGTGGTGTATGTAAAAATCAATGGATTGAAGCGATGAACGAAGAGATGCAATCACTTCATGAGAATCATACATTTGAGTTAGTGAAGATACATGTAGGGAGAAAAGCCTTGAGTAACAAGTGGGTGTATAGGTTGAAGCAAGATGATAGTTCTCTGCAACCTCGGTACAAAGCAAGATTGGTAGTCAAAGGCTTTGGTCAGAAAAAAGGTATTGATTTTGATGAAATATTTTCTCCAGTTGTTAAAATATCTTCTATTCGTGTGGTTCTAGGCATTGCAGCGAGTCTAAACTTGGAAATTGAGCAAATGGATGTAAAAACAGCATTCTTGCATGGTGACTTGGAAGAAGAGATTTTTATGAAACAGCCTGAAGGTTTTGTGGTTGAAGGAAAAGAAGATTATGTATGCAGATTGAAAAAGAGTCTATATGGTTTGAAGCAAGCTCCGAGACAGTGGTATAAGAAGTTCATGTCAGTTATGGGGGAGCAGGATTACAAGAAGACTTCTTCTGATAATTGTGTATTTGTGAAGAAATTTTCTGATGCCGATTTTATCGTTCTTTTACTTTACGTGGATGATATGCTTATTGTTGGGAAGAATACTTCGCGGATTGATTCTTTGAAGAAACAGTTAAGTAAGTCTTTCGCAATAAAAGATTTAGGTCCAGCAAAGCAGATTCTCGGCATTCGAATTACTAGAGACAGAGACTTGAAGAAATTGTTCTTATCACAAGAAAAATACATTGAGAAAATTCTTCAGAAGTTTAATATGGACAATGCTAAAGTGGTTAGCTCACCACTTTCCGGTCACTTCAAGTTAAGCAAGAAACAATGTCCTTCAACTAATGAAGAAAAGAGAGACATGGCTAATATTCCATATGCATCTGCAGTTGGAAGTCTCATGTATGCCATGGTATGTACTCGTCCTGACTTAGCTCATAGTGTTTGTGTTGTGAGCAGATTTTTGTCAAACCCAGGTAGAGAGCATTGGGAAGCCGTGAAATGGATTATGAGGTATCTGCGAGGAACCTCTAATTTGAAGCTCAGTTTTGGGATGAATAAACTTGAGTTGTTGGCTTATTCTGATTCAGACTTGGCTGGAGATGTTGATACTCACAAGTCTACTTCTGGATATTTGATTAACTTTTGTGGTGGCGCTGTTTCATGGAAATCAAAACTACAAAAGTGTGTTGCCCTTTCAACGACAGAAGCTGAATTCATTGCAGTGACAGAAGCGAGTAAAGAGCTACTATGGATGAAGAAGTTCTTGAAATAACTTGGATTTGAGCAACACAGGTATGTACTATTATGTGATAATCAGAGTGTTATTCATCTCGTGAAGAATTCGTCATTTCACTCAAAGTCGAAACATATTGATGTGAGATATCATTGGATTCGAGATATTCTTGATGCTAAACTAATGGAGGTTGATAAAGTTCATACAGATGATAATGGTGCTGACATGATGACAAAGGCTTTGCCTAGGGGAAAGCTTGAACATTGTAGATTGATCGCCGGGATGGCGAATCCTCCCACATAGTCGTGAGGGGGAGATTTGTTGGGCTCTTCCTATGTGGGAGTCCAATTATCATATGCGCTAAGCCCGATTTGGATAACACATAGAATTTTGGTTTATGTATAAATATATATTTATACAGTGTCTTTCTGAGATGAGCATCATATTTTATAGTGCAGTTGTTGAGAGAAAAAGGTGATTCGAGGCGGAACTTTGTGATTTTAATCGGACTGTCTCCGGTTGTCCGATCGGCTTCAATTTTGGTGAGAAGGCTCGTCTACTTGTCCTCTACAATCTGTCCAGAGGGTTTTTGATTTGGAGTCATCTAAGTGTATTTTCCGATCATCTTATTCTAACTGCATTTTGGGGATATTTAAGTGAGTTTTCTTATTTCGACCATCCTGCCTTGTCTTCGAATTGAGTTTAGATCTCTCATCTTTAGGAATATGCACATAAGCTTTGCACCCAAAGACACGCAAATGATCATAAGAAACATCTTTACCTGTTTGGACGAGAACAATACCGATCAATGTAATAATATGGTCGTCAGAAAATGGTGAATATATTTTTAATTTTTATTATTCAATGAATCACTTTTTAAAACGTCTAAAATGCAGAAATCGTCCTTAATTCATTTTTAAGAAGAATTTGTAAACAAATCGCAGTCAGAATACCAATCACCAGTGGCAATTTATTGTACAATGGGTGAGTTCTTTATTTTGAAAATGAGAATACTTCTGCATCGTCACCAAAATCATAATTATAAATTACTTGTCCGAATAAATACATAATTATACTTTCGTTTCAGTTTTAATGTTGAGAAAAATTATATTGAACAAGATGGGACATGCGTTGAGGAGGTTGGAATAGCCTTCTTCCTTAAGTTATTTATGTATCTAGAGAAAAAACTGGTACCGACTTTCAAAAAGCCAATAACAGTAACATTTGTTTAATCCTAATATGTTTGGACGAGAACACCTCACAAGTTATGATTTTTTTATGATTGACAAGAAACATTCTATCTAATAATATATTCGTTATAAAATTGCGAATATTTATTTAATATAAATGCAAAAAAAGATATGTTCGAAAAAATAATTTAATTGAGGTTTTATATTGTGAATATTTGTTTACTTTTAGGTAAAAATATGTTCGTAAGAAATTGTGAATATTTGTCTTTTTATGAATAATTTGTTACGTAACTCGTAGTCATTAAAAATTATTGTTCGCAACCGGGTGTATATTGCAACAGAAACCTGACGTTAACTTGATTTAAAGAAAAACATGTCATGTAATTGTGAATCTAATTGTAAATTCGTTACAAAACATCAGATTAATATTTATGTCACATGATTTGAATATTGTTGCTAAAAATTTATCATTTTTTCGAAACGAAAAAAATGTGAAATTTGTCATTAACCCCTTACGACAGGAGGTTAGAATAGTCTTCTTTATTAATGGGTTTATACGTCTAGGGAGAAAGAAGATATGAGTTTTTAAAAACCAATAGCACTACTCGGTGCACATCACAATATTGTTTTCATTAACGAGATTTTTTCCTTCAATTTTCTAAATATAATATGTTTAGATGACAAAAAGTCATAATTTATTTGATTTTTTATGATTAAATTTTTTATTTCATATAACAGTATATTCGTAAGAAAATTGTGAATATCTATCTAATTTATTATTATCGAATAAATCGATTATTAAAACGACTAAAAATGTGGAAATAATCATTCATCCCTTACTACCGGTCTTTTTCAAAGGATTTGTAATTCAAACTGCAGTTGTTAAACAATAGTGTTTGCAACTGGATGTATGTTGCAAGATAAATATGACGTTCAGTTGATTTGAAGAAAAACATACCATGTCATCGTAAATTTGTTTGTAAATTGGTTAGAAAGCATTGGACCAATATTTAAGTCGCACGACTTATATTTCTTTGTTAATAAATTAATAAAAATGCAAAAATAAATAAATTATAGATGATGCGAAACCGTTACATATCATTTACGGTTTAATTTCATAATTTCAAAATATAACATATAATATTATATAAATGTTTGTTTAGTATTGTAGTTTTATTATTTTAATTGGTTGAACATTATATCAATTTATTACACTCGAAAGTTAAAGAGGAATAAAATAAAAATAAATTAGACTCGTAAAAAACTATCTGATGTGTTCTTACCCATATACATTGAGGAATTGCACCAACAATCTATATATTTGGTTTCTCGAAAAGCATTCGATCTTCCTTGTTAAATGGATGAATATTCGGTTTTGCATTTTTAAATCTCGAACTTCAAATTATCTGAATTATCCATATATGATCCATTTTCATATAGATCTAATTGTCTTGCGCAAATGAAATCGAAGGATTAATAGTCTATTTGGATCCACAAATCCTAGTACGTCACTTGAGATAAAATGTTAACGTTATGGAAAGTGCTGTAAAAATAATTGATCCTCATCCGCAGAAGACTTCGGGGTGGCATCAGATGGTTCTTCACTAGCTTTGTTAAAAATACGAAAGTATAAAAAAGGCGGAGGTTGCAATGACATGAGCCCTACTAAGTTTATGAATAAACAACTTTGTGATGAAACTAACTGGGTATAAGAATACATTGAAATATGGACGGCTAATGAGTGATAGAGAATCTAGTGAAATTGTTTATATGGGAACACTAGTTCTATGCTACTATTCGATAATTATAAAACGGAAGGTCAACTATTTCCAGTCGAACAATTGGTTATGGTTCAATCAACGTTTGTAATTTGTATACATATGTTTGTAATTTGTATACATATGTGCTGAAACAGGCTTAAATCAGAATATAGTCTTTCGAATATTACGTTTTTTTTTATTTAGCCCTCGACTAAAAAATCATCGGTGGTTATGGTCTATCGACTATTCAAAATCAATAAATTTAGTTACTGCACGTGGTATTTGCCATAGTTTAACCACGTGTCCCGTAGTTAAATGGTACGAGTCTCACAAATAGTCTTTCGAATTTTAATACTATTTTTATCTTTTAAATTTTATTTTTTTTAATTTTTTTTATTTACTTTTTATTTTAAAAACAAAGTACCGTAAAAAACAATATCATCCACATAAACCAAGAGAAGGAATATACCCGATGTAGACGTGTGGAAAAATAAAGAAGAATCATACCGACTTTGGATAAGACTGAAAGAAAGAAGTGTAGGACGAAACTTCTCAAACCAAGCTCGAGGCGCTTATATCATTTAAGACGCTCTCTGATGCTCCAAGAAACAGTGTACCAAAAATTTCCTTCCGGAAATTGAAATCAACTGCCTGTTGATTTTTCATAGTTGTTTCTTCTAGCAATCGCACCTCTCTTTCATCTACTGATTTAATTTTCTGCTCTAAATATGATTTATAGTTGTTTGATTTGCTCTGCTTTGTGTTTTCGAAACAAAGATTTAGGTTCTTTGCTTGATATGTGCGAAGAATTTCCTGATCTTCGTGCCTAGATGGGTATATCTCCCATCATAAATCACCCGGTGATAGATAATTGTAGTAGTTTATCGAAATCTTTTGCCGAGATCTGTAGAAGCAAGAATCAAGATGAGGAAAAGTACCCGATATTCTTTATGCATAAAATGGATCATATATCTGTGCAGTTTCCATTAAGTGTTCAAGATACTTTAATGACACAAAGAAAATTTACTTTAATCGGTAAATTTAGTCAGGGAATTCCTAAAAAACAGTTAATTGAAGATTTGCTCCAAAAGATTAATCTTTCGAATGAATACATTATACGTATCTGGGATACTAGGCATTTACTTATGGAATTCAGTTCCAAGGAGGATATGTGTAAGGTTTGGTCAAAAATTTATGTTCCACTGGTAGTTCTCTGATGAGGCTGTTAAAGTGGACACCAGACTTTGATGTGAAGATCGAATGCCTTATATGACCGGTGTGGATTAAATTTGATAAACTTCCTGAGTATATGTTCAACGAGAAGATGATATATACTCTTGCTAGTACTATAGGCACCCCTTTGAAAATTAAAATCCCCGAAAGAAAGATTTTATTGACAATCATGGTTGTTGGATAAATCTTCTCTACAAGGATTTGGCAAATTACTGTAATGATTGTTTTCATGTTGGTCATGAATCTGAATCTTGCAAAAACGTTTTGAAAAACAAGGAGAATAATAAGAACAACAACTATAACACTAAAGCACTGGAAAAAGACAAGGAAAAGAAGAAAGATTTTATTGAAAATAATCTTAATATTCAGGTTAATACAATTCAGAATCCTCGGCAAACTAATATAATTGGTAGTAATACAGAGGAAGTCTTGGTTGGCAGAAGGAGTGAAACTCCCAAAAATATTGTCATAGTTGAAATTGATTCTCTAACTGGTACTGATGTTGATATATTGAAAGCTTTACAGTTTATGCCAAGTGCCAGTACCACAATAGAAGAATCCTCTGGAATGAGTTGGTGAACATATCTCATTTGGATAACAACTCCAACTGGATCTTGTTAGGAAACTTTAATGCCATTTGTTCTACTGAGGAACAAATTGGTTGTCTCACTTTCTCTTTGGAAAGTGCTGAGGACTTCAACGAGATGATTCAAACCTAAAATCTGGATGACCCTTGTTATTGTGGGTCTAAGTTTACATGGAACAAAAATAGTAAATGAAAAGACTTGATAGAATTTTAATAAACTCTATTTGGTCTAACTATTTTAACATTACTAAGGTGATGCATTTAGCCAAGACAAGAGCTGATCATAGTCGTATATGCTTCACCATTAGCAATGATAACGAGTATTATAAAAAATGTTTCAAGTTCTTAGATATGTGGACTTTGGACCCTAGCTTTTTACCTTTTGTTCAAAACAGTTGGGATACTACTATGGAGGGTTGCCCTCTCTTTAAATTATGGTTAAACTTTCTAGACTTAAAAAAGATCTTAAAAACGGGAATAGAACTTACTTTCGATATATTTTATGTAAAGTCTAGGAGGCTGAGATTTAAGTTGCTCACATGGAAAATCAGCATCAACTTCACAACAATATGGACTCCAAAATCAATCTGTCCAGAGCTAATACCACTTCAGAAATGTTATACTTCTTGGTTGGTGAATGGTGGTAGAAGGTCTAAGCTGTTTCATAATTATTTGAAAAAAGGAAAAAAAATGCTATTAACAGTATTAATTATGCTGGTCAGTGGATTACTAATAAGGAAGAGATTGGCTACTCTAGTGCTAAGTTCTTGAAAACTTTCTCACTGACCCTCCTTATGTTGATCATATTAAGAAGAGAATTTAATGAATAATAACATGTTTAATTATATTCCTAAGCTTGTAACTAAGGTTGATAATAATTTCCTGCTAAGTATTCCTAATGAAAAAGAATCTATAATATTTTAACTAACCTTAAGTCTTCTAGTGTCTCACGGATGGATGGATTTAGTGGTTATTTTTTCAAAACTTGTTGGAAGATTATTAAGGCCGATCTATGTTATGTTCTGGTTGATTTCATCAAAGGCAAGACGCTGCCTAAAGGTACAATTTCTACTGGTAAATGCCTTGTGCCTAAAACTATTAATCCTACTCACTGGAAAGATTATAGACCTATTAGTTTGTGTAGCCTATTAAACAGAATTATGTCTAAATTAATTAATAATAGATTGATTCAAACTCTACCTAAAATCATATCAAGTGTCCAAAGTGCTTAGATACCTAACTCTTCGAGTCATGTTAATGTTCTTATTTCCAAAGATTTTATCTGTGATTTATGTAGGAAAAAAAGAAGCAAAAACACGATGATTCAAGTAGACATGTCCAAAACTTTCGATAAGCTGGCTCACATGTACATTTTAAAGGTTTTGTAGAATTTTGGTTTCTCTAATAGATTTATTAATCTTATTAAGAGTCTTATATGCAATGTATACACTTATTTAATAATTAATGGTAAGGTTTATGACTTCTTCAACACCAAAATAGAAATTGTACAAAGGAACCATCTGTCCCCTAGTCTATTCATTTTGGTTGAAGAAGTTTTCATAAGAGGCATATACAACTTATTTCTTAACAACATAGAAATGCATTTTCAATCTAGAAGCAAACTTCTGATTCCTTGTCTCTTGTTTGCTGATGATATTTTGATTTTCTCTAATAGTTCTAATCATACTATTAATAAGTTTAGCTCTTTTCTAGATACTTATCAAAAAATACCTGGGAAATTTCTTAACAGATATAAAACTAAAGTTTTTTTGTCTTCTAAAATTAATAATACTAGAATTAAAGATATTACTAACATTTCAGGTTTTCACCATGAAACTCTGCCAACTAAGTATTTGGGGATTAATCTTAACTCTAATAACAAGTTTAGCAACTACTTGCCTATGATTAACAAAATCATGGAGAAAATCAGAGATTGGGAAGACAAAAAATTGTCTTTTGGGGGAAGAATCATCCTCATTAATACTGTGTTAATGTCCATTCCTACTTACTGGTGTCAAAGCTGCCTGATTCCTAATTCTATCATCTACAAAGTTCAACCTATTTATAATAAATTCCTATGGGGGTTCTAGTTCTAGTGATAGGAAAATCCATTGGTCTAAATGGGAAGACTTTTCTAAAACTCATAAGGAATGAGGTCCTATGATTTGCAACATTTCTGATCTTCAAACTACTTATGATTATAAGCTGTGGCTGAATTTTAGAAGCAATAAGAGTCTGTAGGCTAACCTGATGAATGATATCTACTGTAAGCTGCTCCATCCTCTTCAAGTCTCCTATAACAAAGCTGGCTCCAGTAACTGGAAAAGAATCTGCAGAATCAAAGACATAGCAGATCCCCACATTGGATGGATCTTAGGTTAGAGGAACATTAAATTTTGGCTGGAGAATTTGTATGGTTCTCCCCTCTCATTACTCTTAATAATAATAATATGAATAATGTTGGTTACAGAACTGAAAATATCAGTGAATTTTGGAGAAACAATAAATGGATGACTACAGGCTTAAAAGTTTCCTTAATCCGCAAAGCATTGATCTTATTTATAAAATTTCTTTTAACATTCAGTAAGATGATGCTATTGTCTGGTCTTTTTCTAATGACAGTAATTTTAATGTTAAAAAGACTTGAATTATGTTAGAAAAAAACCTAATAAGTCTGACTTGTTTGGCAAAATATGGAATTCAGTTGTTCCCATAATTCTTTTTTCTTGTATGGATGCTGATTCATAACTACATCCTTGTGGACACTATTATGCAAAGAAAGCATTACACAACTGTATCAAAATGTCAATGGTGTTGTAATATTGAATCTCTAATGCACCTCTTCATTTCCTGTGAGTATCCTTGAAGACTTTGGGTTCACTATGGGGTTATTTTTAAGATAAGGGTTGAAAAAGATACATGACTATTATGCATATGTTGCGTTCTTGGTTTTGGTCTACTAACAGCTATGTTCACATCAGAACTATATTGCTTATTATTATTTTGTGGTTCATATGGAAGGTCAGGAACATCAGGAAATTCAACAAAAAGACTATAATTTTAATGTAGCTATCACGTATATAAACTAGATTATCATTAGTTTAGACCATTCTAACTCTCTTAAAGCCAAACACTGACTAAATGATTTACATATAGCAAAAGATTTTGGTTGCCTTTGCTATATCAAAAAATAAATAAATCCTAGTTACAAGAAGTGAAATCAACCTAAGGAGGATTAGCTCAAGCTTAATTGTGATGGGTCTTGTCATCCTAATGGTAACTCGTCTAGGGTTTCCTCATACGAGATCAGAAATGAAGCATTATGAGAGGTGGTTCAAACCTTTATAGGAAAATGCCCCCCATTATGGCTGAAGCTCTACTCTCCTCGATGGACTGCTTCTCTATAAAAAATATGGAATTAAGAAAGTTAAAATTGAAGTTGATTCTTTTATATTAGTTAACATGTTGGCTGGAGGTAAATATCCTACTTATTTAAATCAGATTCTTACTTGTTGCAGAAGGATTATTTCTTCGTATATGCATCTTGTTCACATTTCAAGGATCCAAAATCAAGCGGCTGATTGACTTTCTAGATGGACCTTAAAATGCAAAATGAGAACTGATTTCAATAACTTAGATGCCCCTTCTCTTTTAAAATCGATAACTTTGTTAGAAAGCGAGAATTTAAGATACTTCTTCACTTGATCTTGATTTGTGTTCCTCTTGATTTTTATCCTATTTTAAACTAACCGGCAGCAAGCTATGCTTGATAGAGCCAACTCCCATTTTTATTTCAGGTAGAATCAAAGAAGTGGTAGAAATTTTATGGTTTATTCCGACAAAATCCCATCATCTTTTGGTTTGCAATTGTCTACTTCTACTCTTGAAAACGAAAACCACTTCTGCTAACTCTAAAACATCACAAAAAAGAAAATTTGAAACAAGTTCTAAAAACTTGTTACGGAAAAAAGGAAAGAGATTTCATTACAGGAAAGTTTAGAGGCCTCATATTGGGTTACCATTGATGCTGTGTTTGTAGCTATAAATATGTGAGTCTCTTTTCATTTTCTTTTACATTGAGCAAATATGAAAGATGGTGATCTTCTATTTCAGACAATGCCTTGTTGTCTACTTTGGGTTCACCAATATACACTATGTATATCTATCTACGTATATAATAAAAAACATCAAGACAATGATGCTTTTTCAGTGAAAAGGAAATAACCTCTGAGTAGAGAGATATATTTAAAACCTGTTCATCAAGACATGAGACCATAAATGGGAAGAGAATGATAAAAACACAGACACTAAAAATGCAGTTTATGGCTACTTCTTGATTTTAGGATACTTCTTCACTTGATCCTAATCTTTGTTCCTCTTGATTTTTATGCGATTTAAAACTAACCGACAGAAAGATATGCTTGACAGAGCCAACTCCAATTTCTGTGCACGTAGAATCGAAGAAGCGGTAGAAATTTCGTGGTTTATTCCGACAAAATCCCATCATCTTGTGGTTTGCAACTGTCTACTTCTACTCTTGAAAACGAAAACCACTTCTGCCAACTGTAAAACATCACAAAAAGGAAAATTTGAAACAAGTTCTAAAAACTTGTTAAAGAAAAAAGGAAAGAGACTTCAATAACGGAAAGTTTAGAGGCCTCATCCTGGGTTAAAATTGCAGCAACCATTGATGTTGTGTTTGTAGTTGTAAATATGTGAGTCTATTTTCACTTTCTTTTACATTGAGCAAATATGAAAGATGGTGGTCTTCTATTTCAGACAATGCCTTGTTGTCTCCATTGGGTTCACTAATATACACTATGTATATCTATTTTCTTATATAATAACTAACATCAAGTCAATGATTCTTTTTCAGTGGAAGGGAAATAACTTTCAGTAGAGGGATATATTTACAACCTGTTCATCAATAGATAAGGCCAGAAATGGGAGGAGAATGATAAAAACACAGACACTAAAAATGCAGTTCATGGCTACTTCTTAATTTAAGGATACTTCTTCACTTCATGATAAGCAGTACCTTGTCGCAGTTCAGGTCGAGTCGGACAACCAGAGATGATGTACCCTGGTTTCTTGCAGTAGTTATAGACCTTTTTGGGATAATCCCAGGCAATATGACCGAAAGAATTGCAACTATTGCATTAGATAGCACACATGTCTCTATTGTGTTGCATAAGCTACCTGAACTGGCGTACTAATACTAGCTTGATGTATAATAGATGTCTGAGTTATCATTCGTTGCTCCTCACAAAGAAGTTCACCCAAACATGTATCTAAAGATGGTACGGGAGGACGATTCATCAGATTAGACTGTGCGATGTAAAAATCCGGTCGTAGCTTCATCAAGAACTAATCTCGTCTGCTGGTTACAGGTATTGTCTGGATAGCGGAAACAGCTGAAGCAGGAATATCAACATAAATAATATCTTAATAATTTTCCCAAAGGTTTTGAAAACAAGAAAAATATACTTCAACACAAAGACTTCCTTTAGTGTAATTAGCCATATCATACTCCAATTGAAATCTCCTACCAGAGCTGTCTTGATTATAGATCGTCTTCAAATAATTCCACATACCAACAGTGGTTTTATAGGGCTTCAAGGTGAGAACAAGGATGAGGTGGGAGCGAACTAAGAATCTAAGTTATAATTCTAACATAATTTACTTCCCACTTAGACAATGCATTAACATCTAGAGGGGTTGGATCACGCCCATCAATATGACCCCATAATTCTTTTCCTTTCACATACAATTGAAACTGAAATTCCCAAGAAGAATAATTTTCCCCGTAAATTTAATATGAAACGAGTCGAATTATCTAGTGACATGATATAGCCAAGAAAAACAAATACACGAGAAAAATCTGAGATAAAAAAATACCCAAATTCTTAAAAAAAAAACAAAATCTCACTACCCAAATGTTTGACGAAAAAAATCTGAAACTAAAATCCCCGAATACTCTCGAAATTCAAAAAAATCTCACCACTCAAAATACTCGAAAAATTTACCACCCAAAAACTCTAAGAAAAAAAAAATCAATTCGGCTCTGGTACCATGTCAAAATTATTTTCTTTTTTAAAATATATATCTTATTTTTCATTCTCGTTATCCTTTTATAATAGTTCACGGCGATTACAACAATTACTATTACAATATTTATTTTCCTATAGTTAGTTTAGACTATCTACTATAACCGATTACCGTAAATATTATAATACGATAATACATCTTTAATTAAAATAAATTAGATATTAATCCAATTTATTTCAGGTAACAACAATATATATATTAACTAATTTTTTTATTAAAATAAATTATATATTAATCTAATCTATTTTAGTTTTTAACAAATAAAACCTTCAGGCAGTGGTCTCCTCTGTATTTAGGATATGAATCAGCGATTGAGTATATATGTCAAGTACTTTGAAGTTGTTACTCGTCTTTAATTTTCAAGTTCCAAGCTGAAGTTGTTGAGCCTTTGCGATTCGGTGGAGATCATCTCATTCATAAGGGTCGTTTGGTCCCAGAAAATTTATTCGCTTTATAAGCAAAAACAATGTATTTGGTAGGTCCACCGTTTTAATTTTTTTTAGTTCTCGTTTTCATCATATAATGTAGCTTTGGTTAAAATTTTCATTTTGAAATTAGGCAACAAATTATCCATGGGTTTTTCTTATTTTCTTTATATCTTCGTATTTTAAGCTAGTGTTTTGGTTGATAAGCTTGGGGTCGTTTTTAAGCTAGAGTTTTGGTTGATAAGCTTGGCCGCAAACGATCCCTTTACAATTTATCCCTTGGGCAGTTGGTTTTAACACCTTAACTTTTGCTCAGCGACGTTTTTGTTTGTTTGTATTACTTAATACGTGTGTGTAGGATTGTTTTCAGAGCGATGTTTATGAAAGGGATTGTAGAAATATATCAGGCTTTGCTGTGTATTATTGGTACCCAAACAGCTAACGGTTACATATCGCCAGTTCATTAAAGTGAGTATTTCAAAATTTAATTGCTAAGATTTTTAACTCTAACCCACCCAAAAACACAAACAGCTCCAAAACTCTAACCTTTGCCTCTCCTCTCTTTTAAACTTCCAAAACCCAAAATCACAAAATCAAAATTTCGGTTAACCATAAAGTGTTCTTCAACAATTCCGAAAGACTCTAATCCAACAAACAACAATAAGGAAGGGGAAAGAGTGAGTTACTAATTTAATTTCTTGTTTATTTTTATATTTTGTTTTTATAGATTTATGCTATTTAGGATGTGAGAATAGGCAAATGCATGTTTGTTTAGGTGTTAGAAGTGCTCTTTTAATGTTAGGAGGCTAGATTTGTGGTTGAATGACTGTTTTTTAGTTGGATTGGAGTTGGCTTCGATGTATTTTCATGGTGGTTCGCGACTCTGTTCTTGAACCCCACCGGATGAGAACCGTCCAACCGGCGGGGTAGCTTATTTTTCTCCAGTTAGTTCTCAAAACCCCATTGGTTGAGGTTGGGTAGCCCCGGCGGGGAGGATATATTTTATTTCCATGGCATTTATGTTCCCCGCCGGTTAAACTCAGCCTCAACCGGCGGGGACCTAGTCAATTTCAAGGTTGAGTTTGGTTTTTAAATTTGATTTCTCTTCGCATGCACGAGGTACCTAGACCCAAGCCATCACCTCCACGAGAGGTCAGTACCCAAGGTCGTCCAACTGATCCGGAGGGATGGAGGAACCTTTTCTTAGAGCATAACAATGCAATATTTTTCCCGGACTATACGCAACACGAGCCCTACTTGACGTTCATGAACGACCTAATTTTTTAAATTTCGGACTTAATTATTTATGTTTTACTTTAACTATGTTTCTTACGATATACCCATGTTTGTTTGTTTTTTCAGTCCCGATATGGCATCATGTTCCAATCAAAGTATGGGCTCCTCGGTCAATGAGACGTTAGAATACCGCTAGGTTTCAAGGCTATATTGGAAGAGACTCCGTTCTGGCCACTCAAGCACTATCTGGCGAAGTTCAACTCGCACCCACAGTTGGACGAGGTTTTCATTGAAGGTGGCACCAACAGACCAACACCTTTCAATTTTTGTTCGGCTAGATGACCACCACGTTGGATAACGTGCATGTGATTACCGGCCTCTCGGTCGAGGGGATAATTATCGATCCATTTAGGACGGATTCAATAGATCAGACATATGCACGTTATGCATCGCTGTTGGTGGTTTCGGTGGAACCCATGCAGAAGGATATGGAGGCGCATGGCGGGAGTGGGTTTGGCCTTCAATGGCTAAGGACTAAGTTTTCCGTGGACGAATATTTGGAATGCAATGTCGCGCTCACTATGGAGATGAAGAAACATGCTGCTAGGGCATACAACATGTTCTTCCTCAGATGTATGATCTTCACAAACACTAGCCAGAAGAAGATCAAATGCAATTTTCTCCATCATTCTCGAGCATTTGGAGAAATTTAATGAGTATGCATGGGGTACTTGCGCATTGGTATGGTTGTACAAGAGTTTTGGAGGCGTTTTGAAGCACTCCTTGAAGAGCATGGCTCGCTTCTCAGCGATGTTGGGAGGTTTTGGGTCTATGACCACTTCCCTATTTTTCGGGCGGCGGTGAATCTCAGTTATAGCCCGACCGACTGCAGTTGCTAGTGTGGATGCCGAGAAAGCTTACCGGAGCCCTTATTCATAGGAAGCCGTAGTACCGTGACATCCTCACGGCGCAAGCAGAAAGAGATGCAAGTCTGCTTCTTTAAATTGATTAATATGTTGCGTGTTTATTTCTTACATGTTTACATGTTTAAATGTATATTTGCAGATGATTTTCCGACCTTACGAGGACGTTCATGCAGTGTTCCAGGAGCAAGAAATACGGTTGTATCGCTACCCTATTCATCTAATATTGGTAAGCGAGGCTTACCACCCAGACCGAGTGATGCGGCAGTTCGAATGGGTCCAAGAGAAACCGTTTCCTTCGCTTGTTCCTAGAACCAATCTATCAAGAAGAGATAAGCTCCGTTACGCGCTAGAGGGTAGACACTGGACCAACTAGAGGGACTATTTGTACGTGATCGATAGGTCGTTACGCCTCTTGGAAAGTAGTAGCCGTACGTCATCCCCCAATATGGACTGTATGTTAAGAAATACGGTTGGTTTTAGTGTGGATTATTTCTGATTGAAGGTTAGTTTGGGAAAGAGTTTTGGCAATTTATTGTTTAGTGTAAAATGTAGAGAGATTAAGGTATGTGCTACTAGTAAATTTTATCACCCTCATAAATGAAATTAGTTGTGGTATTTATACTAGTTTAATGGGTTGTGGGCCATCCCGGTCAGATCATGGGCCTAGATCAAGTTTAAAAACCCATAGGCCTAAGATAAGAAATGGCTGGCAACCAACTAAGTCACAATGCACTTGTTTGTCTTGCTCGGCGAGGCATGGTACTTGATATGTCTGAACTGCCCTCCGGATATATACAATGATATGTGACAAACAAATCCGACCTCATTAGTGGACCCTTTAGGTCTTCCAAAGATACTTTGTAAGAGCTAATTTGAAAAATAAAACTTATTATATATCGAAGGTGAAGTCTGATCTGACATTTGTGTCTGAACTGAATATTGATCGGATTCGAAGAGATTAACTTGCA
Organism: Limnanthes douglasii subsp. nivea; assembly: GCA_036936605.1. Lineage (NCBI taxonomy): Eukaryota > Viridiplantae > Streptophyta > Magnoliopsida > Brassicales > Limnanthaceae > Limnanthes > Limnanthes douglasii. Next base: position 173,249,451 of record JAUPFV010000002.1, read on the forward strand.
GTTATGAATTCCAAAGGTTAGGTTTTGGAAGTGGGACATGTGTCGAGTTTTGGTTCGACCTCTCAATTGTTTTTTTCTCATAGAATCCTATAACTAATTGGCTAAAAAGTAACTTAGGTGTAATCACCATACCTCCTACCCCTTAATCATTACTTTGATTAATTCGTCTTCCCCGTAGATAAAACTTTCATATCTTCATCTCTATTTAAACAAGTTTCACTGTTTTATCTGTCTGAGAATATGAAAATTTCTAGAGAGAGAAAGCTTGATAATCTTTCAAACTTGTCTTTAAGTAGATTATATGTTCACAGCCAGAAACGCATTGGTGAAAAGAGGTTGACTAAACTTATCTGATTTAGAAAGAGTTAGAAGAGACGCAAGAGTTTCAGCTGGTCCCTGCCTCTCATGGTGGAGAAATCAATCAATAAAACACAAATACAAACAAGAGTTCCTCATCATCATGGACATCGAAAGTTACAAAACCATCTTGCGTCCGAACCATATCTCCCTTAGAATCATGGTGTGTAGGTCAAGAGTCTCAAAACCCTCTGCCTAAAGAAAAAGAAGTTTCCAGTGTTAGGAAACCTTCACCTTTCTTTGTCATGGGTTCATACGCTGAGAAATCCACCCCTCACAGGGTAACTCGTCTATCTAAAGCCAAAAGTACTTCCTCTTCTTCGAAACCTATTAGTTCTGAGACAATAAATCCCCCAGCGGATACTAAACAATCTGAACTAAAATCAAATGTAATGGAGAAGCCTATGGAGGATAGTATGGAAGGCACTCCCTTCGAGATGCTCAGACAGACAGAGGACAATTAAGAAGATCGGAAAGACAAATTAAAAGTAGGTCTGCCCAACACTGAGTCACTTCCAGAGTGCCTAGAAGGAAAAGTGGGGCCAAACTTTCAGAAGGTGAGTGTAAAATACTTGATAGCTCTTCAGAATATTGCTTATGTGTACACCCATACTGATGAGTTAGGTCGGATCCGAACAAAATGGGATTTTCCTGAATCTGTTCAAGTGAGAATTCGAGTCACTCTTGAAACCTCTATGGACTGTAAATCCCATGAGTTACTGAGGTACACTGAGGTACTAAATTGGGGCCTTCGGTTTCATTTGGACCCAGAAATAGTCATCTATTTCCACTTGACAATGTTATGTCCAAGTCAACGGAGTCCAAACGCTTGGTATACTTTGTTGGCCGGTATAATGGCATCTAGGCTGCCAAACATTTGTCTACCCATGGAGCAGTTTGATGTCGTGACTGGTCTATGTAGAAACCACAATATTCCTTTTTACCGTTACAACATGGGTCATGACTACGAGGTGGTAAACGATCTGCTGGAGTCCAAGAAGCCATGGAGGACTCAATTCCTTTTTATTAGCGGAGTGTGGGAGAATGGCACAAAGATAAACTCCACCACCAATCCAAGCCAGCTAACGAGACGCTGGAAAACCTTAAGTAATATTTGTTCGTATTGTTATTGGTTTCTAAATGTTATGTTAATATTTCGAACTGAATATTATGTTTTCTTATAGTATTTTCAAAAAAATTCCCAGAGCACCTAGAGGCAGGCCAAGCTACCTGCACCTGGCTTAACAAAAATGGCATTAGAGAAATGAGTATTGGGTTTCCACAACTACTTTACTTCTGGAAACTTCGTGAGGTCTCACCTATGGAATACTACGGGGAGTATGGACCTTACTTGGGAACAGCGGACCACTCCTCCTCCAGTAGATGTCATCTTAAATAGAACTGATGCTAAGGATGGTAAACTTCACTTTCCTTCTCGGAACAAGCCCCCATCCACTTAGACAAAATAAAGAACAAAAGGAAGAAGTAGATAAAAATCGACTCATCTCATCAAGTCTCCGAAGGGGTTGGTTCAGAGAATCAAGGAGGAATCAACAATAATTTGTTAAAAGCAGATGAGGCCACAATAAAGGAAGCTGGCGGATCAGATTATCAGCCCCGAATTTCAAAGAAAGACCATAAGAGGCGCAAATGGAGCAGTGACGAAAGAGCTGAAAAGAAAAAGAAAAGTAGCTTAGGGTCAGAGATAATTCGGCGTCCTTCCGTACTTTTTCCTCCCATTCCTACTAATCCTCATCCACAAGAAGACATTCCACGTAACTCTCCCTGCCCAACCTTCCTGCCCAACCTTCCTGCCAGTCAAACATGCAATTGCTGAAAGAGATGTCAATCTAGATGAATTCCAGAACATGTACTTTAGCGATCTGGACAAAGATGATTTCGAACGAACTTTTCCCCATACCTCTGCGGCGAATGCTGTTACCCATAATGGTGAGTCGTAGGAGATATCAAGTGAGCAAGATACTCTGAGCCATGCCCTCTTGGATTACATCCGTCCGGTAGTTGACCTAGATAGGCAAGTGAGGGAAAAACAACGACCATAACCTCCCTAACCATAGAAAACCAGGGCTTGAAGAATGATCTCTACACTACTCAACAAAGTATAGATTCCTTGAAGAATGAAGATAAAGACTTGGATACCTAACTGCGCCAGTCAAAAGATGCTCAAAAAGATCTTCAGACCAAGTATTCCAGACTGAAAACTTTTGCCTCTATCGAGATCAAAACTTTGAAGGAGCAACTAGCTGCCAATGTCAGTACTATCACAACTTTATCCGATGAAAAAGAAAATTTAAGGAGGCTTCTCAAGGAGAAGACATATGAGATTGCTTCTTTAATAAGCAAGCAAGCCAAAGAGATAGCTGCAGGAATAGAGAAGTATGCTACTGGAATAGTGGATTCTTTGAAGAAATGAGATGATGGGGTTAAAACAGACATGGTTTTCCTTTTCCATGAGACTAGTCTGAAGAGGACCCTTGGCCCTTTGTGGAAATATGTACCTTACAAGAAGATCATTTTCCACAGCATGACGGATGGTGACAAGCATGGTTATTCAAGTGAGAAAACTTACGATAAAGGAACTGGCGAGAGCTCAAGTGCTGAGCTCAAGAGTCCCAAAAAAGGTGATGGTGATGAAGAAATCGGAGGGAACAAACCCTAAAGTTATAATGTTATGTTGTATTTCTTTTAAACTAAAGTCTTTGGACGGCCAAGGCATTTTGTCGCGTGTTTTTTTATTCTGGCCTTATGAACTAAAGTCCTTGAATGGTCAAGGCATTTTGTGAATTGCGGATCAGACTTGTTCCGATCAAGTTTTAATATTGCATTTTTCTTTTGTACGAACTCCATTATCTTCTCACAATCAATGTTTTGAATAGCTTTCAATATTTCATATTTTTTAAATAAGTGTTTAATAAGAATTGAAGACTCCAATCACAAGTGTTTAATAAATGTGATCAGGTAATTAAAAAATCTGATCCGGGGTGTTTAATGAGTAAATAATTTATTCGATCACCTCATACTATGGTCAAGAATTTTGCACCAGACTTTTAAAGAAGGCATAAGATATTATTGAAAAACCCCAAAACCTCGTTAGAATATCCCCGCACCACCAGGGTATGAAAGAGTATTCTCCCCTTGTATTTACATTAAAGTATATGAAAGGTAAATATTTACAAGAGAGTTTTATTCTAAATATAACCTGAGATGTTCAATGTTCTATGGGTGCTTCAATGCTTTGCTTTCTTTTTCTTGAAGTTTATGTGTCCCTGGCTTGAATTTTTCACATACCGCATAAGGACCTTCCCAGTTCCGAGCCAGCTTTCCAAACTATTTTTTTAGTGTGCAAAAATACCTTCCTCAAGATTTTGTCTCCCAACTGAAGATCTCTTCTTTAAACTTTGGACACAAATCTGCTCCTCATTAAACCCTGATAGTGTGTTGTTCTTAAATGTTGCTTGACTTTTATTTCTTCAATCAAGTCCAACTGGTTGCTAACGATAATAGGCCTATGGGTGTTATTGCGCCCATCCTATAAATAAGAGCAAAAGAGGATTCTTGTGTATCAATCCGAGGAGTAGTTCGATAAGCCCACAGTACTTCTTGCAGATAACTTGGTCATTTCCCTACAGCTCCTTCCAGATTCTTTTTTAGCCCGGACATGATCATTCGATTAGAAACTTCAACTTTCCTATTATCTTGAGGGTAGAATGGATAAGAAAAACACTATTGAATCATTTTGGAAGTGCAGACCATTTCCATGTCTTTATTATCAATTTTTGCCCATTATCTGTAGTGATCTTCCGGAGAACTTTAAATCTACAACATATATTGGATAAGATGAATTTTATAACTTTCTTAGAAGTGGTTTTAGCTAAGGGATCTGCCTGTATCCACTTAGAGAAATAGTTAATTGCAACTATTATCGTTTGATATCCACCAGATGTCATAGGAAGAGGCCCAACCAAATTCAACCTCCATATATCAAAAGGTATTGGGTCAGATATGGACTCCATAAGAACTGTTATCACATGGATTTCATTCCCATATTTTTGGCAAGGATCACACTTCTTGACCATATGTTTGGCATCTTCCATTATTGTTGGACAATAGTACCCTGCTAATAAGACTCTTTTGGTTAAGGCCTTATAGCCACAATGTGCAGAATCTTCTCCATCGTGTAGTTTAGATAAAACATTTTGGGATTCTTCAAATCCTAAACAATGCAAGAGACGTCTGCTAAATGATTTCTTATAAAGAACTTCTTTCAATATCAGGAAACCACGAGCTTTGTATTTAATTTTCTTAGCCAGGGCTTTATCAAAAGGAAAAATCTTATCAGAAATAAACTGAAAGATATCATATCTCTAGTCTTTAGGTTGAATGACAAATATGATATGGTTGCTAAAGATATCATATTTTCAGCGTCAGAATCCATGAGTAAGATTCATAATAGGCTATGGTTACTAAAGAGTCTCCCACAATATTGTCTGATCTAGGGATATGTTCATACTGGATACTTTTGAAATTTACAGCAACTTCTATCAACATGAGAAAATATTTTATCAATTGTTCATTATTTACCTCAGATTTCCCTGAGCATGGTGGATGCGTAGTTGGGAGTCACTCATTAATCAGAATTTATTCGCCACACATATAAGGGCTAACTTGAGACCACCTATAGTTTCTTCATATTGAGATTCATTGTTGGAGGCCCTGAAACCAAAATATATAACCTGGTACATAGTATCACCATAAGGAGACGTTAAACAAATTCCAGCCCCGTTCCCCATAGTACTAGACCCACCATCAGTTCGGACTACCACTTCTATTTTAGACTGGATTTCTTGCATTTTCCTGGGGGGTCTATCATCATGAAAATCTACCAAGAATTCATCCACTGATTAGGCTTTAATCGTTGTTTGTGGCGCAAAATCAATGTTATAATCACCTAGCTCAACTGACAACTTGGTCGTTTTGCTTGATATATCAGCCTTTTAGAGAACATTCTTCAAAGGAAAAGATGTTCGGACGACAATGGAATGAGCTTGGAAGTATCCTCTCATTTTTCTTGCGGGAATTACCAATGCCAAGACCAAAGTTTCTAACTTTAAATATCTTCTTTCAGCATCCATCAGACTTTTGCTAATATAGTAAATCGGATGGGTAGTAATTATCCACTTCTCTTACTAGCACAACACTTACTACATACTCAAACACAAATAAGTATATATAAAGTTTCCCCCTGAACAGGTTCAAAGAGTGTCTTGGGTGAAGAAAATGCTTCTTGATTTCAAGAAATGCTTGATCACATTGCATAGACCAGTTAAAGTCTTTGGCATTCCTTAATACCTGGAAAAATAGAGCACACTTGTCTGATGATCTTGAAATAAAACTGTTCCGGTTAATCTCTCAACTTCTTTAGTGCTCCGAGGAGGGTCCATAGCTAATAAAGCATTGAGCTGATTGGATCCCTTCTTTAGTGCTCCAGATTGGACCCCAAAAACACGTTTCTCAGGGTTCAATTTTAAACTGACAGACTCTATGTTAGAAAATGTTTCTTGAAAATTGGATATATGTGTATCTTATTCAAAGCTCTTCACCATCATGTCATTTATGTAAACTTCCATATTTTTGCCAATCTGACTAACAAAAGCTTTATTCACTAACCTTTGATAGGTATCCCAACGTTTTTTAATCCGAATGACATCACTTTATAACAATGAAGACCTCTATCAGTAATAAAAGTGGTGTGATCTTGATCCTTTGAATCTACTTGTATTTGGTTGTAACCAGAAAATGCATCAATGAAAGACAACTTGTTCTCAGAGGTAAAGTCCACTAACTGATCTATATGAGGAACGAGATAAAGATCTTTGGGACATGCCCTATTAAGATTTGTGAAGTTCACACACATGCACCACTTTCCATTCTTTTTCTTGACCAAAACAAGGTTGGTAATCCATAATGGGTACTTAGATTCTTTGATGTGGTCCACTTTGGTCAAGCGATCAACTTCTTGAACAAGTAAATCTGCCTTTTCTTTTAAGAAGGACCTTCTTCTTTGTATAACAGGTCCAACATTAGCACGTACCGACAACTTATGATAAATTACATCATCAGGAACTCCGGTAACATCATCATTGCACCATGCAAATACATGCAGATTATCTGTTAAAAAAGATAATAGTCTTTGTTTCAAACTCGGTGCCAACTTGGTACCAATTCTAACATTTTTCCCTCAACTAGGGGATGAATTTCAACTTCCATATAGGTATTATGACACTGGGAGCATCCATTGGGTCATCAGATTCATTCTCATCAGGGGAAGGCTCCAATAGCTGCTAGTCTTTGTTAACATTGGTTGTCTCTACAGACTTAGAGGAAAGGGTTGTTGCATAACATTCTTTAGCTAACTTCTAACTACTTCGGACAACACGCACTTGTCCCTCCACAACGTATTTTAAGAACTAATGGATAGTAGAGGCCACAACATGCATCCGGGAGAGCCAAGATCTCCCAAATATCGCATTATAAGATATTGGGCAGTCCACCACAACAAACAAAACCCTCACTATTTTCTTGAAAGGCCATTTTCCCAACAATAATTCTTCCTCACATTCTCCAATCACATATGCCGAACTCCAAGTGAATCCCACAATAGTTATGTTCGAACGTTGAATAACCGAGGGGTTTCTTCTTTTTTTCTAGGAACTTAAGAACAACACGTTTATCGAACTACCTGTGTCAATCATGATCCGACGTATACCATATTCTCCTTTTGATACCCCTATCACCACGCCGTCTTCGTGATGTCTTGCAATGTCTCTTAGGTCCTTCTAATAAAAAAATAGGAAAGGAGCTGGAGTTTGGTAAATGTGTAGACATCCTTCCATAGAATTGGATGCTGAAGTTGTTGACATGCTTCTTTCTTGAAGAACTAGAAGGTGCAGTCATAGTGTCTCCCCAAAATATGGTTAAAGACGCAAAATACTTAACCAAACCAGAAACAGTGGAAGTCTTGTCCATTATCACCCATACTCGATTCGGACATAGATTTGGATCAAGGTGATCAAAATACGCATCAAATCTTTCAGTGATCACCTTAGCGTCCTCCTGCGTCGACGTTCCAGGAAGGATCGAATGAGTAGTTCTGGGAGTATTGGCATTGCATGGTGTATTATCCGGCCTGCTTCCCTTTTTTTTAACATAGGCCTCCAATTTACCTCTTTTAATGAGATTTTTCACCTCTTCCTTCAAAGTTATGCAATCATGAGTATCATGCCCAATGTTATTATGGTATTTATAAAAACGGGTACTTTGGTTTCCTATGAGAGACTGTAACACGACTAGCTTTTTAAAGTGTACTTCGTTTTTAGTTTTGTCATATATTATAGCCACACTTTCTCCCAACTCAGTAAATCACTCAGGTTGAACCTAAGGTCCCCTTTTTATTTCTAACCTGCTGGTTCTGGTTGGATTGACTCTACCTAGGCTGGTGAGATCCTTATCCAGTTTCCTTCGATCTGTAGTCAGATTGGTTAGTTGTTTGAGGTGTTGACGTAGTAGTTGTAGATCTGATCTGGCGAGTTACTCTTGATTTCTTAATTTCTTCAACATAAATTTGTTTCCCAACTTTATTTAACAACCGTCGAAAGGTCATCGATTTTTTCTGGGTCACAGAATCAGCTAAGTTCCCCGGATTCAATCCCTACCTGAGAGAAGTAATTGTAACTTATTCAAAGAAATCTGCTAACCTATTATTTGTATTTACAAGCCTGCTGATGTATTCTTTTAAAATACTCATTTGGCTCCTGTGCACAATGGATGATCGTATATCCATTACCTTTTAGCTATCTGCTTCCAATAAATTACCTCCAGAAAGCAACCCAAAATATGTCATAATTTTAGATCCCTGAGAAAGACTATTATACAATTTGAGGGCACTCCCCTTGAAGGTTTGAGAGAAAGCCCTACATAACAGCATGTCCTTATTATCAAAGTTCATCATAAGGTTCTTGAATTGCTCAAGATGGTTGTCTGGATCTTTACTCCCATCGTATTTTTCTATCTTAGAATTGTCAAATCTTTTAGGAAGGTGTCGGGGGAGTATTTTTAAAGATAAAGGTGATTATCCACAATTTTGGCTACGACTAAACACAATATCCTCATTTAGAGTAGCAAAAATACCTCGTTCGACTCTAAAGCAAAGAGATCAATCAACAAACGGTCAATATGTTGATCTGCTGAACCCTTCATTTTCCCTTGATACTTCTTGAGCCTGCCATGTCTATCCCTCTTTCCTGAATGCTTCTCGGAAAGTCTCATTTTATTTTTTAGCCCCTTTCATAACTGCTAGATGAGACCGATCCTTTATCATTAGAGGAACTGCTTGAAGATTCCGAAGTTGAACTCTCCCTTTGTTTGGATCGATATGTTTTCTTGGAGCTCAGATGAGTTTTGAAGGACTGCTCATTTTTACCGGGATTATCAGTGTGGTGAAGCGCTGATGCACCAGATTTTTCTTTCTCTTTTTTTCTACTTTTTTTAATGCCCTTAACGCCTCAATCTTAGCCCTTAATTGATCTCGCTCCTCAATAGTGTACTCGTTATTTTCTTTTGCTCCTCATACCAATGGAGGTATTACGTACATTCGGATCCATCCGAACTGGTTGTTATTACTGGTTGTAAATTCGTGATTCGGGCACCGTCGCCTCCTAGTGTGCTTGCCAATTTAGTGTGGATTATTTCTGATCGAAGGGTAGTTTGGGAAAGAGTTTTGGGAACGTAATGTTTACTGTAAAATGTAGAAAGATAAGTAAGGTGTGTGCTAGCAGTAAATTTTTATCACCCTTTTAAATGAAAGTAGTTGGGGTATTTATACTTGTTTAATGGGTTGTGGGCTTTCGGGGTCGGATCATGGACTAGCAACCAACTGAGTCACAATCCACTTGTTTGTCCTATTCGGCGAGGCATGGTACTAGATGTATCTGAACTACCTTCCAGATATATACAATGATTAGTTACCTGACGGTTGACAATAACAAATCTATCCCAGCATTTGAAAGGAATTTTGATTCTCAGCCGACGGTGTGAAAATTATAAACGTCGGGGTCATTTTGGCCCCGCTGAGGGACTATTGAACTGCCAGATGGAAAATACAAAACCGTCGGTTTAAAATTTTTAAAACTATGTTATTGTCAACCTTTTGTGGTCATGATGACCGTTCCCGCCGGATGAAAAATTTCCAATCTGCGGGGAAGTTATCACCCGCCGGTTGAAAATATTCAAACCACCGAGTGATAATTGTTCAACCAGCGGGGACCTCATCTTATGAATAGATTTAGTATTTTAGTAGCTTTCCCGGCAAAACTTATTTACCTGCGAAAAAGTTGTTTCTTTCCCGCTAAGTTTTTTGGGGAGTTCCCTCCAACTATCCTTCTATAACTAGTGGAACCAAGCTGTATCATTAAACATCTAAGTAATACGAATGGGTGATTCTGGCTGGAACTTGCACGAAGATGCAAACCTCCTCAATGCATTTGAGTTCATCAAAGGTACGCTGCGAGGGGAGAATCATGGCTTTGTCGATGCTGTTTTAAGCATAATGTTCTTCAACTACGGTAGGGAGGCAGCGTGTCCTGGATGTGTGATGCCTCGACCACAAACATGCAAACAAGTTGCCGATAGGTTAGCTTATCTCAAAACCGTTGCAATACCGATTGAGTCACGTCCTTATTAAGTCTGAAGCAAAACCCACAATATATTCAGTATGACATTTCATAGTACTATTACGTAAGGGATGGTGGAACATGCGATGCAGCAAATGCAAGAGAGAGCAGACGCGATAGGGACAAGCGTTAGAATTAACCCAAATTCTAAAGGAAGCAGCGAGGATGAGGACTATCCTTTCGAGAAATGCTTCGAGTATGGATGGAACTATCCGTCGCCATGAAACTGAGTCTGCTATGTCAACTAAGGGCTACTATCTATCTATCTATTTTCGTTGTTTGCATTGGTATTTTTAACTATGTAATGTCTTCAATTAAAGTGTAATGTCTTAAGTCAATGCGAAACATAATTTTAAGAACATAATGTTATCATAAAGTACAACGACATTGTAATGATACAATGACATTCTAAAGTACAAAAAATAAAACTCTAAAAATGCTAAAATCGTAGTAATGTTACAATGACATTCTAATGATCTTGTCCTCAAACAAAAGTGGATAAATTGGTTACTTCGGGGCTACAACTTTTAAGCTCTTCGTAGATCTTGCAACAAGAGATAATTGGTAAAGCCCAACCTTTTACTTCCGGTGACCGCAACTTTACGCAACAAGGATGTATCCTTGCACATGGGGCCTCCGCCCTAATCCCAAGTTACAAAATAAAAACACAATGAAATGAATGTCTTAATATTTAAACCTATCGTCAATGGAATTAAATACTTACGTTCACCCAACCCAATCCGATTTCCATGCGGTTTGGCATCTGAGAGGGTGCACCTTTTTAACGAAAGACAAATAAAGTAACATATGTATTTATGTATTGTTCTACGGAATAAAAAAAATGCAGTTAAACACAGAAGCGAGTGTGACTCCCATCTTGGGCATGCACATCCAATGGTCTTTAGTACCCACGTTACTAAAGCACTTCACACGCTCCGCAACATCAATCAAATCTTCCATACTTTTAAATATCTTAATATACACGGATGCGTAATCCATAAGCTCGTAGTAAAGAGCATCCTTAATCAACCGTCACCCATCTTGTTTCCCGTTCAAGGCAAACGCTATCGAGGGGGTACCCGCAATGGCCATCAGATTTGACATTGGTGATGGACAATACGAATCTAACATATATGGAGAATTGGTTTAACTATCCTTTGGGATTAACCACGCTTTCCTTAGCCGGCATCGTAGAATTTGACCTAAATCTGACCGTTCCACTAGAATGCATCGTCCCACTTGCTTGCATTAGAATAACGCAACCTTTCTTTGCACCGGGGCACTTTCCCAACCACGTTTTGGGCTTGGCATTCCTTTCCTTTTACTTGAGGTTACGGGTGAAGGTTTGAAGGTTTTATCAAGTCGTGACTAGATTTGTCGCATTTAGTGGAGGATTCAGATGCGATAATAGACAACTTACGTTTGGAAGGTGGACAACCGGACACTTTTAACATGTCATACGTCAAATCTGATGCTCTTCCGCCCGACAAGGTAGACAATGTTTTGCACCAAAAAAATCAACCCGACCCTGCTTCATTTCCTTGATCAAGTTGAGGCTACTTCAGTTCGACACGAATTGTACAGTGGGAAGTTGAGGAACAATATGGATATTGTAGTCTCATCCGATGTTTTCTGTTAGCAAGAATTAGTGGCCGAAATTGGCTATTGATACTGAGTGACTCGTCCAACAATGCCATCAATGTCAACAATTGACCAACACAGGTTGTCTTTAAAGTGAGCTACTACAGCCTGCGGCCATCCCTTTCCCTTTTGAGAAATAGGGTATCGACCTGGTAGCGCTACTTTTTATGGCAACCGACATAAACAAATTCCCGATAGTTGTGGTGGATTCCTTTTTTAAATTGTGGAAGCGAAAGCCCTTTTCCGCATCCAAGCTCATGAGATATGTGACTTCATTCACCCTCAAATTCTAGGTAGGTTTTGATTACCACACATCTTGGTGACGGACAACGACCCTCAATTCCAAAACATCATGGTCACAGCATTTGGCAAACGTTATGGGATCTGTCAACACTTCTCCACACCATACTACCATCAAGCTAATGGCTAGGTTGAAGTTATTAATTTCACAATCTCGGAGGGGATTAAACAGAAACTCGAAAGAGCTAAGGGAAAATGAACGGACAAACTAACCGAGGTCCTATAGGCATATCGAACTACCCGCTGAACTACAACTGGCTACACTCTATTCGGCCTTGTTCATGGAAGTGACGCTGTGTTACCATCCGAAATAATCATATCAAGCCACCAGATTTATAGTTATGATGAAGATAATAATACTACCAATCGAGCGGTGAATGTGGATCTTATAGAGGAACGAAACGATCAACCACATGTTTGTGGAGAGAAATACAAGAGCCAGATGCGGGGACGCTTTAACGCTAGAATCAAACCTTATAGTATTCAAGTCAGGGATCTGGTTATGAATAAATTTTATCAAGGATCCAGGGAAAGAGCAGCCGCCAACTTAAGACCAAATTGGGAAGGGCCATAAACTGTCAACTCCAAAGGAAATAGTATAGACTTTCGCCTCGCCCTTGGAACATCAATCACGTAAAACTATATTGCTAGTAATTTTAACTTAGAGGATGCACTCTTTTTCCCCTAATGGCATGGGAGGGTATTTTTAATGAGGCATCAAACTCTTGTTCAGTTCTTTAAATACAGTTTTACTTCTTTCACGAATACGTGTATTTGTCACTACATTTCCTCCATCCTTACAATTGGGAACGGGTCTATGACCATGCCTACGGGCTACCCAAGAGGTCATACTAAGCCCAAACCATAAAGTCATATTAAACGAACGAGCTAAGTAGCCACACCTACGGGCTACGTAGAGGCCATACTGAGCCTAATACCTTGTACAATGTATAATAAGTGAAATGATCTACAGTCAATCCCTTATTGCGCCACGCAATAAAGTTAACATGATCTCACAGTGAATAAGCTGAGGATAAATTCTAACTCATAGCTACACAATGAGCCCTACTGAGCTCAACCTTGTAAGGATCTTCTCACAAGTTACGCTAATTAACAAATACACATCTCCACCTCCAAGTCTAATCTCCAATTTTAAAATATTGTAATGGTATAAAAACAACAACGTTATAAGATTCACATAAATAAGTGTATCATAGTGTTTGTTTACATCACAAGCAAAACAACACAATAAAATAACAATATTTGCCAAACATATGAAAACAACTTAAACAACATGGGCCAGAATATGGTCGTGGGTTTTTTTATTCCAGAGGATCCACTTCTGTCTCATGATCCACACCCTTTGCGGCTTAGGTGGATACCTCGCCTACCTCATTTTTTGTTGAAGCCAACCCAGAAGTAGATATATCGCCCACCTATGGACCTTGTCCAGCAGCTATAAATTTTTTAAAGACACCAGCTTTATACCCGAGTTAAGTGTTACCAGCTCCGCCAACATCTCATGTTAATTTTTAGCCATCATCCTCATGGCTACTTTCATAACTTGTTTCTCTTGCTCCTCCAAAATAACGTCTATTTTCTTCATCAGCTTCTCACTCTATTGTTTCATCTTCTTATACATGTCATCCAACATATATTTTAGTTTTCTATTATCAATCGCCAGTCTAACGATGTGTTTGGATTGCTCATTCACCCTTTGTGCTTAGACTATATTTTGTGCGAGCAAACGAGCACTCTGCAACATCAAGTCATCATTCATCTTGATGAGCATATTATTTTGGGCTAGAAGGGCAGTATTTCCCATGGTCAGCTCTTTATATTTCTACTTGCACGAGTCAGAAACATCTTTGAGATTGACCACTTCATGCGGAAGCCCCTCGTTTGCCTGAGTTGCCTTGTCTTTGTGTGCTTTAGCTGACCCATAAGAATTTTTTAACCGAGCAAGCTCAGTAGTCAAACCCTTCTATGTTCCGAAGAACATCACATCATGATTTCCATTTCTCCATGACCTGGTAGTCGACGCTCGACATACGACGCTAGGATAGTAAAACGCAATTGTGATGCATCTGTATCCACACTAGAGTCAGTTCATTACTTTAATTTCTTTATTAAAATAAAAAAGTGTAGTTTGTAATACCTCGATTGTGAGCTCCACCCGCCTCTCCAAAATCTCGCTTATCGGCATACCATTATAAAATGACAACTTTAGGCATCGTTTAGTTGCTCGAACATTAACATCGAAAGACGTGACATTAATATATTTGATAGTGGGAGATTCTCGGCCACTTTTCTAGCTCGACTTGCATCGACTTCTTTATTCTTAGTAGGAAACTGATCTGACCTTACTATGTTTACGAATGAAGACACCATGCATACCCCTTGCACAAACAGAAAAGAAGGCCTGAGACTTGTTGTCTTCATAAACTGCTTCTTCCTTCTCTGCTCGTCATCCTCACCATCGTCTTATGCTCGACTCATTTGACCATCCAATCAGGCCTCATCTAGAACTATCATCTTAGGGGATTTCCCCCGGTGCTGCTCCATCTCAGAACCTGATGCTAGGGAACCCTGATTCTCTGGTACTTGAACCTCATCATCACTTTATTCATGCACTAACTGCAGCTTTCTCGTCCTGAGGGTCACTACATCAACAATCACACAAAATTTATTTTGCAGAAGGATTTCTTCATCCTATGTCTCATCATCCTCTGCCCGAGCACGCCGAGCATACTCATGTATCACTTCCCCCCATATGGGACAACATGATCTCTGTGCTGGTTTTCCTCCCCAACATCCTGAATGACCAACAACTCTCCTTATTTTTCGGTTTGACCTTGTAGAGAGAAAGACACTTCGGTCTCCTTTGATCTTCAACTCTGGGACAACTAACCATAACCCCTTACTATTACAGTCACGATCCCGTATTAGTTTTATATTAGCCACTTCTACACCCTCGACCATTGGTACTTTCCCATTTTTTGCAATCACTAGCTTAACAATCGGCAATAACCCAGCAAACAAATACTTGACCTGTGTGAACAACCGAGATGGTTCTTGAAACTATATGAAACTAACTAAACTATCACCACTTTCTCCTTCCTGATCATAGGTTTTTTAAGTGCCATCACGATTACTAGTATGACTCAATGAGCCAACATAACGTATCAGAGAAATTAATTGATGTGAATAACTCACGAATGAATACTACTACTATTAATCAAGGTTTTACTTCCCATGGTGTATGGGTTTGACACCTAAAACCGAGGCATGAGGATTTTACTCTACCAGAGTCTACTATACAATTTTTTTTCTACGGATTTGGATATATTTACATACCTTGTTCTAGTGGAGACGATGAATTTTATTCACAACGATAAGTGTTCGTTACTATAAACCATTGTTTTTTCTTTTCTAAAGGTAAATTAATTATCCACGAAGCAATATAGTACATCAAAAATGGTATAAGGATATCAGAATTCAAATCCATTCTTCACTACACGCGTGAGGTGATTGCAGCTATCATTAGTCATTAAAACCAACACGTTTTCCCCAAAACCCAAGCGTCATTTATATAAAAACGTCTTTTGTGTCAAAACCTCCGTCACCCATGCACAACCTGTTGATTGACATGTGGCATACTGCATCATTACACCAGACGTGACAAATAGTACATCCCACAGAATAGTTACATAGTTACCCAGTTTACTTCCATCTCTGCTCTGTATACAACTTTACTTTATCGATTCTATGTTATTAACATATAATCTATGAACTATGGGGGGTTCCCTGATGAGGAGATATCCACCAACTAGTAAACCAGATAATATCATAGTAGAAAGAAACTATAGAAACATGAAACAGGCACGCAACCGAACTGACTTTAAAGTAAACTGAAGCTACTTACAAGGACGATGATGATTTTGACATCGCCGAGGCCTAACTGAGAAGCACAAACGCATTAGTAAAGACAATATAAGGAAGGTTAGATGGCGGAAACACTAGCAAACAAATGTAACCATACCAAACGGGTACTTTGCCGAGCATGCCGAGCTGACGTCGAAGATAAATGATCAGAACTTCACCAAGCAAATATAGAGCTGAGAAAAGATCATAATCGAGCAGAGGGATAGAAAGCCGAGCAGCGCTCGGTTTATAGCGTGGGTGGCCCGACCGAGGCCTGCCTTCAAATGGACAACTAAAGAAACGGTTTAAGAGCCACACTGATTATCTCGTCAACCCATTAATGTAGTAGCCATAAATTTAGCCCCAATACCATGCAGCCGAAACCCAAACCAATATATTAGATGAATAGATTAACGCTTGAACATCTTACGATACATGACTTTTTTTATATATAGAGATCCCAGACAACACAATCAGTAAGGCCAAAGACATAAAATCACATTTTAAAATTTTAATCTCATATATGTATGTTTCATTATTTGTCTTGTCTTTGAATTATCGCTTGATAATATCTTTTGTGTCAAGTAACCACCAGACTATCGGCTACTTAACACAAAAAAAATATAATCAATAAGTATATTTGTTTGACAGGTAACATTTTATTTCAAGTTGCATAAAATTTAAAATAAATATATGGATTAATGAAACAGTGGAGCAAATCATTAAGTCAATCATGACTCAAGAACCCTTCATCATTCTTAACCAAATTTTGTTTTTCTAGAAAGAAATATGAAAAAAGGATAGCGGATTATGCACCTCGAGGGTAATGCAATCCACGATCTAAAAAAAACCATAACATCTGATTTAGGTAAGTAACATTATCAAGAGACTTAGTAACAAAGATGCAATTCACGATCTAAAAAACCATAACATCCTATTTAGGAAAAAAACATTATTAAGAGCCTTAGTAACAAAGAGACAAAGAGGAAAGAGTTTTATTTTAGTCAAAATTAAGCAATACTTGATAAAAGCGAAATATATTTAGGTTACTTTGGATCAACGTAATATGATTATATGTATTTGTATTAATAAAACTAGAAATAATAAGGACTTGATTTGTAATATGAGAAGTATGGGTGTAGATAGAAAAAAAACATAGTCTAGAGGGACCACTTGTATGAAATGGGCCCTACTACTGTCACTATATAAAGAAAGTACCTTTTTTGGGGACAAGTACGTTTTTAATATATAATATGACTCTATATTAAATGGGCCCCACCCTTTAGGTTGGCAAACTGACTCCCAACTCTATGTCCATAAGTCTGACTTCCCGATGGGAATCGAAACTGTGCAACGTTAACTTGCTCTCCTTTGATGCGTTCATATTTTCTCCCAACAAGACTTTCGGATTTCTTGTTCTACCAATGTTAACTATGCAACATTTCTTTTTTTTTCTAAACCAAAGCATCTTTTTTTTTGCTCTTTTATTTGGTGTCTTTCTCTATTCTTTTATCCAGTTTCATGTCAAGCATCGTGTTTTCTCTTTCTAGTGTCGTGTTTTCTTATTGTTGTGCTTTTCCACCTCCTCTCTAAACCTTAAGTGAATGACATATCTTTTTTCTATCTTTTTTCCATTGAGGTCGTGATTTTTTAGTGCCATCAATGGCATCTTATTTTTCTCCAGTATTTTCCTTCTCTCTTCAGCGTTGTGTTTCATTCTCAAGCATCATGCTTCTCCATGGTCGTGCTTTCTCCAACGTTGTGCTTTTCCACCGCTGCCCTGAATGGTACATTTTCTTCATCTCTTCCACGAAACCTCATATATTTTACTCTATTTAATTCCAAAATCTAGATTTA
Organism: Limnanthes douglasii subsp. nivea; assembly: GCA_036936605.1. Lineage (NCBI taxonomy): Eukaryota > Viridiplantae > Streptophyta > Magnoliopsida > Brassicales > Limnanthaceae > Limnanthes > Limnanthes douglasii. Next base: position 173,267,279 of record JAUPFV010000002.1, read on the forward strand.
TGTTCTAAAGTTTGGATTTGCAGATCTAGATCTGGTGTTTTCATCGTAAAAGTAGAGGACACAAGCCTCTTCGTTTTAATAATCCTATTTATATTATTACTTTGTATAAGCAAGTCATCTATGATGTAGGTGAAATAAGGTCGGAGGGTATTAAAGGTATGTTTTTGGATAATGAATTAAATTTAAGTTGTGGGTTGAGAGATAATAGAGGTGATAGATATTAATAAGTAGAGAGAAAATCCACCAACCAATTACATGCTGTTTTTTAAACTATTTATAGAATAATTCGAACCTATGGGTCAATCGGGTCGGGTCTTGTGTATGGGTTAGTCTCATGATCTCATATGCCCAAGAACATATGAAGTTGGTACATATCTTAGTCGTCAACCACTCAACTTACTCAACATAGATTTTTTTATAAGTCCAAAATTCCTCCCTAAGGTAAATTTGATCATGCCCTTCAACAAAATCTGACCATATCATAGAGCCCCCTTAGCTCTCTCAAAAGCATTTTGGGAGCGATAATATATTCGAACAGTTTATGAACATGTTCCAACGGGTTTATATAAGAGCAGTTATTATCTGAAGGTCCCAACTTTTGATTAGTTACTTTTTGAAAACATGTCCGTTACTGAACCCATAATTTTGTTTTATCCTAGGTTTTCATCCAATACAATGATAGAAACAATTACACTTCTCTATACCCCCTAGTTACTTCTGTCGATTCTCATTTCCTAGTAGGGTACTCGATCGTTCCTTAACCATTATATATAAATCTCTTTCATTTTACTATTGGTATTTCTAGAGTGAGAAATAGCTTATCTCCTAAAATCTAGACAGAGAAAGTGTATTTCTTAAGCCTTCAGTTTTTCCAGACAAAATTTCTCTTTACCCCTCTACATTAGCAACCATAAATCACATTTTCCGGCACTTTAAGGGTTTTTATATCTATAGTTAGGACCGCTCTAATCAATGGTGGTTGGCTTAATCTATCTGAACTAGAATAAGAGAAAATGAAAGAAAGGGTTGTTGTGGGGTTACCCACCTTTTCGGGTAAAGTTGTTACAACTCACACTATAGAATACATAGGAGTTTACCCTTACAATAAGAATTGCATTCCTTCTGAACCTACCTCGACTGCGCAGTATTTCACATTATCTAGTCATTCTCCTCATTCAATCTAGTCATCCTAAACCGAGGAGCCAACAACCGTAGAACTCCCTCAACTTTTATAGTTATGGGGTCAGATATTGATGAGAGCACTCTGCACATAGTTATAAGACTTTCTAAGGAAAACAATAAGCCTTTTACACCTACTAAGCTAACTGAACCGCTGACGGTTGCTGATAATCTCTCATTACAAGTTTTGATCATGGGAGGATAAACCATTGTAACTGATCTCCCATTGGGCTCAACTACAGAGGAAAATCCCACAAGTATAGCGGCTGAATCATCTCGATTCAAGGAAGAAAATATGAGTGCTTAGCCTAGGGGACCTTTGGAACATAGACCACAGTTCATGGAAGAAAACATGGAAGATAATGGCGAAGAGATCCATTTGAAGACATCTGGTAAGACTGGGGGAAACATAAGTCTTCTACACCAACTAAGCCAACCAGGGAAGCGAATCCAAAGGCCCCAGAACTTGGTGGTGATAAGGGAAAATATAAATACCCCTCAAGAGAATATGAGCCACTTTCGAAGCCTTTCTTCAGACAATTTTGGCCTAATTTCACTAAGGTTAGTGGCAAGTATCTTTTGTCCTTACAAAAAATATCATACGTCTATTTCTATGAATCCGGACTAGAGGGGACTTGAGCTAAATGGTGATTCCCTGATTTTGTTAGGGTTAGGCTACCCCAATCTAGAGAAACTCTGATTGAGTGTAAGGCTAGTGAGTTAGTGGTCTATACCGATATGATTAACTGGGGCCTTCGGTGTCCCTTGGACCCCAAAATAGTGCAATATTTAAGTTTGGTCAAGTTGTGCCCAAGCCAAGCTAGCCTCAATTCTTGGTTTTCATTGTTAGCGTGCAGTATAGCCTCAAGGCTATCATAAATTTTGATTTCCATGGAACAGTTGAATGTTTTGGCGGGTTTGTCTCGTAATGGTTATATTCCTTTCTATTTTCTCAATATGGAAATGGCTATAAAATGTTAGATGACCTCTTGGAGGCCTATAAGATATAGAAAACCCAATTTCTCTTCATTAGTGAATATTCAGAAAATTGTAAGAAGATTACGTCTAAAGGGAATCTGAGCTTGCTCACAAGATACGGGAAGAGTTTACGTAAGTCTTTTCGAATATTCTTTGATTACGTACTCTGACTATTTTGTTCATCTTTGATTTCTTTTATTTGAACTATTTTGAAGCTCTTCTTACAACATTTGGAGGCTGTAAAAGTGACCTTTGGGAAGCTAAAGCAATAGGTTAATGAAAAGTGGTCCAATGAGTTCCATAATTGCTCCACCCCAGCTAATTTTGTGAGATTCTATCTTTGGAGGACCAATCATGTTCGGGAACTCTCATGGGAGCAGTTTATTACTCGTCCTCGAGCTACTAAAATCTTTAAAAGAACTCAGACAGCCAACGATAAATTATTTTTGCCAGCCTTAAATAGCACTCCTAGTCATAGGAACAAGAACTAAAAGAAGAATAATGGTTCATCACAGTGTGTTCCTTAAATAGGAAATGAGGGGAAGTTTGATTAGATAAATGAAACCTTATTGGAAGTTTTTGCTGCTAATGTTGAAGGAAGCAAAATGTCATTGGAACCCCCTTCTCCTAAGAAGAAGAAAAGGTATAAAAGGAGTAAAGAGGGTAGTGGCAAGAGAGAGATGAAAAATAAAAAAGTATCGGTTGGTTTGGAGATTATAATTCATCCATAAGTTCCTCCTCCAACCATCCCAGTTGACGTCCCTCTACTACAACTACGGTATCCGATCATTCTTCTCAATTTCTTCCCCGAAGTGATAGGCCAGCTTTTGGAGATGGTGATCAAATGGAAGACCTATCAAACTTTTATTTCGATGATTTTAACTCAACCTTTCCCGAGTCTAAAAGTACTACAACTGTTGTGGTATATGATGGGGTTCCCTTCGAAGTGTCCATGGAGAATGATTAGCTGGGGTATGCATTTTTGGGTTATGTGAGACCCACCATTGAGTTAGAGAGACAAGTGAGGTCTCAGGTTGAAGAAATCACTTCCCTTTAGACTGCGAACTAGAGTTTGAAAAATTCTTTTGAGGTAGAGAAATGTCAGATTGAAAATCTAAACGGAGAAGTGAAAACCGTTAAAAAGGAGCTAGTTCAAGAAAAATCTTATCGCGACAAGCTACAATTTGATTATACAGGCCTGTAGTAATCTACTTCCAAAGAGACTACATCCTTGAAGAATCAGGTATCCAGTGACAAAACTACCATTCAGCATTTGTCCGATGAAAAGAAAAGCTTGATTATCTTCTCAAGGAGAAAGAGGGTGAAATTACCTCTCTTAAAGCAAAGTTTATTAAAGATATAGCCGATGCTGAGGATGCATATACTGAAAAAAGTAGTAGAGTTTTTGAAAGAGATGGATTAATAAATGAAACCAGATATGATGATGTTATTTCATAAGAGGTTCTCCAAATTGTCTCTCAAGAATTTATGGGGACACGTGCCAGTAAATTTTGTGCCTCGTGACATACCTTTGGGTGACATGTTTGGTCTTTATGATGATTCATTCGGGGGTGATTCAGATGATGACGATGATGAAGACTCTAATGGTGAGAGTTTGGAAGAAAATAATGAAGAAAAAACCAATGGAAATGAGCCATGAGGTCAATATATTTTGATATAACTATTTCTATGTAAGCCCTTGAAGTGTACTAGGCATTTTTATTTATTTTGATCCGATACATTTTTGCAAGTCTTTGGATTTTAAGAAATAAATTTTGTAATTTTCTCATCGGATTTTATCAAGTCTTTGGATCACCTAAGGCACTTTATATTATCTACTAGTTTATTAATTTTGATTACTTCTATATATTCTCACCTCCATTTTTATACGAACACAATTAGACATGATTCATTTTAAGAGCAATTAAAACTTGATATGCATAGCTCATTCGAAGGAAATAAGAACTTGGTATACGTGGGCCATTCGAAGGAAACACATTCAAAGGTAATAAGAAATTGGTATACTTGGGTCATTCAAAGGTAATCCATTCGAAGACAATAAGAACTGGTATACTTGAGCCATTCAAAGGTAATCCATTCAAAGGCAATAAGAACTTGGTATACTCGGGTCATTCGAAGGTAATCCATTCGAAGGAAATAAGAACTTGGAATACTTGGGTCATTCGAAGGTAATCCATTCGAAGGTAATCCATTCGAAGGTAATCCATTCGAAGGTAATAACAACTTGGTATACTTAAGCCATACTTTTAAAGGAAAAGACACTAGACTAATTACAATTTGGACACCTTATTAAAACCTCCCCGCTCCACCAGGGTAGGAAAGAGCATGCCCCATAATATTTACATTGATTCTATAACAAAGTAAATATTTACAAGATAATTATATTCTAGATATAACCTTAGATGTTCGATATTTTATGGGTGCCTCAAAGTATGGCATTCCTGATGCACTAGCATGTATGTTCCATGCTTAATTTATTCATACACAGTGTATAGCCCTTCCAATTTTGAAGCCAACTTTCTGGACTTCCTATCTTTGGTGTGTAGGAGCACTTTTCTTACAATGTTTTCCCCTACTTTAAAATTTATTGTTTGTATGTTGGATGTGTACCTACTCCTCATTTAACCATGATAGTAAATGGTTCTCAAGTGGGATTTTATTCTTTTCCCTTCAATTAGATCCGACTGAGCCCTTATTACAGCTTCATTATATTCTTCGGGATATTTTGGACCTTGAAAGAAGAAAGAGTAACTTCTACTGGTGCAATTATCCATTCCATAAACTAAGGCAATTGAAGATTCTTGTGTAGGAGTGTGGGCAGTGGTTCGGTAGTCCCATAGTACCTTTTGTAAGTTATTAGGTCATTTACGAGCTGCTTCTTCTAAATTCTTTTTAAGTCCAATCAAGATAGTTATGTTTTCGGCCTCTATCTGTTTGTTGGCTTGGTGGTGAAAAGGCGATGTAAGGCAATGTCAAATTCCTCTTGATGCACATAACATTTTTATATCCCTATTGTCACACTGCGGGTCGTTGCCTATGATAAAGCGTCTAGGAATCCCAAACCTACAACAAATGTTAGATATGATAAATTTAATTATTAAGTTGGAAGTCGTTCTGGAGAGGGGTGCATCTTCTTTCCACTTTGAAAAATAATCAATTGCATAAATAGTAGTTCGACACCCCTTCAGGAGCCATCAGAAGGGGTCCAACTAAGTCAACCCCCCCCCCCTCCCACCATCTATCAAAGGTTATTCTTCGGATATTGACTCCATTAGGACTGCTGGAAGATGTAATATATTTCTATACCTCTGATATGGATCACATCTTCTAACTCACTCTTTAGACTCTTCATGTCAAAGCCTTATAGCCACAATGGACTGATCCTTCCCCATCATCTAATTTAGATAAAATTTCTTGGGACTCATCAGATCTGAGGCAGGCTTACTGAAAGATTTTTTTTATAGAAGACCCCTCTCAAACCAAAAACTGTTATGCTTTGAACTTTAACTTCTTGGCTTATTATTTATCTTCAAGTAGGATTCCACTAGTACTAAACTCTTGGATATCATATCTCCAATCTTGAATGGATGATATTTGGAAATTCTTTCCAACGTCGATTTCCATCTCAAGACTTGTTACTATAGAGGGACATTCTTGTACAAGAATCGAAGGCTATGCTTCAGTATATGCAATGATGGCAAGAGAATTAGCCATCAAATTTTCCGTTCTTATTACATGTTCATATTTAACATATTTAAAACTAGTATAAACTTGTTTTAACACCTTGAAGTATTCCACCAACTTATCTTTCTTGCTTTCATATTGTCCTTGTCCTTGTCACTTAACAATCTGATTCTTTTAAAACCACATGTTTGCGCTAACCTTAGACCAGCTATAGCTGCTTCATATTCTGTTGCAATATTTAATGCCTTAAAAATGAAACATATAACTTGGTACATGGAATCTCCAAAGAGGGAGATCAACCGAATTCCAACCCCGCTTCTCATCATATTGGATCCATCGTCTGTTCGAATTACCCATTCTTTCTTAGACTTGTTAACTTGAAATTCCTCATAAGGTCGTTCCGAGTGGAATTCAACCAAGAAATCAGCTAAAACTTGAGCTTTGGTTATTGTTCAAAGAGAAAAATCAATATCATAATCCTCTAATTCGATAAACTAATATATTTGGTTTTTGCAACATGTTTTTAAGATGAAAAGACGTTCGAACCGTGATAGAATGTTCCTGAAAATAAAACCTTATTTGTCTAGCTGCTATTACCAAATCTAAAGCTAGATTTTCCAACTAAATGTATCTTTTCTCAGCATCTAACAAGATCTTACTAATGTAGTAAACATGGCGAGGATAGTTGTCAACATCTCAAACTAATATTACACTCATAGCATAATCCGACACTGGTAGGTACATATAGATTCTTTCTTCAATAATGGTTTAAAAAAATTAGTGAAGATAAATGTCTCTTGATTTCTAGGAATGCCTTATCACAATTTGGGTACTAATTGAAGTCTTTGGCGTTTCTCAGTACTTGGAAAAAATGTGCACATTTATCGATGATCTTGAAATAAACCAATTCAAGGCTGCCAATCTCCCAGTCAACACCTGGACTTCTTTGGTGGTTCGAGGAGGATTCATGGTTAATAAAACATTCAATTGATCTGGGTCAACTTCGATCCCTTTTTCACATATGATGTAGCCCAGAAATTTACCGGATCAAACACCAAATGTACACTTCTCAGGATTCAATTTTAAGTTGATGGCTTCCAAGTTAGAAAAGGTTTCGTAGAGGTCGATTATGTGATCCTCCTCTCTTGGGATTTTCACCATCATGTTATCTATATAAATTTCCATATTTATTTCGATCTAACTGGCCCCAATATTCTTTCACCCAACATGTTTATATTGTAATAATGAAGCCCTCTCTCAATGATGAATGGGGTGTGGTCATGATCGTTCAGATTTATCTGTATTTCATTGTACCCAGCAAAAGCATCCATAAAAGATAATTATTTATCTCCCAAAGTTGAATCCACCAGCTAATATATTCGAGACACAATAAAATGTTCTTTAGGGCATGCCTAATTGGGATCAATAAAATCAGTGCACATCTGCCAGTCGTCATTCTTCTTTTTAATAAGAACCGGATTTGCAGTCCAAAGCAAATACTGAGATTCTCGAATGTGCCTCACCTTGATTAATCATTCCATTTTTTGGACTATGGCTTTAGAGTTTTCTTTAGATAAATATCTTCATCTTTGGACTATCGGGCATGTATCGGATCGAGCAGATAATTTATGGTAAATGATATCTGATGGCACTTCAGTTATATTTTCATTTCACCAAGCAAACACATGAAAATTTATAGATAAGAAAGATAACAATCTTTCTCTCAATTGTGATGGCATTTTGGTTCTAATTCTGACATTCTCACCTTCTGCCAACCTATGTACTTCAACCTCTTCTACTGGTATAACAACACTAGGAGTCTCCCTTGGATCATCTATCTGGTTCGGATCCGAAGAGGACTCTAGTAATTTCTATTCCTTTTTAATTATCATAGTTTTTATTGATTTCGGAGCAAGAGCGGTGGCATAACGTTCCCTAGCCACTTTTTGGCTGCTTCGAACAACCCCTAATTGACTTCCAACCGTATATTTCAAACACTGATGAACAGTTGATGCTACTGCGTGCATCATTAACAACCAAGATCTACCAAAGATGGCATTGTAAGAGGTTGGACAATCTACTACCACAAACAAAACCCTTATCATTTTAAATGGTCATTTGCTTAACAATGTTATGCCTTCGAATTCTCCAATTACTTCCGCAAAGTTTCCCGTAAACCCCACTATAGTCCTATTTAACGTTGAATAACCGAAGATATTTCATCTGTTTATAAGTGGATAAACATAATATATTTTCTGAGCTACCTGTGTCAATCAAAACTCTTCAGATCTTATTGCCCTAAATATATGCTCATATTACCACATCATCTGTATAAGGACCAGCCATCCCCCTCGGCTCATCTTCATCAAATACTATGAAAAGATTAAGGGTCTGATAGAGGTGTGTAAACATTTTTCCTTCTAACTGTGTGGTCATACCTCACCACAGTTCTTTGTCTGGGCAGCTTGGTGGTGTTGTCCCTTTATCTCCTACAAAAATAATTAAAGATTCAAAGAAATGACATTTTTTAGACATTTTCTAGAACTTTTAGTTACCGCATTGATTCGATTCTGATCTGGATCGTGATCCAAGTACTGTGAATCCACATCGAGTTGTTAAACAATTACCATCAAACTCTCTTATTTAGATACTTCCGTATTTTTCCTTCAGACAGTGGGTTATATAACTTGAACCACACTTTTACTATGTTGTATCCTAATGCTTGGTTGCATGTTACCCCCTTGTGACTTCACAAAGTGGTTAATTTCCCATTTTCAATCAATATTTGTATCTCTTGTTTTAGGGCAATACAATATTTAGTGTCATGCCCCACATCATTATGATACCTACATAACTTTTTATTTTGATTTTCTCTTGGAGTTGGGATGGGTGCCAAGCTTCGGAAATGTACAGCATTTTTTCCCTTTCATATCTAGTGTCTACATTTTCAGTTAGTTTCCCATAATAATCAGGTTTGGCCTATTGATTTTCCCTTTGCCTTGACTGTTTCCCTGATTTAACTAATTTTTTCTCAACCGATAAGAACCTTGTCCTGAGTCCCTAGGTTCATTACTGACTATAGCCTATGACTGATTACTAGCTTGTGGGACATAGGTTGTGTGGTGCAAACTTATACTAACGAGACTTCCTTGATTTATTGGTTTCCTCCATAGTATATTTATTTCTGACCTGGTTCAACAATCCACCCCAGGTGTAAGCCTTTTATGAGTCACTGAATCAGCCAACTATTCAACCAACAATCCCTACCAAAATGTAGCTATGGCCACTTGTTTAAAACAATCACCCAATCCATTTTTAGTATTTACAAAAAAACTCATGTAATCTTTGACTGATTTATTCGGATACTATGCATAAAGAATTATTGTGTCATCATTCTCTTTGAGTTATTTACTTCCCACAAACTTACTTCAGAATGCCATCCAAAACATATCAAAAACATTATCCTTGAGGCAATCTATTATACCATTTCAAGGCACTACCCTTAAAAGTTTGAGAGAAAACTCTAAATAGTAACTTATCATCATCATTGAAAATCATCATAAAAAATTAAATTGTTTGAGACGATTATCAAGATCCTGACTCCCATTATAATTTTCCATATTCGAACTGTCAAAACGCCTTGGTAGAAGTCGGGATATAATTTTTTATGACAACGGTGACTGCCTCCGATGATGGTATTGGTTGAACATGTAATCCTCATCGGGAGTGGCAAAAATACCAGGATAAGATTGTACCGAAAACTGATCTCTTAAGAAGTGATCTATATTGTGGTCTATTGACCCTTTAAGTTTTTCTTTATAATATTTTTCTTCCCCTTACCCTTCTAATCTTTTTTTTCCTTACGGAATCTTGTTTACTTGACTTTTGATTCTTTTTAAAATTCTTCTTAACTGGATTTTATATCTTCCTTTTGTGTCCATGATCACTACTCGAAGAGGTAAAGGAAATTTTTATTCTAATTTTGTTGTTGAGCCCTCAGTCGAATCCAACGTGCTCGTACAACGTTTAGCTCGATGTTCTTTTTTATATTCTTGTTGGGCTCAAGGGAATTGATCATCTAAAATATGGTTGAGATTATTGTCTGCCTCATCAGGTTGGGGTGTTCTGATATATTCTTTTTACCCAAACCTTTATCAGCCTGCCTTTGGGCTTTTAGTGCCTCAATCTCTACCAAATGCTGGTCATGCTCCTCATGCATGAACATTATTTCCTCAATATTATGATCCACATGGGATATATTTACATGATCTTCCTTGTCTCTGATCCCTTCATTTTCCAGAGGAGGATGAAACTGCATATCGAGTTCCATGTCATAAGGAACTCTGATGGTCGATCTTTGGATTATGTTTTATATATTGTTGTTCGGGTACCTTCCGCTCCCACTCCGGTCGCCAATTTGATGTAGGTGAAATTAGGTTGGAGGGTATTAAAGGTAAGTGTTTGGATAATGAATTTAATTCTGAGTAGTGGGTATTAAAGGTAAGTGTTTGAGTAATTTCTTATACACTTCGTCGTCGAGATCTATTTCTAAGAAAGCTGTTTTGATATACATTTGGTGAATCTTTAAATTGTATACCAGTACAATTTCAAAGTGCATCATAGTTGTTGTGGTTCTTGCAACCGGCGCATATGGTTCAAAATAATATATTTATTCATTTTATCGAAAATATTTAGCTAGCAATCTTGCTTCAATTGCGTAATTGTACAGCCCATATGGGTATTTCTTCCTAAATATCTGCTTACAACCAATTGGTTATGATCTTGAAGGTAAATATACAAACTCCCACACGTGATTATATACTATTGAGTACATTTCATCGTTTATGACATCTTGGCAAAAAGTATAATCTCGGGATGATATTGTTTCCTTGTAGAATTTAGGGTTGTTTTTTTTAAAATAAAGTACTACCATGTATATCTACAAGTCTAATATCCTATAAACCTTTATATTGGCTGCATGCGCAATGAACACATATCTTATATATTTATAACATAATTTGATTCTTCTTATATCCATTTTTTGGTTAAAGACTAAATACCACCATCCTTTAAAATATTCAATATTTGTGTTTCTTCTTTTCCATAACTCATATTGATGTATTCTTCTTTTATTAAGAAAAATATGATTACCAATACGACATAAATTAAAACAGTCTCACCTCATAAATTAATATGCAATATTTTATTAACTAACATGGCATTCATCATGTCATTCAAACTTCAATTTGTGCACGTAACCAATCAATTTTGTTGAAACGTATATAGAAATGAACATTGATGAATTATTCAATATTCTTCATAAAAACTATAAATTCTCCTAAAAACTATTCTACATATGTATCACTACGAAAGATTTTAATCTTAGTGTCCAATTTATTTTCAACTCTCGTTTTAAGGATCTTAAACATGCTAAAGGTTTCATCTTATGATTCAGAAATATACATAAGTAAATCTAGCGTAGTCATCAATGAAAGTTATAAAATATCTCTTACCCTCACGTGTCAATATATTTTTTAACTTACATATTTATGTGTAGTAATTCTAATAATGTGCAGTTTCCAATGAATTTATAGGGCTTCTTAATCATTTTTCATTTTACACATAATTAATATTTTTTATATCAAAATATATTATATTTTATTAGTCTCGTTTTAATAATCCTATTCGTGTATGTCCTATATGAAAAAATCCATCATGCCATAATAAATAATAATTACAAGAGCAAAAGTAAATAAAATTCTTCATTTCTGTAATAACAGCATTATGACTACATAATTTAACCATATTTTTACAAAAGTATTTATTTTCTACAAAAGTTCCACTGTTTGACAAAACAAAGTTTCCAGATTCGTAGACGGACCAAATTCTAAATTTAGACAATTGATCAACGTAAACCAACTTTTTATTCATTTTAGGAACATAAAATATATTTCAAAAAATTATTTTCTTACTACGAGTAAAGATCAAATCTATATTTCTACATCCTCCAAATTTGGATTTGTTTGTGTTTTCCATCTATATCTCATCTTTGCTATTGCTTACCTCCATTATTTTGAACAAAAATATGTCATGAGAGATATGAACAGATTCTCATGTATTGTACCACCAACCATTGCAACAATATCTTCCTCCACAGAATCTATATTATCATAATTTTTCTTAAGGTTGCACGTACGAACAAAATATTTTGGTTTTCCATACACCAATAAATTTTGCTTCACTCTTTTAACATTATTCATGTTCTTTTGTCCAATTTATTTATGCCCGATTTTATGTTTCATTTCCTTAAGTTTTATTATATTCACACCTAAAAACTCCAATATTGGATTCTTGTTCCGCTATTCTAGCATGTGATTCTTCTGCAATCCTTAAATTCTAAGGGATTTTTTTTTCAAACTGTACACTTCATATTTACAAAGTATCTCTCTTAATATTTTTTCTAAGATGGAGTCAATTTTTCTATAATTGCTCTGACTTAAAACTTTTCCGGAATAACTATTTTTTTACAAACACGAGTTTATTTACTATGATTTTTTATCTCATGAATTTGGGGGAGAAATATTTTTCAATCAATAAAAGTAAATGAAATATTGGAAAATTAATAATTTCTTCGTACTTTCTTCTTTGGTTTTATATTTTTCTTCAAGTACATTTCAAATCTAAACCGTCGAAAACTCACTTGTGTATATATCGAATAAACAATATTAAAATGTATTAAATATATGTCACGGGCATATGAGATTATCTTTATCTTTCTTATGCCTTTCATGTTAAATTTTTCAGTATCTTTATCACTAACTTCTTGGATTTTCTCTAGGTTCGGATCGAGAATGTAATGGAATTTAAGTGCAGTAAACATAAAACTTATATTTTCTTACCATCAGGTAAAAATCGAACCATCACAACACTCTAATCTAACAAGAATTTAGTTCATCATCTTGATTGTAGCAATGAATTTTCTGTAATAATGTTTTACCATTATTAGAAATTAGTGGGAGGAAAAAACAATTTGCAGACATAGGTGAACATAAACTTTACCGAAAAATCGTCAATAACAATGGTGAAGCTTGAGACACGTAAGCTTATGCTTTTCAAAAGAATTATTCTAAAATATTTGAATGAAGTTATTTTCATATATATAACAAGATTTATGAATCTAAATACAAGTCGCATGAAATTTGAATTAAGATTTGACAAAGTTTGATTGTAATGAGAAACTTGTACGCAAAAGATAATTAAATATTTTTATAAAAATTATGATTTGTTTTTAAAATATTTACCTATTTATAGAAATAAATAAATCATTCTAAATAACTACAATGATTCATAAATCTGTAGGTAAAGTTTGACATCTTCAAAATATTTTTTCGAAAACTTAACATTTCAAAAATCGTAACTCTTCGGTCTCGTAGCAACCAACATATTGTTGGTCGCGATCAATTTGGATTAACCGGAACCTTCTCGATTTTATCGAGGCGAATGATCCCAATCATGTTGAACAAAAAATTGGCTGGACTTGCTCGCTAAATAATTCTGATAAAACTTGTTGCTGATTCGTAACGATGGTTTTATTTTGAACTATCTTACTTAAAAGATCTGATTTTTTTTCTTTTTCTACAAATTCTGATGATTTATTGTTTGTAGATCAAACACAATTAAAATATTGAACAAAATATGTTTATTCATAAAATTAAATCAAAGACTGGATCAGAAAATGTTAATAGGTTTGGGTGTCAAAATACTTGATAAATACATACATATTTCTCACATTTTACTACGAAATGTATGATAATAAGGGAAATTGCACCTATAATACCCACTCAATTATTCAATTGTCATATAATACCCAAGGTTTGATCAATTGTCACTTAATACCCAGCTCAACTACCTAATTGTCACTTAATACATAATATTATTTTAATACCCTAACTACTCTTAACCAACTATATAAGCAGAATTTTTGTTTTCTTTCTATTTTTTCTAGCTTTTGAAGATTTGAATTTGTTAGCCGCTCTAACCACCTAACCCTACAAACCACCACGAAGCACGATTGAAAGCACAATTCCAGTGATCGGAGCGTTAGAAGGTCTGTTTATTTCCGTAGATTGTGGTGTAAAACCTATCTAACCACTTTTTTCTACGTACAAAAACTGATCATGCTTTTTAGAATCTGTTGTTTTACAAGTAATCGTGTTGCTGCTTTCAGGTAATCGTAACTACCTACCGATTTCGAAGTTATTTGTTGGTTTTCTGAGTTGGAATAAGTTTTATTCTACTGTTTTTAGACGACATAGCATGATTTCAAGATTTTCTCTGTTTTTGTTTTGTTTTTTGTTCCAGTGATTTGTGCTTGTTTTGTTAATATTTGTCGTTATATACTCATGTCCTTGTTTGTGATGTTATATACTAATTTTGTAATGTATTAGATTTTTATTTCGGACGTGAAACATGTGTAGACTATGATTTTTAGTTGTCCAAGCGTTCGACACAAGATGGAAATTGTGTGATGTATTCAATAAGGAAGATGCTAATTGTGTTACCAATTTTCATGGTTACATGCGAATTACATGAAACAATTTCAAAATTTGCTTACAAATATGCTGCGAATTGTACAGAACTCCAACGTAATGCATGTTCAAACATATATCAAGACTCTTAGTTGCTTATAAAACTCAGGATGGGTTGTGAACTGTGTGGAACTATAAAGTATTACATTTTCAAACAAATATCAGGACTTTTAGTTACTTTACGATTCGCAAGATATGATGCAAACTGTGTGGAACTTTTAAGTATTGCATTTCCAAACAAATATCATGATTTTTTTAATTGCTTTACGAATTGCTTGAGATGCTGCAAATTGTGTGATATATCATACCTTATCATCTTTCAGACAAATCTCACGGAATTAATAGTTGAGAGGAAATCTCAGGTACAATTGCGAATTGTTTACATTTCTGGTTAGTGTGAGTATACCAGTTGATTCAGAAACAACTCTCAGGACATGATGCGAATTGGTCAATTATATACTAAACTTATACACAGTTCACAGCTTATAGATATACATAAATCGCAAGATAGGATGCGAGTTGTTTGATGCAGTAATAAATAACTGGCGCTTTATTTTTGGGATTAATAACTAATAGCTTGTTCGTTGCAGGGTAAGGTATGTCCAAATCGCGAGTTTGTATTTTTAAACATGGTCACCAAACCGCAATTATGCCTTTCACGAAGTTTGAAAGCTTTCAAAGTATCCAAGCTTATGTGGAGAACACATGGGAGGAGCTTGTCACAGGTGACTACCTAATTACCTACTCATGCGGGGATCACAATAATTGTTTCTTTAATAACCAGAATGATTTTGTTGGGTTGGTGTTATATCTTCATTTGGAGCGTTTAAAACAGTGTAGTTTTCTCATAGAACAACACGTCTTCGATAAGGGTTCTGGTGATAAGTGTTTTGGTGAAAACAGTTCTGGTGATAAGAGCTCTGGTGGTAAGGATTGTGGTGTAAAGCGTAAAGAGCGTGGCTTGAGTTTGGGAGAACCATCTCTTAATCAACTAGTTAGTGGGGAGAGTAGTAACGGTTTAGTTAATTCTGATCAGAGAAAAAAACAACTTGCTACTGCTGGTTGGGCTGATGCTATTACAGAAGTGAGTCAAGCTTTTGAAGAAGGTGCTGCAGGGTTCATGTTATCTTTGTGCAAGTTTTCTTTAGAGCATGGTTTTGCTTTCAAATACCTGCACAACATAGCAACCAAGATCACTGCTTATTGTGAAAATAAGTTCTCAAGTGGATGCAAATGGAGGATTTATGCATCTATTGATTCCAGCACCGGCTTGATGACGATCAAGAAGTATATTGTGCACCGTATTGCAGTCCCGTTTTCTCCCAGCATCATAAGCAGCACAAACATTTGACATCAGATTTGATTGTAGAGGAAATTCAGGATTCTCTCCGGACCTCTCATTCGTTGACAGCCAAAACCATACAATCGACTGTCAAACAAAATTAAGGTCTTGACATCTCTTACCGTTTGTCATGGAATGCTTTAGAGAAGGCAAGGAGGGGAGTTTTTGGAGATAGTTCAAGATCTTTTAGTTTATTAAGCAGGTACTTCAAACGATTGAAGAGCCGTAATATTACTTTAGACTGCCAGTTGGAGTTATCAGCTGGAAACTGATTCAAGCGTTGTTTTGTAGCATTTAGCTCGAACCTTCAGGGTTTTCATTCATGCCGTCCAATTTTGTCTGTCGATGGAACCCACTTATATGGAAGTATAAGGGTACCTTGCTTACTGCTGTAGCAAAGGACGACAACAACGGTTAGTTACATTTAACTATTTAATCTGAATGTTTATGATGTTTTGTTTGAAATTTTGTGCAACATTTCCCATCCTATAGTTGCACACCATTGTCATGGAATCCTGATATTTGAGAACGAATCGCATTAGAGGCTGCGAATTAAGTAGTGTTTTTTATTTGATGACACTTCGCAAGAGAGGATGCGAATTAGTCGATGTAACCATAAAACTGTGAACAATTCGCAACCTATGATTGCATACAATTCGAAGCGTATATTTTGAGAACAACTCTCAGGACAGTATGCGAGTTGTTTATATTTTTTAAACGCTTGAGTTCTGTTGTATTGTTCATTTGAGCTTCCTTTTTCCAGGATTATTCCATGTTGCTCTTGGTATAGTTAGCATTGACGATTAGGACAATTGGATGTGGTTTTTGGGGTGTTTAAAAACCACATTTGTTGGATCACCAAATCACATTTATTTCAGACCGTCATTCTGGTATCGTTAATGTTGTTTTTGTCTTGTATCCAAACTAATATCATGCGTACTATTATTTATATCTCATGCAGAATTTGAAAGCAAAACTGGAACATACTAACAGAGACTATAAAAAAAAGATGTTGAGTTTCTTCCATCGTCTTGCTTATGCTCCCAGTCGAGAGCTTTTTACAGATATACTAACAGTTTTTATATGTGAAGGTGGTGACAGAATAAGTGATTTTCTTGCTAATTTACCCCCGGAAAAGTATGCGCAGGCCTATGTAAAAGAGAAACGATACGCCTCTATGGTTTCTACTGCAGCAGAATCGTTAAACAAGCAGATCAAAAACTATTGCGGCCCACTAATTGTTGAGTTTATTGACTAGATTAGAGTCGTGCTTATGAACAAGTTTCACGAAGATATGAAAAGGGGCTAAGCTGGAGTACTAATTTGGTCCCCAAGTATGAGAAGAAGCTAAAACAGAATGTTGACATGTGCCGAAATTGGGTAGTAAGTAAGTCGTCTTCCGCCATGTTCGAAGTATTTTCAAATCATGTGGCTGTTGTTAATCTATTGGATTTCAAATGTTCTTGCGGATTATGGCAACAAGAGTGTTTTCCATGTCCTCACGGTTTAGCGGCAATATAGTATATTGACCAAGATCCCTTTACTGTAATAGAGCCCTTCTTTACGGTTAAGAATTACAGGGAAATTTACTCTTTCAGCATACCAGTTATAACGGATTTCGGGGAAGGGTCCATCGCTAACGATCCTTCGTTTGTTGAAATTCTTCCTCTGAACGTTAAGAGACGCTCCGGAAGGCCTAAGAAAAAGCGAATCCCATTTAGAGGAGAAATCTCAACCAAGCAGTTGAGGTGTGGTCGTTGTTCGAAATCATGCCATAATAGGAGGACTTGTGATGTTCCAGTTTAAGCATAGTTTAAGCAAAAAAAAATTATAGTTGTTTGTTCATCTACATATTTTTTTTGTTTTGTTTTTATTAGAGTAAATAAATGCTAAGTGTTTTGAGTTGCATGCAATTCATATCTAGTATTGCAAATTTTGTACAATATCTTGATATCATGTTGCAAACATCTATCAGGTTTCCATGCGAGTTGTGTGAAATTTCACCAGGATACAGATTGTTAGTAAAATCATATGAAACAACTATCAGTATTTATGCTGCAAATTGTGTTGAACTCAAATGTAATGCTTTTTCAAACAAATATCAGGACTCTTAGTTGCTTATGATTCGCATGATATGATGCGAATTGACTTCAACTCTAAAGTATTGAATTTTCAAACAAAATATCACAAAACATATGATATGTTGCGAATTATGTTTTCAAACAAATACCAGGCCTTTTTAATTAACTACGGATCGCATGCTATGCTGCGAATTATGACCGAAATAAATATCAGGACTCTGGTTGCTTGTATATCGCATGATAAGATGCGAATTGAGAATAACCAGAAGTCCTGATATTTGCTTACACATCGCATGATAAGCTGCGAATTGTGGTTTCATACAAATAGCAGGACTTTTAGTTGGTTGTAAAGCGCATGATATGCTGCGAATTGAATCTAAATATAAAGCACTACAATACTCAGGTCTGCATGCAAATTGTGTGTAAATCAGTAATATTAATAAACAAGTAATATCTCAGGTTAATATGGGAATTATTTGCAAGTGGTAATAGCATGCGAATTGTATATATTATTCAAAGTTTATACAAAAAATGGATTCCAAAAAGAGGATTACAGTCTTCATGCACTAACAAATTTTCAAACAAATCACTACAACCTATAGTGTTTGTTAGTTGCATTCCAAAAAAACAAAGAAAAACACTCTATCAGTCATCACTAGAGGATTCTTCACCATCTTTCTCCTCTTCGTGCTGATCATTAGCCTTTTAATTTTCCTCTTCCTATTCGTTATCTACGTCCACCATGCATAAAAATTTGGTCCTTGATGGACCGGATTCGTTGTCCCTCTTCCTTTTGTTGTTTGGAACCTCTACCGTCTAAGGTGGAACCTCTGCTGGCTGAGGTTCAGCAGCAACCATTGGAACCACTTACACTGGTTGAGAGTCAGCTGAGAAGTAGTCCTCTATGCTTAAATCAAAGACAAAGACTGGGCTGTTTGGTGGTGTTGCCCATATGATTAAGTCATCGCTCCAGTTGGTCGTTAAGGATGACCAGGAGTCACCCAGAGAACCTACTGAACCAGAGTATGTGGTGGTGGTTGTGGTCATAGAAAATAACATGACTGTTGGAATTTGAAGAGAACAAAATGTGTTTTTTTTTAAATATAGAGTTTTTTTTTAAATTAGCCTCTTGTTACTAGTGTTATTTATAAGGATGGAGGGAGTCTGAGCTTATGAGGTGGTGTGGCTATATTAATCATTACATAGCCTCCATGTCTAATCAGCAATTAATGGGCTCTGTTGATTAGATTGATTTTTGTGTGCTCAATGCAGTTAACTTTTACCAAGGCAGACGCCATAGCCTGTTCGTATTCTTTAACGATAGATTTTGAATTATTTATTTTATACCAGCAGTTGATGCGAACTGTTTAGTGATAATTTCGCAGCCTGTAGTTTATTAATATGGTATACCAAGAGTTGATGCGAACTATTTAGTGATAATTAAGCATATATCGGGTTAGGATGCGGATTGTTTGGTGAGGATCCTTTTTTTTAATATATACCAGGGATTTGTGGGAATTGTTCGAATACTAACTAACCTTTATATATCAGGTTAGCATGCGAACTGTTTGATAAGAAATATGTCTTATATATATCTGGTAATTGCACATTTCTGAAATTAAAAAAAGTCTATGTACACCAAAAAATTACAATGAATGTATGTACACCAAAAAATTGCAATGAATGTATGTACACCAAAAAACCATAATGTCTTACAGAAAATCACCAGTACTTGCAGGTGTCTTCATTGTTTAAGAAAAAATCAAACATTTCTGCTCTGAAGCTAGCAACCATATCTTCATCGTATTTTGTCTGCGCATATCCATGTTGGATAATATCTCCAGCGTATTTGCAGACAAAAATACCACAGTCAAGGGTGCCACGTTTTTGTTGTGGAATTTTTCTTTCATTTTTCACCTTTCACCTTGTCTTTGAAGGAGGTAGGAATCCTTTATCTAGTAAATAGTTGATCTGGTTATAATAATTAGTGTTA
This sequence comes from Limnanthes douglasii subsp. nivea, assembly GCA_036936605.1. NCBI lineage: Eukaryota > Viridiplantae > Streptophyta > Magnoliopsida > Brassicales > Limnanthaceae > Limnanthes > Limnanthes douglasii. The sequence continues at coordinate 173,287,145 of JAUPFV010000002.1, forward strand.
GGAATCAGCACAAAAATTTAAACTGTGGTTGTCAAAAAAATCGCATCGTACATTGCGAATTGTTTGACAACCAATCCAACATGTAGATGTCAAAAAATTCGCAGCCTAGGTTGCGAATTGTTCAGTATCCAATCCATTTTGTCTGTAAACATTTTGCAGCCTATTTTGTGAAGTGTTCATCATCCAAGACATTTTGCAACCTAGGTTGCAAATTCTATTTATGGATACGTTGCGAATTGCAACTGATTTGGTCACGCAGCATATCTTGATCACAGTTTGCAGCATATCTTGATCATGCATAATTAAAATGTGTTTAAAAGTAATTGAATAGTTACTAATATTACCAGCTTGATAGGTATACTTGTGGTGTTATCTATCGCTTTGAGTTTAGGCAGCAGTGGGTTATAGTTTGTTACCGACCTGTCATCGACATCAATGACGAGAAACGTCGAATGGTTTATCTGGTCCTTTGTCTCGGTGCATATTATAATGATGATGATGTTGGGGTTTTCAAGTGTTTTGCTAAAAACTGTGTCGACCAAATTAGTTACTTCCCAGCTTGATTCGATTTGATGATGCATCAAAGCAATAGTACATTACAATGAGAACATTTTTCGAAACTTTGAAATTTACCTTAGCTAAACTTACCGTAGTCATGCCCGAAATCATTATGCAGTCATGATACACTCCTTTAACTTTTTTGCATGGAAATTTGAACTTTACTTCTACAAGCATCTTTCGAATCCAAGCGTCCACAACCTATGAAAGGAGTTGTTTATTTTTGTTAAATATACGAGACTTGTTTGAAACATTAAAAAGAGAATTGTTTGACAATTGGATACCTTTACGTCCAGCTTCAGTTCTAAAGGTAGCGCCAGCACATCACTCGCTTGCATTCTAATTCCGTAGGAAATTTAGACGATGGTAAATTCCATACTACTGGATCAGTGGTTTCATGCTCGTAGGCTTTAATTAACTGTATTTTGTGGTATTCTGCGACATCGATACAGTCATTTACTCTTGTTTTATTTCGACAGTCGGTGCATTTTACTTTTGGCGGTTGACGTTCTGTTACAATTATTTGTTCCTCTTCCTCTGCCAATGTATGTTGTATTGGTGTCAGTATATTAAAATTAAGCTTCTCTGTCTCTTTACTTGACTCGAGCTTACTAAATAACAAAAGTAAAAAGAGTGTGTCAGTCATTATAATGTTAACGACCCCAAACAATTCGCATGCTAACATGCGGATTGTTTGGTTCTAGTTGAATACATTATAGGGTATCTATCAGGATAACATGCGAACTGTTCGAGGTTCCACTAAACAGTTCGCATGCTACCCTGATATTTGTTTGTAAAACTTCAAATATATCCACACTATTCTCATTATATGATGCGAAATCATTATAAATATCCCTTACCACACGGCCAGCGACAATTAATTTCGTTGACTGGTTCGGTATAGGATCTGGGCAGAGATCATTAAAGTCATCTTTCTACATATTCTCCAAAGACCGTTTTATTACACAATCGTAATATACATTATCAATTTCATTTAAAAGTGTCTGTGAAATTTGAGTGTAAATACCATCAACAGAAGCATCGGGTAAACCTACTGTGATATCGTTTGACTTTAAAGCTTGCAGTTGATTTGGTACTGGTACTAGAATTTCACGTTGGCTTAGCAATTCTGACTTTGCGCACACCATCGTTGGTCTTTGAGGTGCATCTTCGTATTTTGTTCGGTCTTCTAAGGATGGTCCTTCCTGGCTGAGTAGTTCCAGCTTCTCATATGGATTGACACGTTCTGACTCTTCCGACGCTATCTCTTGTGTTAGTCTTTCTCTCTTTGCCAATGCTATTTTTTACTATTGTTGTTGTTCTTGTTGTTCTTGTTATTCTCGTTGTTGTTGTTGTTGAACTTGTTGCTGTTGTTGTTGTTGTTGTTGTTGGTGGTGGTGGTGGTGGTGGTGGTGTTGAACTTGTTGTTGTTGTTGTTGGTGGTGGTGGTGGTGGTGTTGAACTTGTTGTTGTTGCTGGTGTTGAACTTGTTGTTGTTGCTACTGTTGTTGTTGTTCTCTGTCGGCCTCCTGTTTCATACAAATTCCAAAATAAAAAGGTGGAGGGGTTAAGCATACTATAATCATAGTTGCGAACGATTCGCATGCTAACCTGAGATTTGTTTGATCCATCTCAAACAATTCTCATGGTAAGCGACAAAATATAAAATAACCAACCCACTAGAGTATAACACAATTCACAATATACGATGCGAATTGTTTGGACAGGACTACACAACAGTCTTGATATTTGTTTGATAGTATCATATCGTATGATACATTGTTTGAATATGTATTCAACTAGAAAACCCCGCTGACTGTTTTAAATACATACAGTGACTTTGTTTGAATATGTATACAACAATAAATATTATTATATAAACAATTTCATCACAACAATAAATAAGATATTTGAATCTTAGTGAACTTTTGATCCACTTACATCTTCGAGGCTGTCTGGGTCTGCCACTCTTTTCTCACGATCTTTTATCTTCTTTGCTACGTGAAGTATAAGCTGTTGGTCATTCAGAAGAGACTCGTGTCTTTCTTTCTCTGTTGGAGGACTCAAAACTGTGGCTTGCTATTGTGTAGGATGAGACTTGTCTGTCTGTCTGTCTCTTCGTGGTGTCCGTCTCTGTGGACACCAAGAACTCTTCTTGCATCCTTCCAGATGGTACCGGTATGGGTGAATGGTTCCCATAATCATCCCTCTCTTCTGGCAGTACTCTATCAATATCATGTTGATCAGCATCAGGCACAGATGCCTACAATTCAGTGGACGCTCCGCTAGATGGAAATATGTGTACCTTCTCAACTTATGGGCTTCCAATATGGCATATTGGCTGAGAGATAACATTGTGGAGTTGTTGTGCTTCAAGCTCCGCTATCTTCAGTTTCAATTCTTCCAGATGAAAAAATGATAGCAACCGTTTTATAAACATATTAAGTGCTGATTATAGCGATTATGTAAGGCTCAATTTCATACTTACTTCTTTGGCTTGTTTTTCTATCTTTCTCTCGTACTTGTTCTTGTCGGTGTATGTCTTCAAACGCTTTGATTCACTAATAATTGCAGACTTCTTTGGAGTAGTCGCTCTGCGTTTGAGGACAAAATTACCGATTATTTCACTCATACTAGTTGTGCCCTCGTCGTCGAGCTCCTGCTGGGATGTGCCGATTGGTGGTGGTGGATTTGTTTTCTGGGGGAGTCTTGGTGGTGGAATCTTTGGTTGGGGTAGTCTTGGTTGTTGAGGTCTGGGTGATATCACTTGATTCGATTCTTTCTGTTTCTGTGATGCTCGTCTCTTTGGTTTTGGGGCTGTTCTTTTCTTCCTCTTCTTTGGTATTTCTTCCGGTGAAATAGATTCAGCATCTGCATCTCCACTATCTAATATTCCTCCAAAAGCTTCACTGTCAGCCTCAATAAGACGTAGTGGACCTTCGAAAACCTACCAACAGAGGCACATGAAAGTAAATAGCTGCAAGCGGTTTGTTTGGAAAGTATCAGGGTGTAGACAGACATATTGTTTTTTACAAACAGTTCGCATTATATGTTGCGAATTGTGTGAAACTCTATCATTTTAGAGTTCCAAACAACTCGCAGGTTAGCATGCGAATTGTTTGTAAACAATAAGCTACCAACTATTCCATACCTTAATTATACATAGTGCCAAACAGAATGCAGCCCAAGCTGCGAAATGTTTGATACATTGTTCTAATATAACACCAAACAAAACATATGATATGATGCGAACTGTTTGCAACCCCAATTCCATACCTATATAAAGCTCATACTTGATCATCTTTCAGGTTGGGTATTCTAACAAGCAGCGTCACGGTTGCTCCTTGGCACTCTAATCCCAACCGTTTGAACAACCTTGGTATCGAGGTCAGCTTCGCTACCTCTCGGCCGACTGTTGTGTGCTCCATGATGAAGGGCTGCATGGGGACACGTTTATCATCAATATACTCTGTACATAACTAATTTTTATACTGAATAGATCAATCTTACAATTAGAAGGGCGACGCAGCCGACGACTCTATGAGGTTTTTTGATAGCTAAGCAACTCCTGATAGACAATCGAAGCTTGACCAGTATTGATCCGGACCAATCGTAATTGTTTATTTTGCTGAGGTCTTCAACAAAATAAAGCGTGCTCCAACCCAGGATATCTCCATATACGGAGTAGAATAAGGTTGAACATAAAAATAATATCAACAGCCTTGCAACGTCTTCCCACTCATGCTCCCCCCCCCCCTCCCCCTTTCGCTTATGACTGCTTCTATACCTGCCTATAAAACCCACGACAACATGCTATGTTAGTAAAGTACAGCATCATGTTTTATAAGATGAAGTCGATTTTACAAGTACCTTTAAAATAGCATTCGTTATTGTTTTAGTATTTGTCGGTCCTACATTCATGGCAGTTTTACCCATGAAGTATTTCTTCATCATCTTCGATTCGTCATCATCGTCGGGCGCGTATTTGTTGTGAAATGCTCTGGTTTTCGTTAACTGCATTTCCTCCGTGCCATGCTTCATCCCGAATATGACCTTCACATCATCTGCAGTTAGTTTTACTAACTTTGAGCCAATATGGAAGGTGTCTTCATCAACAGAGAACCTCTCGACAACATACTGAATGAGCGAGTAGTAATTCTTCTTTGGCAGCTCTGCCTCATTACGGATGTCAAAAGCCGTTTTCAAAAGCGTGTAGAAGGGTGTGTTTCTTGCAGCTTCAATATGGGCACAGGTAATACGGTTCTCTTCAGAAGCTTCAGAAGGCTCACCAACCGTGACCTGTAATACCTAGGTTTTGTTGTCATACTTCTTGCACAAACACAAATCATTTGGAGTGTCACACACCTCGCATCACAATCTGCGAACTTCATATCTAGCAGTTAGAGTGTCACACGAGTCGCATGACAAGCTGCGAATTGCCTATATGTCAGTAGAGTATTTACGAACAATTTGCAGGCTGGCTTGCGAATTGTTTGTAAATATAAGCTGCGAAATGTATGGCATACACATTCAATCAAGCTGTGAATTGGTATGAAATATAAACAGATATGAAGCTACGAATTGTTTGCATCCTAGGTGATGAAGATGCAAACTGTACTACAGCGCACACGTACAGGCTGCGAACTGTTCTATTTTTTACATGCACGTTGCAGGGATCTGGGAAATATGGAAACAACACCAAAATCAACAATCAACTACCTAATACACATTTACCATACATCACAATTCTTAGGAAAGTATTAACATTACATGCAACCAAACTTCTACCCTGGGTTCGACGATAAACCCAGAAACTGACCAACTATCGTCACTAAATACTTCATTCCTGTATAAAAAGCAACGTCGATCGTGAAATAACAGAAAATAGTGGTTCGAAGTCATCAAAAACACAAAAAAATACACTTTCCACGATAATGCTTACCTGGTTACTTCTAAATACTGTAGTATTCACCGGCCGGAGACGACTAGACGGCAAGTTATCGAACAAGAGGTCGTTACTCGTTGGACGGAGTAAAAGACGGTGACCGGTCCAATTCCGTTGAAGGTGCGAACGACGACTGATTTCATAGAGAAGTTGTAGGGGTTTCTGGTTGGAGAGAGAGAGTATCACGAAGTCGAACGGTTTCTGGTGGTTTTTAAGATTAGACGTGTTTGGGTTTGTTTAGAGTGATGGAAAGGAAAAAAGTGAGTTTGAAGTGAAAAATAGGTATATTTAGTCGGAGGACAATTTTGTCCAATTTTTAACTCGAAATACTAAGTAACACTATCTAAAATTTGAATACTATCGGATAATTAGATACTTGAGCGGGTAGTTACCCTTACTTTTCTCTTATAATAAACCCTCCTTTATCAATTTAGAAATAAAAAATAGATTTAATTGAAAATATTCCTTTATATAAAAAAGTATGTCATTAGAAACAGATAATGGAACCTACTACCGATTATGAACTAACCACATCAATAAAGCGAAATTAGTGGTAACTAAATGGATATCATAAGCAAACAAATTAGAATCAAATGACGTAGTAGGGAGCAGACAAGAAAGCACTTACGTTGTTCTTAGTGACGCCTTGATCTCGCCATTTGTTTGAACAATAATTAAATGAAAAAAAAAAACGGTTATATCACGTGAAGCCCTGATTTTTTTTTTTTTAATTGTTATATGAATTTTTATTTTTTAGGATTTTATCTTCCCAAAATTTTATAAATAGACAAATTTGTTTCATGAAGTCATCATAATTTTTTTTTAAAAAAATCAATTTCTTTATTTTCTCTCTTCCTTTTCTTTAAAAAACTATTTTTTAAAAAGAATATTGATAAAAACCTAATTCTAATAGTTAACTTAAATTAAAACTAAACAAAAACTAAACTAAAACTAAATTAAATCCAAACTAATACTAAATTAAAGGTAATATATTTATTAAAACTAATTAAACATAAAATTGAAACTAAATAACCAAAACCTCAAATCGTTCCATTGCTTTTCTCTTTCCCTCTCTTGCCTTATCCTTTCTGCCACTCTCATCACAGAAGACGAATCCTCAAATCATTGGACAATACCTTATTCCACAACAAAACCCTCAATGATACACTGAAATCCACCGGAAGATCGAATCGAAGATCTCATCGGAAGCAAACCAGAACCAACGTTTGAAGAGCATATTCAAATATCAGATCGTAATCTCACTGTAAATTTTTTTTAATGCTTTAGTTAGGTTTAGGGTATCGTTTAGGATGTTAGTGACCATCTGTAGGTGGTGGTTTGATGTTACAGAAGCTTTATGGTGGACAGTGTTCTTCGTCATACGGTGGCGTAGAACACTTTGAGTACGCCACCGTGTGGCGTAAACAAAGATGTCTACACCATTGTTATGGCGATGGATCCTGTGTGTACGTCTTACTATGGCGTACACACAAGATCCCACGTCATACCGTTAGCATGGGCATTCTTGCTTTCGTCGCACGTATGTCGTGGGCTCCTAATCCAATGGCATCAGGATGGCGTTAGTCTATTGGTGTACGCCATCATTGTGGCGTACACCAATACACCAACGTTATCCTACCAGTGTGGGTTCCTCCAGTCACCGGAGTAATCCAAAAGCGGTTTATTCTTGTGTGTATGTTACGTGTTCATTCTATTATTTTCTTTAATAACGTGCCTTGATTGAAATTTGGTATTTTGAACCAACTTTGATATTTTGTATGTTTTTTATTTTAAGTATGGATCATGTTGATGCTTTCGGGTCCGCTAATGGTTCTCGGACGAAAAGAGTGAAGAAGCGGACAAGGGTACGAGTAGCTGGTCAACGCGATTTGGTAGTTGATTCAGTGGTTCCGATGAGGAGCTACCTATAGTTTCTGGACCGCATACTTCCGGATCGAGTTCCGCTTCTGCTTCCCACGGGAAACGCCAACCTCCCCCACTTAGAGGGCAGCCTAGAACTCCTCCACCCTCCAGACTGCCATCGTTATTCGGTGAGACGTTTACCATCCATGTTGCATACTACCTTTAGATGGGAGAGGTAATATTTACACTTGTAATTGATATTTAAGTTCGGTAGAGTTTTAATATATAGTAATATTGAAAACCAAAATTATCAAGAGCGCGAGATGCAGTTATACTCCCATTATCTCAGCCATAGAGGTTGGAGTTTTTCCTCTCAGAGCAGGTTGTGCGTCGTACTTTATGGCACGCCTTTTGGTAGACTCATCGAGCCGTTATCGTACATGCACCCGCACTCCAACATGACGGATGTATTTTTGGAGTGGTAGCATATGGAAACAAGCAATTCCATTTTTCATTCGGTGAGATGAAGATCATGCTCGATGACATGCACACCTTTTTAGGACTCGCGGTACAGGATGAGCTTGTTGTTTTACTAATTATATCTGACCAGTCGTTGGCCATGCATGAGGGCACTTATTTACTTTCGATGGACATGGTATTGTTTGTGAAGGAGGTTAAGAAATGCAAGGGAATCGGTTTGGGTTACGGATAGTTGGAGACTAGGTTTAGTGGGTCAGAGTATCGCAACGACAACCCTGATCTCACTGACCGTATGGTACATGCAGTTGCGCGCCCAAATATAATTCATATGTTGGGCACCGTTCTATTCCCGGACAAGAGTAATATTTACGATAATATCAAGTTGCTTACTTGAATCACCATCTCGTTGAGGCCTCGCTTCACGAGACGAGTACTATGGCCAGATGTATCGATTTGCTAGACACGTGGATAGGGATCGTTTTGTTATGCTCTGCCTTGTTACTCGTTCTATTTACACCGAACATCAACCCACTATTGCAAGATGGAATACATGTGCGGCTGTTTCTGACTCCCAGATGAAGCTGAACCTTCGGATCACCGTCAACAACCTGCAGGAGACATATGTAAGTTATATTATTGAGTGAGATAAAACTGCTCTATAGTTTAACCTATTGCGATAATAAAATAAGATAGAACTACTTTATAGTTTGTCGCGTGTTGTGTTGGTTTGGTTTAGTAGAATTTATATGTGTTTATGTACGTATTGGTTTGTATTTCAGATATTATTTGATCGTTATCGTGCGATACGCGATCATTTTCTGTTCGAGGATATATCATGGGTCCGAGATGTCATCCTCAATGTTGAGCACTCGCAGGCATACTATACCAAACGAGTGTTGAGGCAGTTTTGGCCATTTGCAGAGGCTTATCTCGCATCCATTATTGAACATGTAGCCAAATTTGAAAAGAAAATCAAAGATGATGGCATATGCATTCGACGAGGATAGTTAGGAGGACTGGAAATTATACCCTTTAGAGGAGGTTTTCAGAAGAGAGATGATGAGGGACGAGAAAAGTCCTTTTGTACTCCTGAATATCTTCTGCTCTATCAAAAGATTAGCTGGTTCAACCTGATCAACGGTGCGATACACTCGCTCGATGAATATGTGTACGAGGATCGGAACGAAGCTATCATACAACATTTATGCGCCGGTATGAGTAGGATGTCGTTGTTTCCCGGAGCGGATGAGATTGGTGATGATATTGGTGCTTTAAGGATGACTACACAGAGGTTTTGTCTATTGTCAAGAGACTTGCTTAGATATTATGTTATTTGTTTCAAGTTGTATGACATGTTTACGATATATTTATGATTCAACCTTTGTTATTTTGATATCTTTTTAGTAAAAACGAATAGTTTAGCTTTATCGTTATTGTAAGATATATGTATGTGTTATTTTTATTTTCTAGTTTTATTTATCTATATGTTATGAATTTACCATATTTTATTATGGCGACATATTTAATTACATATTTATTAAATAAATTGAGTAAATAAATTATGAAAAATATAAAAATTTGTTTAATGGAAAACAAATTGTATAAACATTTTTAAAACACCTAGTAAAAATAATAACTTCACTGAATAGTTTAGCTTATTTTTTAGTAATTCACTTTATATTATAACAAAACAGTGTTTCCCTCTACAAAATGATTCCATCGAAATAATGATTCCTGCCAAATAGTGTTTCCCTCTACAATAGGAATAATAGTTATATTGTTAATAATAATAATAATTTCCAAATGAATAATATAAATTAAAAAAAGAAGATTAAAAGTGTGGCCTATTTTTGTCACCGAATGGCAGAGTGAAGGCACCTTACGCCGGTTGGTGGTGACAATAGGCCAAACTCTTAAGACAACCCATATTTTTAATTGAAAAAATTGTCACCATGCCAAGTGGTGGCGTGGTGACACTGTCCTACGCCACAAGGTGGCACGAGTGGCCATGGGTACGCCTACCGTTGGTGTGGTGATGAAATCACATGCCAACGGTTGGCATGGAATGGGACGTGTACGCCATTAACATGGCGGATTGGCTCAAGTTTTTTTGTGCAAAAAAAAGGTTAAGTACACATAAATAATGCATGGATGAGAGCTCTAGCAAGTCTAATGGTTCGTTAATACATAATTTAAATAGTTTACAATACAAAAACAACAAAACAACAACTTAATCTGATTTGAATCTAAAATTACAACACAAATACAATTAGAAGTCTTTGGTTAAATCCACTACGAGTTGCTCACATTCTATGGAATTTTTCGGCATGGGATTTTGTAGTCTTAAAAATACGCGGACTTATCTAACAAGGGTATCTACCAAGAACTAGCATATTATATAGTTGTGCGCATCCACGTTAGATCTATAATCGGTAAAGGTGATCCTTGAACCAAATCGACCTACAATTTGTCATTGAAACTAAGTATATATTTAGATAATAAATAACTAAATCCATCCAAAAAAAATTTGTTTAGTTACGTGAACAAAATGGTTTGCATTCACGAATGCGACACTGATCTCATATATAGAACGATCATTCAATGGTGTATTTTTCACCGGTAAGTAAGTCGTACATCCACTTAGATCTAGGCAATCGAAAACACGATTGAATGTCATTCGACTAGTTTCTGCAACTAGGCAACGACATCCATTTTTTTATGCGTGTATTATCTTTATTATAGGTCAACTAGTGTATCTCCTTATCGACTTAGCTTTCATCGTTATAATATGCGACGCGTTTATAAAACTCTCCATTGTTTTGTAGCTTATGAACCATGGCTTATTTAACCATTTGTCATCCACTTTCATTCCCGACCATACCATGCGTGATGGCTCTAAAACCGCAATTAGATTTATAATTCGGCTTATGAAAATACGCATAAATTGAGATATATCTTTGAAATATCTCGAGTCCGTCGCGTTTGGAAACCTCTTCGGAATAGGTTTAACAAGGAATGATAGTATAGTGGTAATGTCAATCAACGCATCTGGAGTTCCAGAACCTACACATATAACCCGCTTTTGTTTCTTTTTTGGCGGTTTTGCTATGAAATTAGTAAGAATGTGTGCGGAAACCGTTTGTGCGGTGCTACCGAAAGTGCCGACAAGGGTTACCAAACTTGTGGCGAGTGTTACTATTTTTGGAGTTCTGACACTATCGTGAGACTCAAACATTTGTTGTTTGGTGTATTCGTGATAGGAATGATCCATTTTCGTAGAATAATCCCGTTGGAATTTGCTACATTTACCTCGACCACTGTCGCGGGGATTTTTACCGCGGGTTTTAACCTTTTCGAGGGGTTCGCAAAGGAGTGTTGTCGATGGATCCAAAATTTGTTGAAATGTTTTTAACCAATGGTTTTTCTCGTAAACATCAAACTCTCTAATCTTTATATCTTTCATAATTTATTTACTCAAACATCAAGTTTATCATTTAGATTTGCGAAATCATCTTTCACCTCTTCTTCGCCGGTGAATTGAACTTGATGAACGATCTCTAATCTCTTTCAATGCTCGTCTATAATCGAAGTAGGTACATTACCGTCTGCTCTTCGGATTTCTTCTAGTTCGTGGGTACACGGTAAACCTTGGATCGTAGGATTAGTACAAACACATGATGATTAGTACAAACACGCATAACAAGTGACTAATACTAGGAAATATTTTTTCGATGTTATTCTACAAGGCAAAATCGCA